>VXAY01003095.1:228626-315704 GCA_013399855.1 Oxyruncus cristatus | reverse complement strand
AAAAAAAAAAAAAAAGGAACGAACTAGGCCAATTTTCACCTATCACTGTGATCTCTAAATTGCCTTTAATAAGCTTCTGCAATATACCAGGGAGCCTGGATTGTGGGCTGCTCGTCTGAGAAGGAGACAGCTCTATCTCCACGCCATGGCTTCTGCCTCGATCCCGGGCATATTAACTTCATTTATCTCCTCCCACAGACTGAGGGAGAAATAACCAGCTCTTGATTTCAGCACCTGCCCTTTATCTCTCTGTTCGTGCAGAAGTCTTCTAAAAGGCTAATTACTCAGCTCGGACTTTCCCTGCCTTCTACAGCACATCGTTAAAAGCATACGCTGAAAATAATGTTAATTATATTGTTTGTCTCCAGTCAGACTGCTCCGGGACTGGAAGGAAAACCTGACTTAGATCTCCCATTTCCCAACAATTATTTGCTAAGAAAATGCAAGATATCTTTCCTAACACAGACACACACACATATATATATATATCCATGACCTACTCCTACCACACATGCTCACTTTGCATCCCGTGTTGCTTCCCACAGTGAAAAGGGAGCAGGAGCACCAGGGTGTGCTACAAAACTGATAAGCTCCATTATGCAGATCAGGATTGTGGTTCTAAGTGCTGTTATTTTTAGTTGACGTTGATTCATGTTTGAACTATGGGCTAAGCAACAGACTCGGGACCCCAGTGCATGTAACGCCTCTTGAATGCTCACTTCCTCGACAAAGGCCAAGATAAGCAACTTGAAAACATTCACTTGAAAACATCCGTGCATACATTAGGTACTTTGCATAAGAAAAAAACCCATCATTGTCTGAGTTGCAGGGAAACGGTGTGCTTTAGTCCTCATTTTTCCAAATCATACCCATCCATGTTTGAAATGCCTCCCCCGGAGTTCTTCAGCAGAAGATGGTTATTTCTAAGAGGTAGGAATAATATCTCTGCAGGGCCTCTTATACTTTAGAGCACTTCAGTATGCTGTGGCAAAAGCCAAGGATGGCTTGAAAATTAATTAGCAATTAACTGCAAAGCTGATCCATAAATTCTCAGAGTTGAACTCCACAGCTTTGCAAATTACAATTTCATGTTGGTTGTGTCAACACAGATGCAACAGATTTGTAATTCCTCCAAACACTGTCCAAGCTGGCTGGGCGCAAGTTTACCCCTATCCTACTTGCACCTCGAATCCTGGGGTCAGTTCCGGGCCCCTCACAAGAAGGACACTGAGATGCTGGAGCACGTCCAGAGCAGGAAACAGAGCTGGGGAAGGGTCTGGAGCACCAGGAGCAGCTGAGGGAGCCGGGGGGGCTCAGCCTGGAGAAAAGGAGGCTCAGGGGGAATCTTCTCACTCTCTGCAACTCCCTGAAAGGTGCCATCAAAGTAAGTGTGGGTAGGGCTGCTCCCACCCATCCAGACTTGCCCAGAGAGTGTCATTAAAGACATGTGGATTAAAGCTTTCTCCTTTATTTAGCTGCTGAAAATTCCTCAGAGTTGCCAGAGTTACTGTGTAACTATATCTTCAGTCTGATCTTAATATGAGTTTGTCAAGCTTTAGAATAGCTTCCCCTGAAAACCTCAGAGACTGAAGTGGGAAGGCCTGAGGAACTGTGAGACTCTCCTACGAGAGAGGTACAAGGACAGAGGGCACCCAGACTCACAAGGTCATTTCTCCAGGAGGGAAACACACGCGGCTCATCATCACTGTCTGTGCAAAGGAAGGATGTTATTTGCATGTACAAATATATGCGTGACTATATATATATATATATATATACACGCCCCAAGGTCAATGTCATCAACTTTTCTTCATGGAGGAGTAACTCGCTCTGGTCAAACTGCTGCTCAGCACAATTATTAAAAAAAAAAAAAAACAAAAAAAAACAACAGACAAAACCCAGTCAGTGTAAGTGGGCAGCATAGAAGAATTACATGCCAGGTTGGCTGTGTTCACTTGGTAACTCTGTCCCCAAAATCAAGTCCTCCAGAGGAAAGGGAATTTCTCCAAGCCACACTAAGCATCCTTAAAACTGTAAGTACTCAACTGCTTGGTGAGGACTTGCAGAACTTGGCACGTCACAAACTGTTGGTTTGTTGCTTTAAGTGGCAATATATAATTTTGAATATTGTATATCATTAACGCAGAAAATTTAAACTTGATGGGATTACAGCATTTCTGTAAATTGTGGCCTGACATGTGAGTCGATGTGGCACACTAAGGAACTGATAAAACCTTAATTTTTCTGTAAGCAGCAGATTTATTGGGTGATAGCTCTACGTCAAGAAGGAATCACTGCAACTTCAGTGTAGGGGCTTTTAATTACCTGCTCACAAGAATAAATTGTCACAGACAAAGCCAAAGTTCCAGTGTTCCTCTGTATTCACAGCATCACAGTGTAGCAAGGACACAACCTGAAGGGCCGGGTTTGGATCCAACAACTCTTCTGGTGTTACTTAGGCTATTCCTGTACTGCGGCTCAGGACTCAGACTATAGACCAACCTCTCCCAAAGTAATCCAGTCTGAGTGACTAAATACGTGCCATCTCAGGGACACAGGGAACTGCAGGAAAGACATTAGTATATGCAGCCAGCTAGACAATTCCCACTGGGTGTTTTAAAATTACCAGGGTATAAATAAATTACCAGCTGCCGCCAATGGCCGTGCGGACTCAGTGTGCCTTATCGGATGATATTTTCCTAAAGTTACCACGAAAGAAATGGGTCTTGAGAAGACACTCTCACTCTCTTATCACAGAGCAGGAACAAAAATAGTTCTGCCGAGAGCAGACCATATTTAAAATATACTTGGCATAACAGAGACGTAAAATTCATTGTGTTTAAAAAACACCATAACTCCCAGTTACTTACTTACCTACTTACACAGATTTCCTTATTGCAGTATTCAAACATCACACAGCCATTAATGGATTTTAGCCTCACAAAACCTGTCAAGTTGGTAAATCCCTCAAGAGATCTGAGAGATTCTCAGAAGAGAATGGAGAGGACTGCTCAGGACTATACAGAAAGCTCATTATCATGTTGACCAGACCTGCAGGTCCTGAACTGATTTTCACTAGGTTTGGTAATTCTTAACTAAAGCCCCAGAAATTTATCTTTAGAGCATTTGATATAGACCCAGAAGGAGGTGCAGATCACTAGAGAAAGAAGAGTAACGGAAAAAAAAAGAATGATCAAAATTTGGTTACAATATAACTAAACAACACACAGAGAGGTGAGGCTGCTTCTCCAAGATGCGATGAAGAACACCTTAGCTTCAGCAAATTTTAATTCCTCCACATGCTTCAATTTAATAACTAATCACGAAAACTCCCCCAAACATTTAGCAGAAATTAGGAATTTAAATTCAAACATACACATATGGCAATCGACAGCATAATCACTTATCAGTTACTATGGATAGGAGAAATGATGCTTTGACATTACGAATATAAAGGACAAATATGAGTAATTGATTGGAACAGTACACTTTAATTGATGAGGTCTTGAGCACTTACTCTTAGCCTGTCTTTGGGCAAAGCAACAGCTCCCTGCTTGATGATTTCCAGAACTCGCTCCACTGACAGCTCAGCTCCAGCTTGCTCTAATCGGGAGCTGAAAAAGCTGATCACCTGGAATGAAACATCAGAGCTCATAAATAAATAGAAATGAAGAGATCTTTGTATCAATTCGCACACGAAGCTGTCATCTTCTTTCTCAGCATCGCTGTATCTGTGCTTCTTACTTGTTACTGCTTGTGTCACAGCCAGGGAGACTTTGCTAATGTCAAGTTAGCACAATTCTTAGCATCTTCCCGCAGTCATTTTTAACAGACAGATGATTTTACAATTTAACACACACAGCTGAATTAATAAATTTACATTTTCAAGTACTGTGCACTGACATATGCCTATATTTCTATCTGTCAGTTCTGGATCTGTCAGGATTTTTTAGGTCTTCCAGTCTTTTTATAATATGAGCTAGACATTTACTCTGACTGTCAAGCGTTAAAGTAAAATCATTATAGTTTCAATGACTCCTGGACAAAAGACTTTATGACAACTACTAAATATCTCAATGTGAGAGTCTACATGATTTACTGGGGGTTTTTGTAGCACTCAAAGCCACAGCAAGTGGATGAGGGAAAAGGAAGTCCACAAAGTTTCCCTTCTCCCCAGATTAATGACGTGAAGTGCCCCAGGTACCTTCCCCATTACAGATTCCAGGCCCAAGGACCTGCACACATTCACATGTGAGGACCCTCTCAATGTTCACATCCCCTAGTCACCTCCCTGGTGAGGCCAAGCTGATTTTCCCCATTTTTCTCTCCCCACCCCCTTTTCTGTGACCCAGCTGGTCCTTGTTAGCTGGAACTCAAACTCAGTTAGGTCAGGCTTTAACTTTTATCCCTCTCCAAGCTCAGTAGGTCACATCAGAAGCAGACATCCCACCGGCAGTTCTCCATGTGGGACATCAGAAAACCTCCATTTCTATAGCTCCTTTCATCCAGAAAGAACACACTTTGCAAGACCCATCCCTTATCCCAGAGGAACTCTGCAGTCACGCAGGGGATCCAGTACTCAAAACAACACAGGGAAGGGTCCAGGGAAAAATTTCAACACCTACTTAGAGTCCTTTGGAAGTACCACAAGAGCCACTTGGTAGAACCTGTCTACACCTGAGCACCTGGGTACCCCTTGTTGGAGGCAAGCACAGCATTCCCTCATGGTAATGCTGTTGGTAGTTCCCCAAAATTCCACTGGCTTCAGACACACTCTCTGTGAAGAAATACTCATGTCCACTTGTAACTGAATCACAGCCCAGTCCATCGAGTAATCTTTGTTAATTCTCCCAAATACAAGGGGGGAAAAGTGTATTATACTACAAAATCTCTGCTGAGCTCTCTTTGTTCTGTAGTGAGACACAGCTGGAGCCAGAAACCATTACCCTAATTATGCCTCCCAGCTCAGCTGCTGTTCATAAAACAAAGACAGCTGATGCTCGATTACTGTGAGATTCAAATTTGTTGTTCCTTTTTGCGACCCCCTGAAAGCCCAGCCCTTGTTTTGAGCTGGGAGACTTGCTGGGATCTCTAGAAACTTGCACCGAGCGAGATAGAAGCAGATTAAAGTTGCTGGAAGTTGCTTTTTGGGGTTGTTATGAGGTTTTGCTGTTTTTTTTTCCTCCTGTTTTGTTTTAAACAATAAAAGTATGGAAATCAGTCAAGAAAATTCAGGTTTAACCTTCTGAGCTGTCCCTACGATTATCTCCATAGCTGAAGAGAAAGGAAGAATTTCACTGCCTCTGGCAGACACTGCAAGTACGTTTTTACATTCTTACAGATAAGGACCTGTCGGATCTCTGTGATCTCTGATCCTTGGGAAAAAAAAAAACAAAAAACCAGGAGTAGGAAGACATGCTGAGTTCATAACCAAAGGAGCTGGAGGGAGGTACCAGAAATAACAGAGGGAAATGGCAAGAAAGAGCTTGTGCAAAGAGCGTGAGGACCTCGGATTGAGGCTTGACATGGTTTTGGCAAAGAGTCTGGGACAAATTGCTGGTGGAGGATACACAGCTCACAGAGGAACGAGCAAGTTGCCCGCAAACTTCGAAAGAAAAAAACATCTTCTTGCATTTCAACACTCCTCTATTGTCAGTAATCACTGGTGAAACCCATCCTCGCCCAGGGCAGGCTCCTGCAGGGAATCCATCCCACTGGCGCTGCCTTGTTAGCTCAAGTTCTGCTAAACCACAACAAAAGCAAAATTTAGTATTTAGCTTTTAATCAAGAGGATAAAATACTATCATAATGCAAACATGTAAAAAACCTGAATGAAGCTCACAGATACTACCTGAATTCTGACGTTTCCTATTTTGGAAAGTCAAGCCCTTCAATCTTAATATGTTTTTAAAAGACTTACTTATGTTTTTGTGGTAAAGGTACTAATCTTGGCCGGGTAGTATTTCACAAAGGACAAAAGCAAGACAGGTTTCCAGTGTTTTCAGGCTATGTCAGCATTTCACAGAACTTTGAATGGCTATTTTTGATACGTGGTTGATGACTGAAATTAAAAATACCGACTTTAACAATACTACTTACCTGTAGGTGTTATTTGTCTTACTACTTCAAACGGTATAGAGTTGGAGTTACTCTCTTTTGGACTCTGAGAGCACAATACCACAAGGAGATACTCAGGTGCCCAATGAGCACTCCAATCAAATAAGAAAAACCGAAAACAAAAATTAAAAAGAAGAAGATGAGTTATAGAGAGAAGACCCTAAAAGAGGCATTTGCTTATTACCACTGTATCAAGAATAAAACCAAAAAGCATCCAGCACTACATCCCTACTGCCCAAGCCCTCTCTGTAGCAGAGGGTCTAACCCTCTACCTACGAATCTGGCCAAATGTAAAAATATAAAAGCTTAAAATTTAAGGAAGAGTAGCCTTTTCCTTTGAAAGAGCTTTAATTATCTTCCACCATTAAGTTACAGCTGCATTTAAAATAATAATGAAAATTAACAGATTTCAACTCTTTATCCAATTAAAAAGAAAATGAACCAGAAAAAACAAACTGGGTGAATAATAATAAATGAGTTTCAGGTTTTAGCACATGTTTTAAAGCCCAGTGCTGAGCATATGACTCTAATGTATAAGAAAACACCCACAGATTTTAGGGCAAGTAAACAGGGCTGAGAGATGGTGTCTTTTTGATATTCTGAAAATAATTTTCTCATTATCTGGGCAACTGGGCTAAGAAAACAGAAAACAACTGCAAAGACTGCTCTAAGAAGAGGAATAAGAAGAAACTCCACAAGTTGCTGGCAATTACTGGTATCCAAGTCCTGCTGAGTGCTGAAAGGCCTCTCCATGCAAGGAACGTAACCTGTTCTGAAGAGCTCTCCCTCCAGTCTGGTTTCCGTATTAACAGAGATTAAAAGGCATGTCTAATCCTGGATTAGACAACCCCTCATCAGGAATATCTGATCACTGTCCAGGTAAAACAATGCACTGAATGCGACTGGCACAGTGCAGAGTCTAATCCTGGCTGTGCAAGGTACCCAGACCTGTGGTGTGATGGGCAGGAGCCCTGGCCACCAGTGGCTCAGGAATTTCCAGGCTTTGTATTAAAATACCACTCATATTTAGAGACAAAAATTGTTTTCTATAGTGATTGCCAAAACTGGTTTTAATCACAGACTCATGGAATGGTTTGGGTTGGAAGGGACCTGGAAGACCTTCCAGTTCCAAGCCCCCTGCCATGGGCAGGGACACCTTCCACTAGCCCAGCTTGCTCCAAGCCACATCCAACCTGGACTTGGACATTTCCAGGGATCCAGGGGCAGCCACAGCTTCTCTGGGCAACCTGCGCCAGGGCCTCCCCACCCTCACAGGGAAGAATTCCTTCTTAGAGGTCAATTTTCCCCAAGAAACTCATCTTTTGTCCTTTTGTTTTCTAAACAATAAACTTACAAGGTATTGTTGGAGATTAAAAGTACTACAAGGAAGAGATTAGAATGATTTTGAGGCGTTTTTCATTCAAAACAATATTTTACGTTTTGGAGATTTTTTTTTTTTTTTTAAATTAAGAGGGAACAACCACAGTGTCTATTAATTTCACCCAACTATTGTTTTCAATCGGGCCGCAAGGCTGAATAAAGGAAGTATTTCTCTTTACTACAGCATGTACCAAGCAGCAGAGGTATCAGGGACAAGATGTTTTCTCCACCTGGATTCTGTCAGCGGATGCTGAAGTGCCATGAGGCCCGTGGCAGCCCAGGCAGTGGCACTGCCTAACTAACACTACAGCTCCTCTCTTTCTCCTCCAGCTAAAAATAACAGCACGAAGCGCTGCTGCCTCCTCTGCCTGCAACTGTAAAGGTCAGCTCTGAAAGAGAGAAGAAAAAATCTCTAAGCACAAAATGAAAACATTTTGAACCTGTTTTTGTCAATTTTAGTTTTTTTTTTCCCTTCAGAAAGCGATTGAAAGAGAAAAACACACATTTTGACACTGGGTATTTTTATTTCCAGCCATGCTCACCACTTCGAGAGTGATATGATGTACTGATGGCACACTGAAAGGAGAAGAAAAGAAGAAAACAAACCTCTTGTCATAAAGCACCACAGGATTAGCACTTCAGCTAAGTAGGAAAACATAAAACACAGCTACATTCAGCAGCCAACTGTCATACCTGGAGCAAAAGGGAGGCAAAGCCAACCCCCGCTCATCTAAGAAGGGATGAAACAGCTCCAGGTGATTCAATACCAGGAGAAACACAAGAAGTTTATCAGCGAACTTGAAGTACTGAAGCTTTTCAGGTTCACCTTGACAAGAGGAGCATGTTCAAAGACGGGAACTTTTCAAGATGCTCTGCTCTTCTCTCCCCACTGTTTGCAAAGAAAGTGGGGAAGAGTGGGGAGGAAAAAAGCCAAACAAAAAAGCCCTAAACAAAAAAAAAACCCCTTAGAATATTTAACCAGGCTCTGGTAATAAGCAGGATAAAGATTTTCCTGCAGACATTTTAAGAAAAACCATGAAAAGTTAATTCTCAAGTCCTGCAGGTCTTGCAATAGGAATTGCTATGCCAGAGCCAAATCAACTCAACTGAGTTTAAAATCTAGCAGGGAAATGCCTTTGGAGAATTAAATCCCTAGTAGGAAATTGCACCAATCGAGTCCTTTGCATCACTAAGCCATTGCCCCCCGACCTCCTGATTCCTATCAGACTATTTTGCAAACAAAATTCCAGCAGCTCCTAGTCAAGCCCGTCCAACCACACTGTATCTGTCACTCGCTCATAGGAAATATGAGAGCAATGAAAGCCAAGGAGTTCTCGCCGTGGCCATGAAACAAATGCATCCACAGGAATGACGGGCAAAGATTCCCCACCAAATTCCTGACACATCTGAGGTTGCTCACCAAGTTACAGACCACCTCTGAAGCAGAGGCACACAGACAGTTCCCAGCTGAAATATTTCTGCACAAGGCCAGAAGAGGAACCATAACATTCCTCTCTGGTCACCATCCAGAAGAAGAATATCCCATTTAGCTAAACAAGATGCACAATATCCTATTAAGATGGCTTTCTAAAATGAAAAGTAAATTAATAGGAAACAGAAGGTATTTTGATTTCAGTTTCTTCTGTACAGCATTAATGGTTCCCATATGTCCCCAGTCAGCTGGTAATGGTGATTTTCAGATCATTTATAAAACCCCAGGGGCAAATAAGTAGTTTTCAATAAAAAGTGTTCTATACACTGATGATCCTTAGACATTTACCCATTCTTGCCTCAGTGATGATGCACACAGTGGTTACTCTCCAGAGTAAACAGAATGGCACAAATCCTGAGGGGCAATCCACAGTTACCGTGGGCGAGTCTGTACCCCAGGTAACCCTGGCAATTCCTGCTCTGGTCAGGGCTCTGGAGGAGCTGCAGAGCCACCTCCATCCATACCCACCTGTGCCTACAGATCTGTTCTGGTCTGTCCTCTGCCCCAGTGTCATCCTGTCAAATGTCTGCTATTCAGAGGTCTCCAATGCTGAAGTCCCTGGAAACCTACCACAGTGCTTTGTTATTATTAACCTTGGAAAGTCTTTCCTTATGACCTGTGAACCCACAAGTATGTGAAAAAGATTATTCCACTCGTTTCACAGTAACACTTTATTTGAAAAATGTCACATCACTTTCACCTTCCTTTGGCAGATCAGCACCTTCAGAAGTCCTATTTTCTACAGGTCTTCTCCCTGACAGAAAGACTTCGAGGTTCTGCAGCATGTCCAGAGAAGGAAACGGAGCTGGGAAGGGGCTGGAGCAGCAGGAGCGGCTGAGGGAGCTGGGGGGGCTCATCCTGGAGAAAAGGAGGCTCAGGGGGGACCTTCTGGCTCTGCAACTCCCTGACAGGAGGGGGAAGCCAGAGGGGGTCGGGCTCTGCTCCCAAGGAATAAGGGAAGGGATGAAAGCAAACGGTGTCAAGCTGTGCCAGGGGATGTTAAAGGTTGGATACTGGGAAAATTTCTTCCTGGAAAGTGCTTTCAAGCATTGGCACAGCTGCCCCAGGGCATTGTTGGAGTCTCCACCCCTGGAGGGATTTCAAAGCCGTGTGGATGTGGCACTTGGGGACATGGGTCAGTGATGCCCTTGGCAGAGCTGGGGGAACAGATGGATTCCACAGCCTTGGAGGGCTTTTCCAACCTAAATGATTCTATGATTCTAAACCCAGCTAAGATGTCACCAGCATGCCTAGGTTTAGAGGACACCTCTGGGCTATTCTCCATTTCCATACCCACACAGAACAACAGCAGATGCCTCTTTCTATTTGCACCATCAAGTACTCACTACTACCTCCTCAGAATATTTTCCAACTAATTCTCCATCAAATTTTTAGCCTTTTCACCTCTTCCATGCTTCCTTTGCATTGATGAGAACATTATGTGCAACAGAGTAAAAACAGTAAGTATTAAAGTCAATATATGTCATATCTATTTTATATATTCTTGACAAGGCAAGCTGGCAACTGTTCCAGTATCCAAAACTCATTACAGACCTCACATATTCTGTATTTTGGTCATATTTCTTCAATATGGAACATTACCACGCTGTCTGTTAGTTTTTCTGCATGAAATACAAATCTGGACTACAGTTTAGGATCAGAGAATCTCACACCAATTGGTGGGTGGGATTTGCTGGAGCAGAGGGATGTCAAAATGACCGAGAGTGTAACATGCACCTTCTGCTCAGGTGGATCTCTAGTGCCATCTGATGATGGGAATCACAGAATCCCAGAATTGTTTGATTTCGAAGGGACCTTAAAGATCATCTCATTCCACACCTTCCACTAGCCCAGGTTGCTCCAAGCCCTGTCCAGTCTGGCCTTAGACACTTCCAGGGATCCAGGGACAGCCACAGCTTCTCTGGAAAACATGGGCCAGGGCCTCACCACCCTCACAGAAAGGACTTCCTTCCCACTATCCCGTCTAACCCTGCCCTCTGGCAGTGGGAAGCCATCCCCCCCTTGTCCTGCCACTCCATGCCATTGTCAAAAATTACACTCATGGTTCAACTGTAGAATTGGGTGCAGATAATCCAAACCCTCTCTGCTGTTTAATGACCAGAGAAAGCGCCAAGAGAGGGCTGTAGCACAGCCTCTGCAGACATACTTGGGGGGCTTCAGAATGGTAGCTTCTCTTTCCCAGTCTTCCATTACCAAAAGCTGCAACACCTTCCATTTCCACCTACAATTGACACAATTTGTGCCACAAAATTCCATTGATCACAACAGCCTGAAACCCAACACAGCTCCCCAATACATGGGAAGTTGTTGGATCCATCCTCTTCTGAATAACCAGCCCTGGCCACACGAAAAGCCTGGCCAGCTCACTCTTCTGTCTGAAAGCAGGTTGGGATGGATGCTTACATGAGAGCAAGAGAAAAACAGGGAGATCCTCCCCATGAATACATCTCTCAGCCTCAGCAACATACAGTTCAGAAATTTATTGAGCCAAATCTTTGAAGTTTGTTTTTTTTAATGACTCCTTTTAGAGCACATCTACATTTCAGACATCCACAATGTCCCCCACAGCCATGAGGAAGGAGCTCCCAGCTCCACCACTGAAGAGAAAAGCCTGACAAGTTCTCGGAGACAGAAACGCACTTTTGTTTTTCTCAGATCCTGCCCACATGGTCCCAGACAAGCTCCCTGCAGTGTGTACAGTAAAACTAACATGATTTGCCACTTTTTCAAGGGATAGTAAGACCAGTTAGAACGTTTTGGCTGTAGCACACAAGACAAAGATTGGTTCTGTACAGGATGGTAGTGCTGCCAATACTGTGTATGAAGTGCAGGACGTGACAGGGTAGACGAGGAGTCAGCTGAATCTCATCTTTTATTCAGATCTACAAGCCTGACAGCCCTCACCACTTGCCAGCTGGTGACAGGTACATTTAAAAAAAAAAAAAAATAAAAAAAATCTTTTTTTTGACATCCTCACTTCTCTAACAAAGGAGCTATTTTAAAATTCAACATGCTCCCTTGGAAAGCCTTAAATAGTTTCTGAATGTAACTGGCATTATGCTGTAAATAGTTTAGGAGAGGAATTGTTTAAACTGTTGAGGAAAACCTACATTTAAGTGTTACAAAGGAAAGGACATGCTGCTATCTGTGGGAGGTACAGGGCTGCATGCAGAAGGATCTGGACACCACTAGTTATCCTCAGTTTGGATGAGTAACCAGAGAATGTCCCTATCTCAGTCAGGAATGAAGACTACTGTTATCTTCACTGCACCATATCCTCTTCACACAGGTTGAAGACACCTTGTCCTAATCATCCAGGCAGTATCACGGTGGCTGCAGTCTGCAGCTGCTGAAAGTTTGGGGAGTTTTGAGCTTCAACTTCTCCGCTCTCCAAGCTCTTGCATGACCAGAAAAATAAGAAGTGAGAACAGAAGAGGAAGGGATAGGTGCAGAGCAGGAGTTCAGTTCTACTTTCAAAATTACCTTCCTTTATGGACCAGCAGATTTTTAGCCACACTAAATGTGTTATTCACTGCAGCAAGAGATTTAGCACCCTGCTCAGCCCTCCCTTCCAGTATTTTGCATCTAGCGTGGCTTCATGCATTGCTCAGCTCTGCAAATACTCACTGGAAGAAAGGGAAACATGTTTTATGCTTAAAATTTTTCTAGTAGGAATCACTTCTCAAGTTCTCAATATGAGCATTAAAGCCACTATCAGATGCAGCAATAATTAAAAACTGTTTCCCAAAGTCATACTCTATAGAGAGCCACAGTGGTTGCAGTTTCTCATCCACAGCTATTTTCTTTTTGTTTTTTCCTAAAATGTTTCCTTACCCAAGGGGAAGGTTGCTATTTGTAGGTGAAAACAACACAGAGCCCAGTAAGGCAGTTGAGTAAGGTAGCTGAAGCCTGCTGTTAGGTATAGAAAAATAATTCCCTATGATCACTAATAGGCTGGTGATGGGAGTAAGAGATTGTTTGATGATGAAAATCTGCTTCTGCTCTCCTGACAGACCCGTTTCTATCAAGGGGCAGCAAAGAGAAGCTGATGCTGTCCTCCCTTCGGAGGGGTGAAAAATGTGTCACAGCTTGGGAATTCCTTACCAGAGGCATCTCAAAATCCCCCTGGCTTTGCTGAATTAAAGACGTGGAAAAGGATTTTCAAAGAAATTAGAGGGTTGGAACTAGATGATCTTTAAGGTCTCTTCCAACCCAAACCATTCTGTGCTGTTTCCGTGTTGCCCAGAAGCTGTTACAGTGGAGACCCAGAAAGATAGGAAAGAGAAACTCAACAAGTTAAAACAAACTGATGAAGGTGATGAATATTTCCACCTCTCAGAGGAGATCAGATAACCACGTGCAAACCACCACCGGTATCACGTGTCACTCACCAGGTCTATGTTTTGCATGATGTCCTGGAAGGAAGGGTGAGTCCGGAACTGCTCGAACAGATCGCGCTTGTAGAGCAGCGCATACACCAGGTTCGGGTTGTGATGGAGGGAATTTGTCAGGCAGGAGTTGATGATCTCCAGCATCATTCTGATCACTTCCTCGATCACATTCAGGTCTTGCGCCTTTAAGAAAGGAATAAAAGGTTACTCTGCCCTTTTCCACTGTAAAATACACTGAGTAATAAAGGCAGCGCACAGGTAATTATTATTAATGGAGCTATTAGGTGGTTGATGTCTCTGTGGTGAGCAAATCCAGCACCTCAGTACCTGGAAAGAGATACATTTTCTCCTGTAATCACCAAAATTTTAATTGAAATGCAGCACACTAGTATTCAGCCTCACAGATTGATTCTCGCAACAGGAGCCATCTTCTCATGACATAAAGCATTATCTTACAGCAATCAGCCAAATTCACCAAGGGTTAAATGAACTCAGTCTTCTCAACCTCTGCTATGCTAAGTAAAAGCACTTCAGTTTATATTTAATTAAACACATTTTCTGTTGAGCCCCTGCTTGGGGAAGCAGGGAGAGGGAGAAGAGACAAAAAATATCAGAAAAATAAAAAATGGCTGGTGAAAGAGAAAAGCAAAGACAGAAGTAAAACTGACTGGATCAAACCGCATTGCACTTTGAACATCTGTCCCTGTTATCAGACTTAGTCCGTCTGAGCTTTCTTTTTTAAAAACTATTTTCCTGGCATTGAAGAATACTTGTAATAAATGAAAAAGAAGAAGCCTCCTTTTGTTGTGCACTAAGCTTTAACACTCAAGATAAACTTGTAGAGCTTTTCATCTTGTCAGTGCCTTTGACAAACCATTCCTGATGATTCTGAAACTCAAACTTTCTAAGCTGAACAAGCTGGCATGTGAACTCCTGCCAGCCTTCTGAATCTCTCTCCTTGAGCTCCACATCACGATATTTCCAATACAATTGTTCAGACTGGAGAGCTGTCTCTCCTCCCTCGGAATAGAGTTAAAAAAGGCAGTTCTACCTCGCTTGTATTATTTGGTCTCTCCACCACGTCAAACACAGGACCGGGAGACTTTACAGGTCTGCCAAGAATGTGAATCACACTAAACCAGCTTGAGTTTTTCTGCTGCGTACAAACACTGAAATCACCAATATTTCCCTTCACTGACTGCCCATAAAGCTCATTTTCTGAGTTATCACGTGGCACTTAAACTCTTCACAATAAGGCAGTAATTGTAACAGCATTTTGTCAGACTGCCATTCAACCTGTACATAGTTATTTTCTACTATAAAGTAGCACTGTAGGAATTGTCACTTGCCAGATGTAAGTTCTTACCAAGGCAGAAGAGAACACAGGAAGTTTTCGTTGTCCTGGTTAAACTCACAAAGAGCAAAATTCTTTGCTACCACTTTGCTTTGGATACTTTCAATGCAAAGCAAAGGCACATTTCTTCCTGGAAGTGTAGATCACAGAATCCCAGAATGGTTTGGGGTGGAAGGAATCTTAAAGATCATCTCATTCCACCCCCTGCCATGGGCAGGGACACCTTCCACTAGCCCAGCTTGCTCCAAGCCACATCCAACCTCGACTTCAACACTTCCAGGGATGCAGGGGCAGCCACAGCTTCTCTGGGCAACCTGTGCCAGGGCCTCACCACCCTCACAGTCAGGAATTCCTTCCCAATATCCCATCTAACCCTGCCCTCTGGCAGTGGGAATGAAGTAACTGCTTCAGCTGGAATCTGAAGAAAAATCCACACCTAACTCATCTTTGGTGGTGATGCTTGCCTATCAGCTTGGATTTATTACAGACTATGATGGATTATGGTGTGTTGTAAAAAACTCTGAGCACTGGAACAATTTCCTGCCCCGTGCAGCAAGGTGAGCTGGTGACCAAGACACTATCCTAAAATACAGATTCCATGACGTTTACAGAACATTATGATTCAGAATCAAGTGAGATCTCTCCAGTTACCAGAAAGGTAAGAAACCACACAACTACTTTTCAAAAATTAAATGCTTTTTAATAAAATATGTTCACCTTAAACCCCAGACACACACCTAGTTGAAACATAAAGCATTGCCAACCATCTCCAGCTAGGTTGGAGACTGCTAGTGGTCAGCTTCAATCAATGAAAAGTTGCAGAAGTTATTGCTCAGTAATTAAAGATTTTAGGAGCTCATGGAAAGAATCAACCATCTGTTTTTCAGCTGCCACATTCCAGGTGAAGAATCTGGGGCTCCAGCGAAGAAAAACAGCAGATACAGTGAAGATTTTTACCCACAACTGACTAGACCAAAAAAGAATAATTTATAAGAGGAATGACCTCCACGAAAGATAGAGAAGTGGGACCGGATCCCGGTATTGCATATACGTTATCAGGAGAACTGTACTCTCCTATAATTAGCGATAGAGGCATTTCTAAAGACTTAGAAGTTTTCAAAACAAAGGAAAAAACAAGCTGAAAGCCAAGGACAGGCTCTGGACAAGATAATGGAGAAATGCAGTAAGAGCTGATAAAATGCCATGTGATTTTTCTGCTCTCTATCACCGGTATCAGGGTACAGCCCGTCTGCACCCAGACACGGCATCAAGACAGGTATAAACAGGGCCACAAGAAACGTTTTGCTGCTGAAGTTTATCACCCTGTGTACCACTTTCAGAGCAGCTGAACACATCTGAAATGCTGCATGTGCATGGCCAAGTCAAGAACTACCCCACCATCCTCAGCAGCAGTGTAAGACTATGATGTTTTTGGAGGGATTAGCTGTCAAATGAAGAGCCGCCGATATGAAAAGAAAACCCAGATATTGCTTTGTGGGGGATGAATAGACACGTTTCAATCTATTAAACAGTACATTTAAATGAGAGGAGTTCAAAGTAACAGCATTTTCCTACACTTACAATTGACAAATTCAATGTGGCATTCACATTTAAAATTATTACAGTATTCCTTTACAAAACAGGGCTCAGAAAATGGCTCTGTTGCCACTGATGTATATCAATCCTCCGTCACCTTTATTTTTGGGGTTTATACCCCTGGAAATAATTATACCAATAATTAAAAGAAGGCTGGCAACTAAAATCTTGGTACTGACTCTGTGAGACTGAAATTACAACTGCAAAAGGGATGGGAATGTAGGCACAGCATTGAAGGGTAATCCTAGGGAACCACCTCATGTTCCTTCTCTGGAGGGGACTTAAATGTGCTTTTCTTGCAAAGATTCTAATTTTTAAGGTAAAAACCCAGATGCTTAGTCATGGTCTAGCTGCACAAGGAATAAACCAGGCAGCAACAGCTACAAGAGAGCCAGTAGAGTTCTGGGTAGTCTGGGTCTCTTTTGTTAAAAGAAAAAGGAAAAAACAAGTGGTCAAGCCACAGGGAAGAGAATGGAAATAATCTGAGAGGATGCAGGGGAAAATATGACAATTGAGAAGGTTATCTGGAGAAAAACAATTTGAATTTGATAAACACTACCAAGAAAGACGCAAAAGTGTAAAGGCAAGGCAAATGATGGGCAGAGCTGGATGTTCTTGGATCTAACCAGGCTGGAATACTGTTGTTTTCCTTACTGCATTACAATTACTAATTAGCATGGCATCCTCCTGGGCAAAGAGTTTCAGATTCAATACTCACACACTGATGTGTAAAACCAGTTGAAAAGTATATAGCTTACAAAAATCAAAGAAGTCAAGCAGCCTGAGAGCAAACCCCAGGCATATGCTCATGGTTTGGTTCCTTACAGACATACTTACCCATCAAAAGATAAATCATTGTCAGTGGAGGATACAAAATTCAGTGTCACCAAAAACCTGTTTACTTTACGGTACCCACCTTCTGGTTCCCACAACAAAACATTGTGAATGCTCACCTTTTTAATTCAATTTGACATCAAATTAATTTTTAATGTTTGTAATAATAAAGAACCGGTAAACAAAGTTCTGTTCCGAGTTAATGCAAATCTCCAGCCTCTAAATGTTAACAATTCTGAGAAGATAAAGGGAGGCACGTCCTTGTGTGATTCAGCTTAAGTTTGCATAACCATCCCTCGTGGGGATGGCCACACAACCTGAGCTGGGGTTCAACTGCCAGTAACCAGCAGTGACAGTATAGCTGTATCCAAGGAATTATTGGGAGTCTTAATTTCAGGTTGGAATGACAAATGAAATAATTATTTTCTTTAGGTTAAAACTTTACAAAGGGGCTTATAATAAAGAAGGGTCTGTAGTAGTAAGACAGGGGGTGATGGTTTTAAACTGAAAGAGGGGAGATTCAGACTACATGTAAGAAGAAATTGTTTGCAATAAGAGAGATAAAACACTGGCACAGGTTGCCCAGAGAAGCTGTGGCTGCCCCTGGATCCTTGGAAGTGTTGAAGTCCAGGTTGGACAGGGCTTGGAGCAACCTGGGCTAGTGGAAGGTGTCCCTGCCTGTGGCAGAGGGTGGAATGGGATGATCTTTTAAGATCCCTTCCAATCCAAACCATTCTGGGATTCTATTCCATGATTCTAAAAAGTACTGGTGCACAAACTTAAGTCTCATATCATGTCCACATGATAACTACATATTTCAGATTATATATTGTTTATATTATTATATATTCATTTATTGTAAGCTAGAATTCACCTAAATGCAACAATTTATTTTTTCCCCCCATTTTACCTGGATATATAGTAATCCCCAGTCCAAAGCAACAAATAATTTAAGCCTCAACACATCTACTTTGCAACAGTTTTTACAAATCTGTCATCTAACAGAGCACCTTTTCCTTTGTGGCAAGATCCCTATGAATGCTGATATGCACCCTACGACAATGGGTATATAGATCCAGGTTGCTGCTGCCTGCTAAAGAAGCTCCATTTCTCACTGTGTATCCATACTGCAGTAATTTTCCACACAAATAATGCTTTCAGCTAAGCAGCTACTAAATATACAGTTAGCATAAAAAAAAGCAGGAAGAAGCTTATCTGCCTCAAAAAACAAAACCTGAGCAGGGATGGGTAAGGCAATACCCTACATATGCACAATGTAAACAGGGTAAAAAAACCAACACAACAGGAAAGGCACACGGTACTGAAGTTTTAATCCAAAGAAACCTGATGAAGTAAAGTCAGAATGTCACATGTAACAGCAAAAGAAACACATGATGGAAATGCAGGTTGACACAAAAAAAAAACATGTCCAAACACAGTCCTGAACTTATTGCTTATGACAATGAATGGCTTTTAGCAAGTGGGATCTTGCTGCCAGTAATGGGATGCTTTGACATTTGAATTTTCAGAAGTGCAAGTTTCTTTCTGCCACAGCTCAGTGGCTTTAGTTTACAATGACTGACAGTGCAGGTCCCTCTCCAACCAAGCAAGGACTGCACACAGTACGAAAAAGCTGTGAAGAAGATACTTAAAACAGCTGGAGATGCTGCAACAGTTTCCTTTCCAGGAACTCCTCAATTCACAGCTGCAAAACCATTTTGGACTTACCACTCATCCAGGTAGTTCTGAGTGACCCCTTCATGGGCATCTGTTCCCTTTGCCTCTCTAAGTCAGAGAATCTCTGAATGGTTTGGGTTAGAAGGAAACTTAAAGATCATCTCATTCTACCCCTGCTATTGACAGGGACACCTTCCACTAGAACAGGTTGTTCCAAGCCATGTTCAGCCTGGACTTCAACACTTCCAGGGATCCAGGGGCAGCCACAGCTTCTCTGGGCAACCTGTGCCAGGGCCTCACCACCCTCACAGAAAGGAATTCCTTCCCAATATCCCATCTAACCCTGCCCTCTGGCAGTGGGAAGACATTTCCCCTTGTCCTGTCCCTCCATCCCTCGTCCCAAGTCCCTCTCCAGCTCTCCTGGAGCCCCTCTAGGCCCTGCAAGGGGCTCTCAGGTCTCCCTGGAGCCTTCTCTTCTCCAGGTGAACACCCCCAGCTCTCTGTATCTAACTCAGAGCAGAGAGGCTCCAGCTCCTGGAGCATCTCCTTGGCCTCCTCTGGTCTTGCTCCAACAGCCCCACAACCTTCTGCTGTCGTGGACCCAAGACCTGGAGGCAGCTCTGCAGGTGGGGTCAAGTCCTCCTCTCCCAGCTGGGCAGGATGGAGGAAGAGGAGTCAGAGGGAGGTGCAGCACACACTGGGTACAACACTCCATGTACCAGGGAAGGCTGCAGCATGTCTGGGTTGCTGCACCCCCAGTGGGACCCACCCATCATCCTCAGCTCTGGGGCTCAAGGCTTCCATATGGATGTAGGGATAGAGGAAAGGTGAGGGTGGGTGTTGCTCAGGCAACATTAATTATGGCTTTTCTCCGTTCTGAGCCCCTATTCACGATGACTCACTATAATTTTTCATGAGTGAGATTCCATAATTTGCAAACATAAATCATAAAAATTTCTAGTCATAAATGACTACTTCCTTCATGACGCAGACATGACTATAAAGGCAATTTTGTCAGCAATGGAAAACAAAAAGACACATCCCAAATATTTAACAGATACCAAAAAGACTAAGAATGCCAAATTAACCCCAAACAGCTCCTGCCATTGCTTTTACCAGGGAGAAACAAGGAGGAAAAAATTGGTAAACTGTTCCAGATCCATAAGCTGCAGCCACAAAATATATAGCTGAATGAACAGTTCAGTTCATTTTCCATCACATTTTTTTTCATCTGGCTTTGTACATGCTAAGGAATACTTAAAATAATTATGTTTTTGGACATTC
The DNA here is from genome assembly GCA_013399855.1 of Oxyruncus cristatus. Taxonomy (NCBI): domain Eukaryota; kingdom Metazoa; phylum Chordata; class Aves; order Passeriformes; family Cotingidae; genus Oxyruncus; species Oxyruncus cristatus. The sequence goes on along the minus strand of VXAY01003095.1, from coordinate 295,558 downwards.
AGTAGTTAGTTCTTCCATGCCTGCCCGAAAGCCAGCTATTACAGACTCCAAGATGGTTTTTCACACTCTTCTGTGTGGAAGAGACAAGTGACACTTCAGGGAATTTCACCTTGATAACATAATTTAACAGCATCCACAATTATAAATGATGTAAACTTCCCTTTCCTCTTTAAAGAGGAATATCTACAGTTAAATAGTTTCAAATAATTTATTTTTAGCTGCTTTAAGAGAAGCATATGTATCTTGTTTGTATTAGCTTTGGGGAGATTCCAAGAGAGCTGTCTGAATTTCCTGCATTTTCAGCAGAAAATAAAACCTTCAACAAAATAAACTCGCTCTGCCAAAGGAGTGGAAGAGTGGAGGGGAAAGAAGGAAGCTCACAAGAAAGCTGTTCTTACCCTCAGTGAGCAAAGGAACTTCAAAGCCAAGCCTTTGGTGACCGGAATCTTATCTTCATCTCTTTTACTGGCGATACACTTCAGCTGTTCTATGTCAAACCCAGACAACTTTTGGTCAAGTAGGTATTAAGTGAAAAAATGCAGTGCCTATGTTGATTATAGCCTCAAAAAGTAACTCTGGCATCTCTGATCACGGCTTAGAAATGAAAGCAGAGCTGTCAGACCAGAGCAGAGTTTGTTGCCAGACACTTTACTAAACAAACTGTTCATCCTGACACTCCTTCATTGCCCTCCCGAATAACTGAGGAGGCTAAAAGGGCGGGTTTTCACCCATGTCCAGCCAGCCCATGTGGTAACACAGCATTTCCAATGAGGAACATGGTGCTTCCAGCCCATACCACGATGTCAATGCCCACCACAGCCCATGACAATGCTACACTGTAGGAAATGCCATGGTGGTGTGCCCTGTCCCAGGCAAAAAGGCCCAGGAGCTGCTGCTCCAAGGGAAAACACACTAAACAACACGTGCCAAGGCATCAAACCCAACTGCTTGGATGAAACGCTGTCTGCCACAGGGCTGGGCTTCAATACTCCCTGGCCAAGGAACACAAAGCTGCTTCTGAGAGCATGTACATATATGAGTGAAGGTGTAGGTGTTTTATTGGTACTTTTTACGTGACTTCACTGTGTTTGTTATCCAGCTGACCTACAGCTAATCCACAGCTCATCTCCTGGCCTCACCTCCCCCTTCATCTCTTCTTCCATCCATGCCCTTGCTATCTTGGAAATTCCAATCCAAAAACACTTCATGTTGCAATAATTTAATTTAGCCTTTACCTCTCTCAAAGAGCAAAATCAATCAAAAATACTATAAAATGGCCCAAATTTCCTCAATGCTTTACTGATCCTTGTTGATGCTTCACAGTCCTAGTCCTCTGTCCATTTTATCTGCCTACTGAGGATTTTACAGTTCAAAGAATCTCAGAACGGGTTGCTTTGGAAGGGACCTTAAAGCTCATCTTGTTCCATTGGCAGGGACACCAGGGTGCTCAAAGCCCCATAATCAATCAAATCAATCAAATTATTTTCATCCCAGCTAGCTTAGAAAAAGTAAATTACTATGACAGGCATCTCTTCAAGAGGCAAGTCTAAGTCCACCAAGAAGCTCCAGCACAAGGGGATCCACCTTAGTGCCCAAAAAAAACCTGACAGTCACCAGCTGGGGGCTACAACATTGCACATGAAAGAAGTCAGCATTTCCAAACCACATTCAACAATGACAACAAAATGCAAATATTACTTAGTAGAACTAAACCCAATCATCATATAAGGTCCCACAAAACCAGGTAAGAAGCTGCTGCTAGGAGAATGACAGCACTCCTGCTAAGAAAATTAAAGTTAAAACTGTGAATTTGTTTTTTTGTCAAATCATGCTTGAAATACTAATGAGGTTCTCTTGGTGTCAAAATGAAATGGAGATTTCTCCATTTCTCCTTGAAATGAAGCAGTATTCCCTAGAGGTATGGGAAGATTTTGTTTAGTTTGACTGGTAGAACAGGAAAGGACAAGTTCCCTACGCAACCCCAACTCCACCATACAAAGGTAAATAGATCATTATGATATAGGCTTTAATTAAAAGAACCCATCTACCTTGAGAAGAGTTCAAGGACTTTAAAGACATTCCTCAAGTGAAAAATTTCTGATCCCAGCCCTACACATTCAGCTTAGCTGCAAAAAGTGACGAACAAATCTGTTTGGAGTAGTCATACAGCAATTTCTGCTGTGGGAACTGAAACCTTGATACTCATCATGGAATCACAGAATCGTTTGGGTTGGAAGGAACCTTGAAGACCATCTCGTTCCACCCCCCCTGCCATGGGCAGATACACCTTCCACTAGAACAGGTTGCTCCAAGCCACGTCCAACCTGGACTTCAACACTTCCAGGGATCCAGGAGCAGCCACAGCTTCTCTGGGCAACCTGTGCCAGGGCCTCCCCACCCTCACAGACAGCAGTTCCTTCCCAATATCCCACTTAACCCTGCCCTCCTGCACTGGGAAGCCATTCCCCCTTGCCCTGTCCCTCCATGATCTAGTAAGAAGTCCCTCTCCATTTTCTTGTAGGCTCCCTTCAGGTACTTCCTAATTTTACTTTTTTCAGTTGCATGGCAGGTGTTACATAACACAAAATTTCCTGTTTATGTGTTTAATGCATAATGGTGCTTACTGAAATCTATAGATTTACAAGTATACTTCTTAAAGACAATTTCTGAGGAACTTCTTTGAAGGAAGCAAGTGGTCTTCCAGGAAGGAACAAACTTAACAGTTGTGTGGGTTGGTACAGTCACTACATACACACTCATTTTTGTGGTTTGTGTTTCAAACACTTTGTGTACCTAAGTCCAGATTTAATCATCCTTGTCATATCTTTACGGCTTCTTCAGAATGGGTTCTTAACCTTTTCATCCTATGTGATGTTAATTGAAGTAGAGAAACCCTTATTTCTATCATGAAGAAAAATAAGATGGAAAAACATGACATCTTGCAAAGGGCCAGAAAAAAAGACCAATTAGCAATTTAAACCAAACAGTTTTCTTCACATTTTTCCTTCACACCTCCCAAACTTTCCTCCATGCAGTACACCACAGTTAAGGGATTTATCCACTAGTTCTTTACAACTCCAACATCATCTCCAACTATATCATCAACTATATTCTTCACCCTCAATATTATGTTTAGCAGTAACAACTATGACACTCATTGCAACAATTATATATACACATATATTAGCATATTTCCCATGAATCAACTGCTGTCATTCAAGAAAATCACTCAGTGCCACAGATTACTCAAATCCTGGGCTCAGTTCTGGGCCCCTTCATGATAAGAGACACATTGAGGGGCTGGAGCGTGTGCAGGGAAGGGAACGGAGCTGGGAAGGGTCTGGAGCAGCAGGAGCGGCTGAGGGAGCTGGGGGGGCTCATCCTGGAGAAAAGGAGGCTCAGGGGGGACCTGCTGGCTCTGCAGCTCCCTGACAGGAGGGGGGAGCCTGTGGGGGTCGGGCTCTGCTCCCAAGGAATAAGGGAAGGGATGAAAGCAAATGGTATCAAGATGTGCCAGGGGATGTTAAAGGTTGGATACTGGGAAAATTTCTTCCTGGAAAGGGCTTTCAAGCATTGGCACAGCTGCCCAGGGCATTGTTGGAGTCTCCACCCCTGGAGGGGTTTCAAAGCTGTGTGGATGTGGCACTTGGGGACGTGGGTTAGTGGTGACCTTGGCAGGGCTGGGGGAAAAGCTGGACTTGATTATTTTAGAGGGCTTCTCCAACATAAACCTGTGATTCCACAATTTTGCAGACCTATCTTTAGTGTCTAAGCAATTTTAATTGGGAAGATATAAAACCAGACTGAAGATATAGCAATCCCCGACCAAAGCTGTGAACTGCACAGAAGCTGAATTCCTAAATTCTCCTCTGGTTCCACACTGATCAGATCCTGTGGTTCAGCATCTCTGCCACAAGATTTCAAAATCATTACTGACTTGGAACTATGACAGTTGTCTCCCACTGAAAGTACCACTCTGAATAATTTTGACTCTGTCTAAGGGAAGAAACATGACAAGAAAGACTGTGTAATCCAAATTCTCAATAACAAACACAGTCTGAGTGGAGTTTCCATAATTTCCATACTATCCAAGCAGAAGATCATCCGGTCCTGATGACACACAGGATGTCAGTGGGAAAAGTCAATGCTGCTCTCTACCCAGTAGCCAAAGGATCATGTATTCCTGCCCTTGGGGTGAAAATTGCTATTGAAATTTCTGTGGGAGGCAGAAGAAAGTCAAGAAGGCGTTTGCAGAGCAGACATATCCATCATTACAATGCAGGGAATGCCAAGGAGGCAAGTGAAGGGGTGCTACTGCTGAAGCCACACTGCCCCTGCTTCTGCAGGGCAAGATTCCTCTGCTCTGCTCGGACACCAACAATCACTGCAAAGGTAAACTGAGATGGGCAGCACATTGATAGACAATCACCACAAAATGGAAAAAAACCCCTGTTGAGGGCATCACGACAGTATCAGGTATGTCTAAAAATAGTAGTGCCATAAAAAAAGGTTGATTCAACATGTTGCTGTCCATGCAGAAGGGGACTATGTGCGCACAGAAAACTTCTTATGGTGGTTCAGTATGAAGCACCAGCAGTGCATGATAAAAAAATGTCAGGTTCCAGGTGAGAGACCCTTGATAAGGGGTTATGGTACCAGATTCCCAAACTGCTGTGAGCAGTAATATGCCGCTTTACAGCCATCATCTTATACCGAACTTGAAGATAAATCATGGAGAGAGCTTTTATTTCTTATGATACATTAAGAGATAGCAGCATGGTTAGGAAAGTAATTCAGAAATATAACTCTTTATGAGACCACTTGGCATATATACATATTCATTCTTTCAGTGGTGTTAAATATTTTGAAAATTAAAGGGGATAGATTAACAAAGGTAATAGAAGCCAATCATATGAAAAAGAAAAATTCCATTATTGATCTTTGAAGTGGTTTGCAATATAAAGGATCTATAGATAAGTCCTTTTAAAATACTACAAAGTATAAGGAAGTGTTTTTATCTGTTTTCCTCTCACCTTACCAACTCTTCAAAACTAGTCACTGCCAGTAAAAGTACCATTTAATTGTCTACTGAGATTGGCCCAAAAAACCTCCATGAACAAATTTCAGTACTTGCTTTCTCCAGTTGAATAAACTGCAAATCATAAGGAGATAAGAAACAGCCCCTCTGAAGGCTGATAGCAGACAAACCAAATAAAGGGGGTAACTTTTAGATTGAATGCTGGTTTTACTACATTCCATCTTACTTTTCAAGGACACTTGGACACAAGGACACTGCACCAGTTCTGAAAAACACAAGCTGATGACCACTGCTCTGCTTCCCGTTCAGTGCTCTGGAAAAAAAAAGCAGCTGTAGTCTGAAGGACAAAAACCAATCCTTTAACTGAGATTTGGAAAACCTGAAACTCAAAAAAAATAACTATAGAAGTCCATGTACACGGGCACCTGTTCCCAAATGAACTTTAAGCAACAGATGACATTTTGTCAAATGTTGAAGCAAAACGCTCTTGATAGATATGTAAAAACTGCATTATCCACCTAAATAAAATTTCCTGGAATATTTATGAAGTCTCATCTATTTTGGGACCAAATTTAATTTTGTGAAGCCTGGTTCATCAAGTGCAGCAGTGACAGACAGAGACAAGATGAGGGATTACTGCTGAAAGGCAGAGAAGCACCTGGGTATGTTGTGTATCCATCCGGAGTCAGTCGACTCTTCCTCAACAAAATCCTGTGATTATGATTGTTTATCTATAATTTACACTAAGTTTTTTAATGAATTCTAATTAACATAGTCCACCACAAGGTCAGATGGCTAACTTATGATTTTATATTTCAGAAAAAGTCCATGAAGCCTTTTTCCATGGGAATGTAACACGACTCTTCCTATTGACTTGATATATCAAAATTTAAAAGATTAGTGTGGAAATCGGAAAACTTATCATTATTTGTTCTAGTAATTCTCTTTTGGCTGCATTGAGTAAACATCTAATTTCTCTGCAAGTGCCACAGATTAGTTGCTGGTGAATGGCTAAAAGACCTGCTTTTAGGAACTGCAACATCCATTTTCCCAGTTTATCTAGGGAGAAGAGATACACTTCAGATAATGATTCTGATTGCAGTGAACAAAACAAATTGAACCTGTAATGTTACAATAAATCCTATTTTCTCCAGAACAGGACGGTTGTTTTTTGTTATTAGCAAACATTATCTTTGAGGTCAAGAGTTTGGGTTAGTACGCACACAAATGATGGAGTGGAACAGTCTCTGTACACACTGTACCAGCTTGATAGCAACAAAAATGCATCAGAACACAGTGTATTTGATGAAAATGTCATATATTCAGTAGCAGGACACAGCTCACTCAGCTTGGGCTCCAGACTAAATAAGTACAAGAGCAGCTGTGGAAGAGCTCCACCACATTCCAGGAACATATCTGAAGGACAATTTTAAAAAGAAAAGGTATCTTAATTGTCCCAACTTTTTTTCAGAGAAATGAAGGCAATCAGGCATCTCCCAGCAGTGCTGGGGACAACAAATACAGGAATATTAAATAACAGAAATATATTAGAGACTTTTCTCTTCATGACTGTTTTAAAAGACACTTCCCTGACATGGCTTTGCATTTGTTATTTCACTGGCAGAAAACAGATGTAGAGTATGACCATCAGCTTCTTGGTTTGGTTTTTTATTTTGTTTTGTTTTCCTGTTTTGAGTTTTTGGTTTGTGTTTTTAAAACGTCTTTCCCCCTTATTTTCCCCTAAAACATGAGAAAAATTTATGTTGGCATAAATTAAGAAAAAAAAAAAAAAGAAGTTTTTCATATGTTATTCCAAACCCTCTGCTGCTGTTGCTGTAGTTAAACCCAAGAAAGCCAAAACATCAGACTGAAAGCTCTATCCCAGGTTGCTCCAAGCCACATCCAACCTCGACTTCAACACTTCCAGGGATCCAGAGGCAGCCACAGCTTCTCTGGGAAACCTGTGCCAGGGCCTCACCACCCTCACAGACAGGAATTTCTTCCCACAATATCCCATCTAACTCTGCCCTCTGGCACTGGGAAGCCATTCCCCCTGGTCCTGTCCCTCCATGCCTTGTCCCCAGTCCCTCTCCAGCTCTCCTGGCGCCCCTTTGGGCCCTGGAAGGGGCTCTCAGGTCTCTCTGGAGCCTTCTCTTCCCCAGAAGAACACCGCCAGCTCTCTGTATCTAACTTAGAGCTTGTTAAGAATTGCTACTTTTTGTCCAAATTCTGTGTGTTTCTGTAATTAAGCAATTCTGTGGAATAATTCCAATTTATAAAAATGAAATGTGCAGTGTGTTCCTCTAATTCACTTAGTTCCTGATCAACAAAAAAAGAGAGAAATTTAAAAGAAATTTCTGGTTACACGTAAGGGATTCATAAGTTTACCTTTCCAGTTGCACCCATGAAACACATTATGGTGTCTCTATACAATTCAATAAACATGAATAAGAGAGATTCTTACAAATTTCTATTTCTACTAAATATACTCTTTGTACGTTTTGAGAGGTTTCCCACAAGAAATTTTACAGAGAAAAAGCAAGTACTCCTGTCAGTAGGGATAAACAAAATGAAAATTCTCCCTCATACGTTTCTTTAATGCTGCTTTTAAGGCCAGGTGATGAGGAAATCAGTTTTCAGCAAGTGGCTTATTTTGTTCCATGTGATACTTCATATGAGCAGCAGAGAGAACCAACGCTTTTTCAAAACTCACTTTTGGTTTTGAATTTCTGCCTATATTAATAATTAGTCTTCTCCAAACCTCTCTCTTATTCACTTCATACCAAGACTGTCTTTCAATCTTGCTTGACTCATTCCCTTTTAAATATTCCCCTTTCCTTCATCCCATCATTTCAGTCTCCTGGCCACCCACACTGCCAATTAACAGCAGTTGCATAACATTATAGGTAATATTAACAACAGCCATTAGTGGGAGAATTGCCCTCAGCGAGACAGTGGGAAATGCTCTTCAGGGGGATAATACTTCTCCAAAAGATAAACTGTGAGTTGATGAGACATCTTCCTCTTATCATGTCTCTCAAAATCACTGAGTCTTGGTTTACCTCCACTCCTATTATTTTCTCTCTCTTTCTTTCCAATTCCAAATCACAGATAACTGGAATGAAAGAACCTAAAGAACTTTGTTATGTTATCTTTTAAAATAACTCATTACTACCCTTTGATAGAAATGGATTGCTTTTTATAATCAACAACCAGAACTGTTTCAAAAACTGACTGGTTTGTCCATAAATGTCCCTGTAAAGCATGAGGAGAAAAAGTTGGAAATGGAAGGTACAACATGTTCCACCAACACCTCACAGAGAAAAAGCAGTGCAAAAATAAAAATTCCAATTCCAATTAGGTATTTAGTACCAAATAGCCTAAAAGGTTCTGCACAGTCTTCCTTCCACATCCATTTCCATTACTCTATATGGCTGCATGTTTAAAAAAGCAATTACTGAGATGTTCATAACATATGGTCACATACTTATGATTTTGAAGCACTGCATTTTTCAATCAAAACCTTGCTTTAGGAACACTCGAAATTGCTTTCCCCGCATTGCTGAAATACGTTGCTGTTACAGAAATAAATCCTGCTCTTTGGAGAGCATTAGGCTGTTCTGTTTGTCTGGTGGAGCTCTGACGAACATGAACCATCCAGAACAATCAACTTCCAAGAAACCCTGAACAACCCACTCCCGTGCGGGCGGCAACACAAAAAGCATCTGAAGGCCAAACCAGGTAAGAAGGACGCCTTGGAAATAAATCAGTGCTGTCCCTTTCTTTCACCCAAGCACTTCAAAATTTGTCGTTAGTCTGAAGTGAGCTTCACAGCACTTGGCTTTATGGCAGTAATAAACTGTGTTTACAGACAGGCTTGTGAGTGCTTTCTCTTAATTATATATCACATTTTCTATGTATAGCTATGCCTCAGACCCTTCTAGAATCCCAGTATTCCATCAGGCTTCCAGTTCCCTCCAAGGCAGCTCAATTAGATGTGCAGGAGAAAAATTACCATACAAAATTCTACTGCTCAATTCATGGAGATGTGAAGGAACCCCAAGATCTCCTGCATTTCTAACACAAGCTCTCACAACTTCTTCAGCTTAGTCATCTTCTAAGGACAGTTATTTGAGCAGTTTTATCAAAAGCATGTCCTTCGAGTTTAAAAATGCAAACAAATGCCATAATTTATACCCTCTAATGCAAAATAATGACAATGTCCTAAACCTCTAGAACTATTAAATAAAAAATCACCAAGTTTATGTTTGGCTTGCTTCAAATGTGTCTAACAGGCACAACAATGTTTTTTTTAAAATTACTTCAGCTGGTGTTCGTATTGCTACTGTCTATAGTTCTTCTACTTCTTCCAATTTGTTCTCTTGTCTCATAAACCTGCAGAATGAAAGGTTCTCACTCAGATGGTCATGAGATGCTGCCACTGAAGATGTTCTTTTTTAAAAAAAAAAGTAATTTTCGTCCTTATTTCCCGTAATATTGAGAATTTTCAAGTGAAATAAGGCTTAACAACACCCATATAACACAACTACCAGACACCAATGACACTTCTGTGGAACTCCTGAGTGGTGAAAGAACACCCCCTTTTTGAAGAACATCATCTTCAAGTTCTTCAGCATATTTGCCCAAAATTCCTTTAACCACAAGCAGTGTATCCCTAAAGACACAATAATGCAAAGACCAACTGCAAATAACTATTAGCTCTTCATAGTAATATAGAGAAGTTTAAAGAGACTGAAATCCATCAACATCTCAAGGATATTAGGATAGTTCTTCTGCTTAAGGATAATTTATGCAGCATTTTCAAAGGAAAGTTTTCAATTCATTTCAAGGAAAGAGCTGATTAAGAATTCAGACAGAACTGCAGAATTCAGCTATTACTCCATACAAAAGCTCACTTTAGATTTGGGTTAGGTTGGTTATTTCAGTCTATTCTGAAATAGCTATTTTTTGGTGATATAAAAATAGGGAGATTAGGTAGGAGTAATAGTCTTTAAAATATAATTCATCTGAAGGAGGGTATGACTAATATTTAGAAAATGTATTTTTAGGTCTCCTGTTCTAAACTGGAGACAGGCAAACCCAAGAATAACCTGACATTGAAAATGTTACTTCATGAGCCATCAACTCAGAGTAGTCAAAAAGAGGTAAAATAGTGCAAAACAAGGTCCCATTAAATGTAACTTAAAGTGCTAGAATCCACATACCATACAAAAACCACTAAAACATTATATTCGTTTGCCATATGCTGCTTTCAGTAAACAACACACCAGTAAAAATGTTCTTGTATAATCATATTTTAAGTTTATTCCACTAGACAACAAGAGGATCTAAAAATTGACACACAAAAACAAAGGTTTTTTAGACCATTAACAATGCCTGGCCAATGCAATCAAAAAAACTGTCTACAGAGTTACTTGGCCACATCTAAAAATGGAAGAAAATAGAGGCAAAGAGAATATTGAAGGGACCTGGGCAGTGCTTTGGGTGAAAAGTAGGGGCTTTAGGGAGTTTTAAAGAAAGATTACGACAAAAAAAACTACCTTAGCTTTCTTCCTCATCCCTGTATTTGACATATACAGATACATCTCAATTAGAAGTCTTGATTTAATTTGTAAAAGTTTCCCGTTCTGCCAACAGTGTATTCAATTTTACATATTTTGTGTGTTCTCAGCAGTTACCACTAAGCAGTATTTTTACAGACTACCAGCTAAACAACGTTAATTGCATCACACTAACTCTATTAGGCTTGACCAGTTTATTTGGAAGTGGGTTTAATTTCATTTCTGCATCATTACTGGAGTCATCAGATGATCGCATGGAAGACTTTCTACGTCTTCACAACAGCACACGTTTACAGGAAAACACCTCTGTGTGATGGCAGAGTTCTGCACTAAACTGTTCTTTAGATAATTAAAAAAAAAAATCAGATAGAGCTGCAGGATATCTAATGTAGCATTACATATGCAAGCACAGAAGACATTATAGGACCCAATGGCCTTAGAGGTCTTTTACGCTCCAAATGATTCTATGATTCATAGAATTCAGAGAATCCCAGAGTGGTTTGGGTTGGAAGGGCCCTTAAATACCATCACATTCCAACTCCCAAAACATCACAACATTTATTTAAAGGTCAAATATTGTTCAAATCAATAGTGAATGAATTAATTGTTTGCTAAATGCTGGATAAGCTAAAAATAATGAAATTCTTTGCACGTAACCGAATCTAGAACATTTATGGATTTTAGATCTGTTTCACTAGGTTTAAAAGGCAGCAAATACTGCAGTTCATAGACCTGATTTCACCTACTCTTTAGCAATACCAAATTTCCAAGATAAATAGGGTGCCCTTAATTATAAAAGACAATTTCTTCCTGGGGAGTAAATGAAACAGGGAACCTTTTAACATTTATTGATGTGCAGAGGGGAGATTATGTTGGTTCTCTGTTGTAGAAACTAAAACCAAGGACTTTTTATGAAGTACTTGGAGCTTTGAATATAATCAACTGTAATAACAAGATACAAGTTTCCCCCCAAAATGTTCCTTTTTTGTTAAAACTACTTTTGTAATGCTGCTTTTTAATAACCCTCATAATGGCCGAATTAGAGGGACCCCAACTGAAGTCATTCATCCCACATAAAACAAACATTGCTTTTTCTTCTTAGCTTTGTTTTACAAGCTACATTACTTCCAGATGACGCTCGAGGGGCCTAGGAGTTTCAAGAGTTAGATGGTTAAACAGACAGCTGCTTTCTATTTACCATATAAATCAGGGAAAAATCAAAGAAGAATCTAAATATTGGAATTCATTTGGCCCATTATGGAGCACAGACTGAGAGGGAAAAGAAAAAAACACAGAGCAAAGCTTAATTCTGGTTATCAAGATGAGAGAGAAACTCATCAGCATTTGCAGAATTCCAGGCCTCCAAGTAACACCAGCTGTGCACAGCAGGTAGATTTAACTGGATTGGGAACAAGTCAGGAAAAGTCAGCTCTGATTGGGAACTCTCCTGGTACCACCAGGCTTTGCTACTGCAGACTTTATATACGTAAATAGATATTAAAATATATATTTTTATATATATATATATATATATACACACAGAGATTGCTACAGTCAGATTTTCATATTTTTCCCTTTGGATTGCCAACATGCATTTATTTCTATGCTAGCTAACCCAAAAAATCCCAACAGTTTTTGGACAGGGGGTTAAAAGATGGCTCTTCGTATATTCACAGGAGTACATCTATAAATATGAAAATCTAACGTTACATACATTGCTTCTAGCCCCGATGAATTTCATCCACCATCAAAGTGCTGTTTAAATGACAGTCCTATATGTGAAATAATGGATGATATTGGCACTAAGTGGGATTATTTTTAGAATTTTTCCTAACACATTTAAGCTTCATCTGGACAGAAGGATGTATCTTTTTTTCTAAACCAAAATTTAGAACGTAGGACTCAAGTGATGTTGCATGCCAAACTACTTGAATCTAAAACTATTCCTGCATTTGATTTTTATTTTGCTTAATTTTTTGCATTAAGCAAATTCTTTTTTTTTCTTATATCAGCAAGAAAATTCTGAACCCCTGACTTAAGCTTGCCAAAATTCAAAATTTACTCCCTCCTTCTCTATCCCCTCTCTCCCCAGAAAGAGTTAAGGAGAACCTCTCGTTGCCAGCTGCAGTATAACAAGCACTGAAGGGCTCAAAAATCATAAGCAATGCCATGGAACCCTTAAAAAGCAATTACTTGGGTAGATGGTAGCTCCAACAACACATCTGACGTGCTACTTCCCAAGGGAAGTTAGCGTGTCTCCAGTTGTGCTGTTAAATACCCCTGATTTAATAAATTACATTAGGCTGTAATCAAATTACCAAGAAAATCATTGATATGTTTACTTAAGTAATTTGTCTTGATTTGAACTGAAAGAAGCAAAGATCTTCAATTATTTTATTACCAGTTTTAATGTTTGCTGAGAATTTTGGAAAATGTGCTTTCATTGAATGCGAGAAAGTAAGAAAGATAAACTTTCCTGGATTTTTCCCATTTCTTCAAGCCTGGAGACAAGGACAACGGGATCAAAGTGTGGTATTTCAAAACCAGTCAATGCTACTATGAAAACAATGAATAATAAAGGTTATGAAACAACGAGTAAACAAAGTAGCATGAGAATTAGTCTAACCAAGGATCCTGTCTTTGAGGCAATGGTTTAATGACAGGGGGTGGTTCTCCCTTCCCTGCTGGCTTCTCCATCCTGCTCCTGAATCCCATCACACTGACAGCAGTTTATCAGGAAAGGATGAGGAAACCGGTCCAGCCTTAACAAATGAAACAACTTGTTCTATTCTTTTTTAAAGACCAGAAAAACCTCAACAAGAACAATGAAGAATTAAAGCTCATCTCATTCCACTCCCTGCCACGGACAGGGACAACTTCCACTAGAACTTGGTTGCTCCAAGCCCTGCCCATCTTGGCCCTGGACACTTCTAGGGATCCAGGGGCAGCCACAGCTTCTCTTGGAAATCTGTGCCAGGGCCTCACCACCCTCACAGCCAGGAACTTCTCCCCAGTATTTAACCTAACTGTGCTCTCTGTGAGTTTGAGGCCATTCTCCTTTTCCCATCCCTCTATCCCTTGTCCAAAGTCCCTTTCCAGCTCTCTTGGAGTCCCTTTAGGCCCTGGAAGGAGCTCTAAGGTCTCCCCATAGCCTTCTCTTCTCCAGAAACCTGTGTAGAGCAGGCAAAATGGGAATCATCCCTATCTTTAGCAGAAACACTGAGGTACAAAGGGCCTCATGAGTTCAGACATTTCAGCCACCTCAGTTCCTACAATCTTCTTATTCTAACAAACAATATAAACATCAACTTTCAGAAGCACAATATGCGGAAGTCATGAAACCTGGCCCAAACTTTTATTTAGTCAGCTGGCTATGGCTCAGATTGAGTGGGAACACGAGAAATTGGAGAGGAAAAAAAAAAAAAAAGACCAAGAAAGCCATCCATAATAGTTTACCTTATCCTTTCAAAACACAGGCCATGAACTTATTTCACTCTCTCCTGCACCAATCTTTCCCATTGCTCTCTTTCTTTCTTCCACCCCTATGTCATACCAACCGTAAGAGACAAGAAATTCAGTGAAGTGCCTGAGCCTCTTGGCCGTATTCCAGAGTGCAAAACCTATAAAATATTTTTCAGCACCAATTCTTACACACCCCAAAATATATGCACACATATATATATATATATCTTCACATGCCTAAGTGTGCATTGACATACATATATATATGTATATGTGCTCTTACACAAACACATGTGTGTATCACGCTGTTTGCTCTTCTCTGAGCAGTGGGGATGGTATTTTAGGAAGAAAATCTAAGGATCTTTCTTCATAAAATCAGTATCTTCCTGACAAGAGGCTCCTACGCCTCAGAAGCAAACCCATGGAAAAAAGCCAGGAAAAGGCCAAGGGGTCTAAAGTCTTGGGGGCTTTCAGTTGTTCATGCACATGCAGATGAAAGAGCTTTATTCAGCTTGTGTATCACCTCACAAGGCAAACAGGAGTGGGACCTCCTGCTCTTCAACCACAGACTAATTTGAGGGTGTTCTTGCTGAAATGTTTCAAGTTCCGAAAATTAAAGGTCTGAGAGCAATTTCTGGGAGGGAAATCAGAAGACCTAAAACCACGGGTGCTGTTGGGAGTTTCACGTGACTTAAGGCATGGTAAGGCAGCAGGAATACAAAGGAAAATCCTGCAAGTGATTAATTTGCTTTACAAACCCACATGTCTCTGAATAAAAAAGTGCCTCTAGTTTGTATGGTATGTGTCAGAGATAACTAAAGGATGCAGGTTAAGAAATCTGGTTAGTTGTCTTAGATTTAAGACATCAAACTATTACACTAAATTATTTCTTTAGGTATTTCTATACTTTATGTTAGAGTAATACGATATGTAAACTCTCAAGCAGGTATGTCCCGGACTTTGTATTAGCCCTGAAAATAAAACAGTTGTTACATTTTCATCCTCAAAAGTCCAAAACAACTGATAAATCTTTTTTTTTTCTTCGCCCAGTATTGCAGTGAGAGTTCAAATGAGTACAAACCAAAGATACTTCAGCAGCACAAAGATATTATTCAAGTCCTTGCAAGACGTCTCCTTCTTGTACCGAAACTAGAGATTTTCCAACAAGCCATGCAATTAAATTACAAAATTGTTGCCTATTTGTGGGCATTGGCTCAGCAAACTGAAGAGAAGTGTAAGTATCCATGTGCTCAGAACATACCAATTTGCCCCATGACTACAGTACTCCCCCAAAGGCTCACTGGGAATTGTTTCCAATCATTTTTAGGCATTTTAACATAACGTGGATGCCAAAGCTCCATTCTTAAAAATAATGGTTTTGACTGTGTCATTTAAATATCCTGAATTACAAATGGCTCGAAAATCACGAGTTGACAGCAAGTCTCTTCGTTCTGAATCGTTGTGGGTTTGCTTTGCCATTTTTAAGTGCAATCCTTGGGATTTTTAGAGACGTTTCAGACATGACATCATTCATACAAGTTCCTGTATTTTGATGTCGGTGATTGCTCAGCTGTCGCACTTTGAGAATTCTTTGCAGATTTAGGAATGTGCCACTTGTTTTTTTGAATCACCCACTGCACCACTGAGTTTGGTACTCACGTAATCAGGACACGGAGAGTCGCTTGAACCAAGGGAACCTCTTAAGGACTGTGTGGCTTGTTCCAGCACTTTGTTGTGTTTTTTAGACAACAGAGAAAATAAACTGGAAAAAAAAGAGAAAAGAAACAAAAAATCAAAATAATTTCACAATAATGTCCTGAAATAGTTAGACCATTCAGTCAGAAGAAATGTTTTATTATATACACAAGATCTTTAGAATGCAATGCACAATAGTCACATGTGGGTAAGTAACAGCAGTTTGAATCAGAAATATTCTATACAATAAATGATGTGACGAACATTTTATGTTCATGATTAAATTCTCAGGAGTCAAACTGTAACAGAAGGAATGGTATACATGCATTTTTAGTTCATAACTAGCCTGTATTCACTAAAATGCCATTTTTAGGTGCAGCACCTCATGCAATACACTGCAATATATCCTTAAGCATCTCGTGTATTATTCATTGTAATAACCTAATTGTTTAGACAGGAGAAATTTGAGTACATGACAAAAGATTTCGGTCTTTGGAGACTGAGTTAACTGCATTTACTAGTATCTATTATTTTTAATTTTTTTTAGCTTAATTTAAGGAAAAAAGGATTGCCTTAGTGCTATAAGTAATGTGTGAAATCAGAGGTCCATACACATATGAAAAAATAAACATATTTTTCCTGCATTTTGAAAAAAAGTACAGCGGTGACATAGAGGGTGGTATAACCTGATATATGAGGAGAATAGTGGAAGCAGCAGCAGCAGGCAAAGGCCACCAGCCAGTGCTCAGCAGCTCCAAGGAGTCAGGTACTTCTCCAAAGCCCTATGGACCTCAAACACGGCTTTCAACTCACAGATAACCCCATCCCAATCTTAGAGCTGTTTGGTTTGCAGAAGAGCTTTTAAGATCATCAGGTCTAACCATTTCCCCAGCACCGTCAAGGCCACCACTAACCCACATCCCCAAGTGCCACATTCACATGGCTTTTAAATCCCTCTAGGGACGGGGACTCCACCCTGAGCAGCCTGTGAAAGGACAACCCTTCCTACAGAGAAATTTTCCCAAATATCTAGTCTAAACCTCACCTGGTGCAACTTGGGGCCATTTAATCTTGTTTATAGCTCAGATGCTTTTAGGCTTTCCGTGTTTAAAAACATTATTTAGGCTTCTTTTTGGAGCATTAGAGGACTCCTATCAGGCTTTCCTAGGATGACTGTGTGTGTCCTCAGAGGGTGGAAAAGCTGCCATGACCAATTAGCACCAATAAGGGTGAGGGTGGTGAAGCCCTGGCACAGGGTGCCCAGAGAAGCTGTGGCTGCCCCTGGATCCCTGGAAGTGTCCAAGGTCAGGCTGGACAGGGCTTGGAGCAACCTGGGCTAGTGGAAGGTGTCCCTGCCCATGGCAGGAGGTGGAATGAGATGAGCTTTGAGGTCCCTTCCAACTCAAACCAGTATGCTGCTCTATGAACAAAATTCACTTATAAGTGGCAAAGAACTACCTCAGTGTTATAATCTGAATAACCTCTATTTCTTGGAACTGGAGGACAGTTTCGCTGCTTGGAGGCATGTAATTGGAAAGCTTTTCTGCCTCAGGAAATGATGCTCAGCACTTGAAGAAGTTCTCTGAATTTTTCGAACTTGAAATGTATCATTTGTATTGTATCCTCCACAGAGCGTAGGAGTAGATTCCTCAGAGTATCAGTGCTTGTCCCCACGTTGCTAGTCAAGAGCCTCAGGA
The DNA here is from genome assembly GCA_013399855.1 of Oxyruncus cristatus. Taxonomy (NCBI): domain Eukaryota; kingdom Metazoa; phylum Chordata; class Aves; order Passeriformes; family Cotingidae; genus Oxyruncus; species Oxyruncus cristatus. Next base: position 278,084 of record VXAY01003095.1, on the reverse strand, counting down.
GAATGCTTTTCCAACGCTTCTCACCGCCATGAGGAATCAGTTACGCTTCTCAAGCTCAAATCAGCTCTTGAGAGAAAACTCAGTAAATTTCACCACTAGATACAGTTGTGGCTTTCCACCTTTCTCACCTTCCCATATTCTGTTACTGCATTCACAGTCTGAAGTGTTTTTTTTCCAAATCAGTGCATTTGGATGCGCAAATTTGTTGTCCTTAGTTGGAAACAGCAGCACTACTTTTCCAACTTTTGAAGGCTCAGATTTCAGAGATACTGTCATCAGCACCATCTAGTGCTGTGGAGACAGAATAATCAGTTAAAACCAACTCGGTGATGCTTACGGGAGGGTGCAGAAAGAACGGGTTAAATCTCATGTCTGAATGCTTCTGAAGACACAGACAATTTCACAAAGAGGAAGAATTTGGAATAAAAAGGATTTCCAACTAGATTCTTCTCCAAAATACATAAAGCACTCTTGGCTTGGAAGGAAATTTAAATATAAACAAAGAAGAGGGATACAGATTTTGGAAAGTGCATTTATTCAATATATGTGAAGAGGTAAATGCACATCCACTGGTATTCCATATGGAATTGGAATAGCAAAAAGCAAATTTATTTTCTCTGACAGAAATGTAGAGAACTGAGAAAAAGAAGGGTAAAGGAAAAGGACAGAGGATTATTTCTTCATATCCTAGTTTTGCTTCCTTTAATACTTTCCTTTTTTAAAAAATCAAGTGTACTAGAACTAAACTAGAGTTTATGGCATAAGCAAGCCCTTGGTGGCTGATCTCCAGTTCCAAAGGAGCAGTGAGGGGCTATTATACATTGCCTTTGGCACTGGGGCTTCCCCTTGCAAAGTTCTGCATTCCTGCCACAAGCTCACGTCCCTCACACCATGCTGAGACAATTTTTCGTGGGACCACTGCCCAGGACACAGACATTCACGTTAAAAAAACTCAACACAAATTCTTTTCTTCGTAAACCTTCACTATCCTTCTCAAAGGACCACCCCTTAGAAGAGCACCAGGGCAGGGACACATAGGCAGGAATTTTTCATACTAAATTTTTCATAATAAAAATACATAGAACTGCAAACTTAACTGGAAGGTTACAGCCAAACAGAAAAAAAATAAGGCCAGATATGTGATTTACAGATGAAACTGGAGCTCCCAAAGAAGTACCATTGCCTCCTGAAATGGTGCAAAAATTCAACACCAAGACATTCACTTATTATTATGCCTCTGACTCTAACTCTAAAAACCACCTTGATAAATACCTTGATTCATTTTTAAAATCTCAGTACAGACTTAGCTGTAATCATCGAAAGGCACTTGTATGAACTTTAGTTCATAAATATCGTTCACCATCAACAAATGCTGCCTTCTAAACAAGGTGCTCGATTTTGCAGAGGTCACATCACCAGTGTCTCTAAAACACTGGGCTTGATTTTGACATTTAAGGCACGACTAATGCAACTTAAAAAAGGCCAAAATGCTTTACAACAAGGTTGTTCTCCTCCCCGCGACAAGATAAAAGTGACAATTCACCTAGAAGTGGAAATTAAGACTGTTTCCCAAGTTTGCCTCATGTGTCCTAGTCACACTTCTATTCTTGCCTGGGTAAAAGTCAAGTTGAAATTGAATAGAAAAATACATATACTGTGTGGTCACTGAGGGCAGCATGCACAGGCTGACAAGAACACAGATTTTTCTACCAGATTACTTCCCCCTCTTTCATCCCTTCTTCTCCATCGACTGTCAGACAGGCTGCGGAGCTCGACAGACCTCTCATCTTCCCCATCATGGACGTTTTATAATAATAACAACAAATCATGTTCAGAGCAGTGAAAATGTCTTAGTACCTCAACCCATCCCTCACTCACAGAAGTACTTACGGGCCAATGCTTAGCAAACAAAATAGAATGTTGGAATAATAGCAAGATGAGATAACAGCTGGCAACTCTTACGAAGATTGTGAATTATCAGCTGGCATTACTGGGAAGAAATTCTTGGCTGTGAGGGTGGGGAGGCCCTGGCACAGGTTGCCCAGAGAAGCTGTGGCTGCCCCTGGATCCCTGGAAGTGTCCAAGGCTGGGTTGGACGGGGCTTGGAGCAACCTGGGCTAGTGGAAGGTGTCCCTGCCCATGGCAGGGGGTGGAATAAGATGATCCTTAAGGTCCCTTCCAACGCAAACCATTCCAGGATAACATGATCTGTTACAGATCACACCATCGATGAGCTCAGCCAACAAGGAAAAACAATCTCAAGGTCTCGTGTTTCTGATTTTAAGGAATTAAAAACAACATTGGTTTCTTGTCTCCCCCTGTGAAGAAGTTGTTTTTAATTTATCAAAAGGCTGAACTTCGATAAATAAAAAAAATTATTACAGACTTAAGAGTAATGGTTCCTTAAATACCAGTGATTTGACTAAACGCTATTTGCACACACAATAAAATTCAAACCTGTAATATATGAACGTAACGCTTTCAAAAAGTCAGCTCCACAAAGCCTGTAGATCCAAAAGGAGCCAATAAGGAGACTCATTTAACAAGTTCCTCAGAAAGTCTGATTTACATCAGCTCAAAACAGCTCATAACGTACACTTCTCACATCAGAAAATAAATGTATAAAGTGGAAGTTTTATAAAAAAAAAAAAAATGGAAAAAAAAGATAAGGGAATTAAAATTAAAAGTTGAAAGGAAATCCAAAGTTAGAATTTGCCAAAGACTGGAGCTTTCTGAAAGCTTTGCACAGCTCTGCACAGGAAAGGTCCCAGTGTGCTTTATTTTAAGAAAATAAATAGGATGCCCCAAGGAAATTACATGCCAGTTTATCCCGAGCGTAATAATGGAACTGTGATTGTGAGACTCATTCCAAGGAGAATATCACTGGCATTGAAAAATACACACTGTCAATTTTTTTCAATGAGACTAGAAATAAAACAAAGCACAACAGCACTCCTGTTGCAACATGCTTCTACGTGTCATTCATACGACTTTGTTCCACGTGGGATTTTTTTTTTTTTTTAAATTAAGACAGTTGAATGGTAAAAAGCAACACAGGAGATGCATTCTACGAACTGAAAATCTCAACAGCCTGAAAAATCTTCATATTTGAATTTAAATAAGTTTTCTTAATAGGGCCAAAAATGAGTATATTCTTGGCCTGTCTAAATACCAAAAGCTATTAAACACTTGCTAAAACTAAAAAAATGCTTTCAATATACAGGATATATGAGGCAACAGATATCAGATATACATCAATGATAAAGAAATGCCAGTGGTTGGAGCTGTGCCAGGGGATGTTTAGGTTGGATCTCAGGAAAACGTTCTTCCCCCAGAGGGTGGTTGGCACTGAACAGGCTCCCCAGGGCTGTGGTCACAGCACCAAGGCTGACAGAGCTCAGGGAGTGTTTGGACAGCACTCTCAGGGACAGGGTGGGATTGTTGGGGTGTGTCTGTGCAGGGCCAGGGGTTGGACTGGATGACCCCTGTGGGTCCCTTCCAGCTCAGGGTATTCTGTTACTCTATAAAATATTATGTGCAAATGGCACAGTCATTACAGGAGTGGCAAATAAAGAGAAAAGGCATTTTGATTAGGTTTTTCTTTACCTTTCAAGAAATTGGACACAAGATCAACTCGTGAGAGATTTAATCCAGCCAAACTTGAAGGCATAAATGTAGCAGCAAGGAATCCAATCTGCTTCCTAAGTGTGAAGGATCTCACTGTGGGAGCAGCAGCTGCTGACCACCACACAGCAAACAGCTGCCCATAGTGCATCAGAGCTGCTGGAAGAGCAACTGACTTTGGTTTTAACAAAAATACGGCCCCTCACAACAGGAGAGACCCTGAGGGGCTGGAGCGTGTGCAGGGAAGGGAACGGAGCTGGGAAGGGTCTGGAGCAGCAGGAGCAGCTGAGGGAGCTGGGGGGGCTCATCCTGGAGAAAAGGAGGCTCAGGGGGGACCTGCTGGCTCTGCAACTCCCTGACAGGAGAGGGAGCCGGGGCATATTGGGCTCTGCTCCCAGGGAACAAGGGACAGGATGAGAGGGAACAGCCTCAAGCTGTGCCAGGGGAGGATTAGTTTGGATATTTGGGAAAATTTCTCCACGGAAGGGGCTATCCTGCCCAGGGCAGTGTTGGAGTACCCACACCTGGAGGGATTGAAAAGCTGTATGGATGTGGCACTTGTGGACGTGGGTTAGTGCCGGCCTTGACAGTGCTGGGGGAATGTTCAGACTCAAGCTGAGATGTCTTTTCCAACCAAAAGATTTCAGAAGAAAAAAAGGTTACTGCAACAGAAAGTTAAGCACCATTACAGAATCACAGATCTCTTTTACAAAGGAGGGTGAAACCAGGCTTGAGGTGCAATAAATTCCTATTTATGGTGTCATAGCAATGGTAGAAAGGAGCAAAAAATCTTGCAGGAAAGAGAATATCAATACCAAGTGTATGAGATGAGCTCAGACTGATGCTATAATACAGAAAAAGAGATGGAAGCCTTAAAAATAGGGTCATGGACAGAGTGGGAGATAGACTGAGGATACCAGTAGAGGAAGGTCAGATTGATTTATATGACAGGAAAGAGGGATAAGATTTGGATTTATCCCAATCCAAATCACTAATGAGCTCCTCAGTGTGAATTTTCATTTATCTGAATATTTAGAAATATTCTATATGTGCTGAGTAGAGAGTTACTTGAGGGCTAAAGTACTGCTCCAGAGAATTTATTTGAAGCTTGGAATTCAGAAGTTCTGAATCTTTTCTCCTCGCTCTCCCAGTCCAGAAGTGCTGCAAGCAAACTGAACAGCACACAAACACTAATCGCTATCTGGTGAGGGAAAAAACAGTTCCACGGATCAAAAAATTTGATGATGAATGCTCTCAAACAATTCAGCAATACTCCGTGCTGTTTATTCTCTCTGCTCCCATATACACGCCAAATGTACTATTGTTCTTCATTTTAAAGAATTAAATGTAAGCCCTAAAAACCAAAACCACGTTATGCAAATACTCCTTAAACAATAGGGGTTTACAATGCCACAATCATATTAGAAAAAGCTCTTTTCTATAGCAAGCTCTAAAAATATCTTATTTTTGAAACCTGATATCTAAAAGTTAAAACCATACCTTGATTCCTGCATATGTAAGGAACACTTCTTTGGTTTGACTTACTTTTTTTAATGAATTACAGGAAAGAAAGAGTGTGCTATGACACAAGAACTCTATACATGGGTTGAATAAAGTTTCATGGATGGTCACACAAGACATAACAAAACTAATGCCCTGTGCTGCTTCATTTGAAACACAATGAATGCATTGTCCTAAAGTCATGTACAGGGGACAGGTTGTAAGCAAGTGCAGCCTTTATGTGGGTGACAGACAAGTGCCCTGTGAGCACTTAAGGATCCCAGCCCTGGGAGAAATCCACATAGCACAAATAAATGCAGAAAAAAAGTCACTAAGTCCCCGAAGCCCCATTTCTACTAAAGAGCCCCTGAGGCTTTTTACATTTGAATTATCCAAGCTGCAATGGCACATAAATAGAAATACGGAGAGAGAATTGCCATGGAGAACTCCAGGGGCCTTGCAGGGCAGTTTATTCCATGGAGGGACACTGATCTTATTTATCTGAGCACAACTCTAATGCCTGGGAGATATTTAGGATCCCAGGAAAGTGAACTTAACCAATTAAGATATCCAACTGCTAAACAGAAAGTAAGAACACACTTCATAACCTTTCTTCCTAATCTTGTAACATGAAGCATGACTAACTTCTCCTGAATAAAGATGTGCTACACTTACTACCAAGAGTACCTGGCTTGTGGAGATGGCATGAAACCAAGAGACTCACGGTGCACAGACTCCACAAACGTCATGTACACAAATAACATCATTTGTATGGGCACCACTAACGGACAAAGCGGGGGATCAGGGGACTAAAAGATCTTCTCCCAGGCAGTAAAAAGTCTTCATCAGGCTGGAATTCCCATGTTCTGACCTTGCTGGACAGTAATCTCGACTTTTTTTGGCTTTTCCTGTCTAGTGCCTTCTCAAAAATGTAACTTTGTGTCCCCTTGGAAACAGGCTGTATATCTCAGCTGCTGGCTATTACAGCGCAAATCCCGAAGCACAGAATCACAGAATCCTAGAATGGCTTGGGTTGGAATGGCTTGTTCCATCCCCTGCCATGGGCAAGGACATCTTCCACTATCCCAGGTGGCTCAAAGCCCTGTCCAACCTGGTCTTCAACACTTCTAGGGATCCAGGGGCAGCCACAGCTTCTCTGGTCAGCCTGTGCCAGGGCCTCCCCAATCTCTGAGTAAAGAATTTCTTCCCAATATCCAATTTAAATCTCCCCTCTGCCAGTTTAAGACCATTCCCCCTTGTCCTGTCACTACAGACCCATTTAGAGAATCGCTTTCCCAAGCCACCCTCTCGCATCACAGAGGATTTTAATGTAGCCTGGGTAAGCAAATGATTTCTATCCCATCTGCCTGTTAAACAGCAAGCATTAAATACCACTTTTTTAATTGTGCAATTCTAAACTTTATCATAACAAATGATGTACTTTGAGATATCTTTATTCCCAACAAAAGCAACCCATTAATTTTAAAGACTATCCTTTTATCTGCCACTGCTTACGTATCATGTGATATGTATGTTACCTAGAAGTCATGGGCTATTCAGCCACACCACATTCTGTCTCACAGAGGACAATATTATTAATTAGAATATTATTATAATAAGTAGAAAAAACACGCAGTCACCATACACTGGTATGTATACAAGCAAATTCAGAAACAACTTAGAACAATTAAGGGAGGCTTTTCATTAACGAACAGGATTTCCTGCTAAAATGGAGTTGAAAAGACAATGACAGCAGTAAAAGCAAGGAAGAAAGGAATTTGATGTGGCAAGACTAAAGTAAATATTTACAAAATAAGCCAGGAGTTTAATTTGCAGATACCAGGAAATGTATTTTTCAACCAAAGGCATAAACTGTTCGGCAGCTCATGGCCTCTTTCCAGCCAATGTTGGGAAATTGATGCTCCTATCACTAGAGAGGCAAAAGGAACAGAAAGCAGTAAAATACTTCCCTAGTATCTTGGTACAGATCGTTTTATTCCCCTTTACTCTGGCATGCCAAATAACATCCTTGAAATTCCACTTGAAGAGCAGGGTCAGGTAAGGATGAGGAGCACAGCTTGGGAACCATCCTCCTAACTCCATGTTGTGTTAAAGTATAAACTGAATAACCAGTTTGGGTCTTCCATGGACTGAATTCCCCCAAGCAAATCCTGCAGAACACGGTGATTTTGACAGGGCATTTTGCCCAGCACCCTCTCTCTCCTGTGTTTTTCTGTAATCAAGAGAGTGGTAAGTTCGATACTGAATTCTGGAAGGCTGAAAGCTAAGGAGGAAAATGTGTGCAGTCCAGTACAAACAGAGTACATGTTTTCAAAGCTCAGACTAAATATAAAGTTTATTCTGAGCTTAATATCCCCAAACCTGTCTTAGGTGTCTCAAGGCATGAATGTAATTCCTTTCAGTGACCCCTGTGTTTGCCCTGTTATTTTGTAAGAATTACTGAATGGGCAGAGTCCACAATATCTCCATTTCATCTACTTGTTCTTGATTCAATAGGGTAAGTGTCTCATAGCTGCCGAGAGATGACATTTGCCTTGAATTAGGACAAAACTCTGTGGGTGAGAATCAGAAGAAATTGCTGGAGAAAGCAGCCTGAGCAAAACTCCCACCCAAAAACCCGAAGACAGACTCTGAGCAAAGAAATAACAACATGCAAATTAAAAAGACACCAGTGCCATGCAACCTAAGGTCCAAATTCCTGTCCTTTGAGCAGCTTTGATTTGGTACAGCTTTGCTCAAACACACTGGGTGTGCATGCACATACGTATTTATACGTATTTGGGCCCTTGCTATACTTCTAAAGAAAATTTCTGTGCCTCTCTGAACTCACTCTGACAGGAAGGAATCTGGATCCACTTTTGGAGTTAACAGACCTGTTCTCTAGGCAGAAGGTCACAGGGTATGTGCATTGCTAACAGCCCTCTTTGGGATAAGACTTAAGCAGAATATGAGCCTGGAGCCTGCTTCTGTAACTGAGAGTCCTCACGGACCCTGCCCTGGCAGTAGGAAGACATTCCCTGCATCCTGTCCCTCCATGCCTTGTCCCCAGTCCCTCTCCAGCTCTCTTGGAGCCCCTTCAGGCCCTGCAAGGGGCTCTCAGGTCTCCCTGGAGCCTTCTCCCCTCCAGGCTTTGATCTAACTTCATAAAACTGAGTTTCAATACGAAGCAGTAGAACAAGAAACAAGCTGCTGTGAGGACACATCATCGTCCTGTAGACAGAGAATATTATTTCTGTCTAATGCCTTCATTTCCTTCCCCCCGCCTTTCTTCCTAAAGGTCTCTTCGCCCTTCTTGCTCCACAGGAAGGAGTTTACTGTTTTCCTCATGGACTGACCTTTTCTTTGGTCAAAAAGAAATAAAGAAAATAAGTTGGACTGATCAGTATTGTACTCATATCAATTTTTTGTATTTTATTTAAACATATTTCATATAGCAGTATTGTATTTATTTACAACAAAGCCATTCCTAAGGACCCTACCACAGAAACGACCAAAAATTCAAACCTGACATAGATCTCACAGCTAAGATGTCCCCTAAAACATAATTTTGGATGCAAGGACTGTTTCTTGCATAACAGTGAGGCCATTTCTAAACTTCCATAACCCCATAAGGGAAAAAAATTGAAAGATAACACACTTACGTCTGTGGATATCTTCCATAACTGTTCACAATCAGTGGGCTTTTTTTTTTTTTCTCAATTCCCTGTATTTTCACTGTGAGTATTTGCGAACTGCTGAAAAACTGTTATGAATACCACGGGCTCTCAAAAGATCAGTAATTAAGGAAATGAGTATTTTTTGTCTTCCGGATAAAGTTTAGATGGCATGTGTTCAGTGTGCCTGAGGCCACACAGGGAATAAAGACAATGTAAAAAAAACCCAAAGCAGTGAATAACGCCACATTCAGAACAAAGCACAATGCACAATCACTTAATTAAACATTGTATTTTGCTTTTGAAACAAAGATAATAAATTAAAATTTCTCAAACAACCTTAGTCTATTATTTCCTGAACTTTGAGTGAAATTTCAGCATTGATCAGGACAATTTTTAGGCAGTAAGTGCATAAAACATAACACATTGAGTGTATTACCACCTCATTCAGCAGAGTAGCACCATCCATACTGTGATTTTGGTTCAAACATCTAGTTTTACTGTATTTCCAGACATGAAAAAAGCCCACATATTTTGAGCAGCACTGCTAAAAAGCCAAGGTCAGAGCAGAATTTCGTTCAGTCCCCCTACAACTTCACCAGGAAGTTCTCCAGCAGGATATTCCTTCTTGGTGCACAAACTGCAATTCCCAAGGCATGTGTTCTCAAACCAGCACACACAGAATTTCTAGGCAATTTTCAAATTTGGCTTATGCGTTCCTTTCTGAATGAATCATGTCAGACATGAAATGCCTTGGAAGGAACAGAGAAGAGGACTTTATGTATGGTACTTTATAACTCGAAATTCACAATGCAGTGTGTGGTATCATATCACCCGGACCAGCTCAAGAAAAGGGCCCATGGGAGCCTCACGAGGTTCAACAAGATCAAGTTCTGGTGCTGCTCCTCGGTCAAAGCAGCCCCTGGATCAATCCAGGCTGGGGATGAAAAGATGGAGCAACCCTGGGGGGAAGGTCCTGGGGGTGCTGGTGGGGGAGAGCCTGGACATGGCCCAGCCCAGAAACCCCTCCTGCCCTAGGCTGATCCCACAGTGTGGGCAGCAGGAGAGGGGGGGATTCTGCCCCTCTGCCCCCTCAGGTGAGACCCCCCTGCAGAGCTGCTCCAGCCCTGGGGAACAACAGCACAGGGACGTGGAGCTGCTGGAGAGAGTCCAGAGGAGGCCACGGAGATGCTCCAAGGGCTGGAGCCCCTCTGCTCTGGAGCCAGACTGGGAGAGCTGGGGGGGTTCCCCTGGAGAAGAGAAGGCTCCAGGGAGACCTGAGAGCCCCTTGCAGGGCCCTAAAGGGGCTCCAGGAGAGCTGGAGAGGGACTGGGGACAAGGGATGGAGGGACATGACAAGGGGGAAGGGCTTCCCAGTGCCAGAGGGCAGAGTTAGATGGGATATTGGCAGGAATTGCTGTCTGTGAGGGTGGTGAGGCCCTGGCACAGGTTTTCCAGAGAAGTTGTGGCTGCCCCTGGATCCCTGGAAATGTCCAAGGCCATGTTGGACAGGGCTTGTAGCCACCTGGGATAGAGGAAAGTGCTCCTGCCCATGGCAGTGAGGTGGAACTGGATGAGCTTTAAGGCCCTTTCCAACCCAAACCACTCTGTGATTCCATGATAAATGCATGCACCTACGTACAGACACACACACGCTTTCCACAGAGAGAGAGATTTGTTGGAAATACCACCTTCTCTGCAAATAGCACTGATCTGCAGAAACACATACTTTGAAAGAGATGAAATGCTTAAAAATTTTCAGAGGCACATGGAGGTACTAGCACTTGGAAAAAAAGCAAAAATGCAGGAAAAACACAGGATAACGTTTTTGAATACCAAGACCAAGATTAAGCTTAATTTCTGTTACTAAACCTATCCCGTAATATCATAACAACGTGGTACTTGAAGAATAAGTACCACAAGTAAAAATGGTCTACATCCTTCATTGTAATGTCAACATCCATCTCCTTTGTTGGATTTCTGTGAATTTCTTTGCTTAGATATAAACCTGCAAAACGTAGCCTGTCATAAATAAATGTCTTTCCAAAGGACAATTCATGTCAAAATAGATGGGCAATAACAATAGGTGTTTTCATCCTGAAAAATATCTGCATCATTGAGAGAAAACATTCATCAAGAGTATTAAATTTTTTGCAAGGGATGTTAATATCCAGTCAAAATCCAACAGCAATGAATGTTGAACAAAACAAGGGATAATGAAGCATTTCATAAGAATGCAATTCACTATGAAAAAAGCTACAGTTAATGAGCCACACAGAGGTTAACTTGGCTTTAGGAAGCCCCAGTTTGCCCTTGCCCAGTTCAGTGTAAGTGCTGTGCCAACATCCTGGGAAGTCAGCCCACGGCATTTTCTTAATTCCTGTTATTTAACATTTTTGATTTATTTTCTTTATTTCTTTCTTCTTAGGAGCTACAGCCTCTCAGCAGCACCCATGCCCTTTCCTATGTATGTCTTAGAGATAACGCCAGGGCCTTTCATCTCCTTCATTTTCTGTGTATCTTTATTATGAACAGTAAAGCTGACCTTCCTAACATCACATCATAAATTCGGAGTGTTTGGTGATTTTTCTGCCCCTTGTTCTACAGCTCATAAAAAAAAAATGTAAGAGGGGAAAAAAGAACCTGTGAACCCTCCATGGAGGGACTTAAAAGCCGTGTGAAAGTGGCACTTGGAGACAGGGGTTAGTGGTGGCCCTGGCAGTGCTGGGGAACAGATGGAATTAATGGTTTTAGAGAGCTTTTCCCATCTAAACAATTCCATGAAATGCAGAGCAAAGACCTGGGAAGGTTAGAAACACAACTCCTGGGCACGGCACATACATATTAAGAACATACCATGGTCTTCAGCATGCACAGAACCCTTCCAGAAATACCCTACAGGGAGTTTGAAATGCTCTAAACTACGCATCATTGCAGGAAGATGACAGCTTTGGAACGGATCATCTGGAAGGTTTTAAGGAAGCAAAAATGTTTGGAGGACTGAGTTCACCCAGCTTTTGTCTCCATCAGCAGCACTGCTCTCCCAAACGACAAACACGTGCGACCCAAATCACGGCGGCTCACAGCAGGAAAAGGCTTGTCAGCATCCTGAAGGAGCCCAGGCTTGGACCTTCCCTTCATCTTTTATAAAAATACTTTCCATATTTAGCAAAAGTCACATCTTACCCAAGTTTCATAATCCAACCTTGACAGAGCTGAAATGTAACCACGTTTCTTCACTCTGGTCTGCCTGCCAGTGTTTTTAATTTCACTCTCCAGTGAAAAAGGTGTTACAGACATTACCGGTGAGATTTAGAAATGTTAAATGGGCATGAACAGCCCTTATGTAAGAGAAAGCAGGTTTTATTTTAGGTAACATTTTAAAGCTATTGTTCATTACTTTTCAGCAGGAAAAAGGTCATTATTTCCCACATAGACTGTCATTCAAAATTACCTTACCCACTACTGAACTTGTCATTCTGAAGAGAGATTATTTTATTGCCTTCAGACAATCACACTCAAGTCTCAGGATTGGTGGGAAAACTAATACAGATTTGATTTAATGATTCATTTCAGCATTCTTGCTCTTGTGCAATATTTTTCCATCTTAAAAACTAACATGATAGCTTTAAAGTCCCAGTCCCTCAAGCTGCACAGTAATTAAATTTACATTGTCTTCAATTTATTTGGAAATTAACCTCCTTCCCACAGAGAAAAGAGGTTGTGCTGTACCTCCCACTCAGTTTTATAAATCTTATTCCCCTGTGTAATTCTTTCTGCCTCTATCAATCCAAAAATCCTCCTTAATTCCAAAACAATGCCCTCCCCAAAATGTACTTTTTAAAAAGACGCATTTCTGTGATGTTCCAGTTCATTCTGTTTTTCCCAAAGCAAAGACAACACTTCCAAGAACGGAATTCATGATGATAAAGCAAACATTAACAATTTTATATTCTATACTGTACAAAAAGCAGTTACAACCCTCATGGGATGGGATGGTAATTCCCCTCCACCTTGGGAAACAAACACTTGACCACCGGACCAAATACAAACTGCATTTCAACAGAATATTCAGAAGAGGCTTAACAAGGCTTTCTAGACACATACAAATACACTTCTGAATTTCAATTTATCCAGTTGACTGAACCAGAGAAGCACAAACCATTTAGGTTGGAAAACCCTCCAAGATCATCGAGTCCAACCTGTGCCCGGTGCCTCATCCCCACCTCGTCCTTCAGCCCAGAGCACTGAGTGCCACGTCCAGTCGTTCCTTGGGCACCTCCAGGGAACAGGATCCACCACCTCCCTGGGCAGCCCCTTCCAGTGCCTGACCACCCTTTCCAGTGAGACATTCCTCCTCATATCCAACCTGACCCTCCCCTGGCACAGCTCAAAGCCATTTCCTCTCCTCCTTCCTGTTCCCTGGGAGCAGAGCCTGACCCCCCTGTCAGCTTCTCCCTCCTGTCAGGGAGTTGCAGAGCCAGAAGGTCCCCCCTGAGCCTCCTTTTCTCCAGGATGAGCCCCCCCAGCTCTCTCAGTTGTTCCTGCTGCTCCAGACCCTTCCCAGCTCCGTTCCCTTCCCTGCACACGCCCCAGCCCCTCAGGGTCTCTCTTGTTGTGAGGGGCCCAGTATTGAATACAGGACCTGGGACACCTCAGCACTGCCCAGCAGAGATCACAGTGACAACCAAACCCATGCATACGAGTTTTCCCAACCCTGCTGGTGTAATCTGGATTAATGCAAGGCCAAAACTATCCTGGATAATAAAACAATTTGTAAATGTGAACAACTATACAAACAGTATAAAGGTTCTCAAAGATACAATCAAGATAATTGTGGTATTTTCAAATTAAGCCAAGTTGTGACAAACTGATGCAGCTGAGGCTAGATAAATGGACAGGGAGGTGGACAGAAACCTGGCTGAACACATAGGGTCAGAGAGCTAAGACAGCAGCACAAAGTCCATCTGGAGCCCAACCACGAGTGGTGCATCCATGCACTGATTCTAAAGGAGACCACGGAGATGCTCCAAGGGCTGGAGCCCCTCTGCTCTGGAGCCAGGCTGGGAGAGCTGGGGGGGTTCCCCTGGAGAAGAGAAGGGTCCAGGGAGAGCTGAGAGCCCCTTGCAGGGCCTAAAGGGGCTCCAGGAGAGCTGGAGAGGGACTGGGGACAAGGGATGGAGGCACAGGACACAGGGAATGGCTTCCCACTGCCAGAGGGCAGAGTTAGATGGCATATTGGCAGGAATTGCTGTCTGTGAGGGTGGTGAGGCCCTGGTACAGGTTGCCCAGAGAAGTTGTGGCTGCCCCTGGATCCCTGGAAGTGTCCAAGGCCAGGTTGGACGGGGCTTGTAGCCACCTGGGCTAGTGGAAGGTGTCCCTGCCCTTGGTTGGAACAAGATGGGCTTTAAAGATCACCTTCAACCACCCATCATTGTGGGACCAATGCTTTCTAACATCTCCATTCATGACCAGCTGGTGGGGCTGACTGCAGCCGTGGCAAGTTAGCAGGTGATAAAGAACTGGGAGGAGAAGGGATGCACCCGAGGGACCAGGACAGGGTGGAGAGGCACACCAACAGAAACCTTGTACAAATCAGATCCTGGATGCTGAGGGTCGACCAGACACGAAGCAGCTTTGCAGCAAGGTACCCAGGGCTCCCAGGGAACATGGAATTGAACGTACTCCAGAAACGGACCCCCACAGCAAACACAGCCATGGGAACCACACGCTGCATTAGGTAAAGCACTGCCAGCACACCAAAGGTGGGGATCCCTCCTCTCTGCTCAGCACTGGGAAGCTCCCCTGGAGCTCTGGGCTCCCCAGCAGCAAAGGCATGCATGTAGTGCAGCACGTCCAGCAAACCACCACGAAGGTGGCAAAGAGAAGCTGAGAGACCTGTGATTAGCCTGGGGAACAAAAGGCTAAAGGGGATCTCAGCGTGCACAAATATCTGATGCAAGGTGTAGAGATGATGAAGCCAGACTCAGTGGTGCCACAGAAAAGGCAAGAGGAAATGGGCCCAAGTTGAAATACAGGAAACCGCATTTAATCATAAGAAAAGAACCACAAGTTACTCAGAGAGACTGTGGTGTCACCATCCTTGGAGATATTAAAAATCATCCAGGGAAAATGGCTCTACATGACCCTGCCCTTGGATATGACAATCTCCATGGGTGCTTCCCAACCTCAGGCACTTTGGTGACTCCCTGAAATCACCACGAGTATGGCTGGACATTGAGCTCAGATCAATAAACAACAAAATGCAAGGAATGAACACAAAGTCAACACAGAAAACTGCAAAGCTACAACTGCACTAAAAAGCACTCTAGAAAATACGGAAAATACCCTTTAGGGCAAAATTCTGCAGCAGGAGGAGGATGGCTTGTTGATTAATTACAGGGATGCAGCATCAGAAAGACGTGATTTTATTTAATAGGTTGGGGTTTTTTATATAATCACTAATTTTTAGTTTCTGCCGGGTGAATGTCACACTAAAAGCAAGGACTTGAAAGTTTTTGGACTGTGGTAAAAAGGAAACCACCTCTGTCGAATTTCCGTAAAACTCTTCTGCAAAACTGAGGAGCAATCACTGAACTTTCACTAGCTGGAATTCAAAAACACTATCACATTCTTGCTGATAGGTCACTTCCTTTAGAGGTATCTCACCGTATCTCAGCCATAAAACCAGATTTTTCTTGCTTATAAAATATTCTGATAAGTAAAATGGAACATAGGTGAGATGTGACACTGCACCTCATGCACCCAAAAGCATTTGAAGTAACCAAGTGCGTGAGGCAAGAACATTGAATGGAAAATTTAAAATCTTGTTTCATTAGTTACATGCACTGAACCAGTTTTCATCTAGGCTGACGCCCCAGAAAACTTTTCCAGCATTCAGAAGAAAAGCCAAACGCTAATCACTGTCCTGGAGGTTACACTGGGGCTGCAGCATTAGTCATCTTTGGAAACCAGTTGTGGTTGTTCTTATTTTCCTCTCCCACTGCTTTTTCTGATCTGTGGCTGGTGCAGTGGGAGCATTCTCATCAATGTTTTCTCATAAATTCAGCTTACAAACACGAAAGAACAAAACCACTTAAGAATAGCTCACAGCTCTCACCCCCTACATCCTGCTGTAGAGTGGGGATCCAAAAACTCCTTACACAACTTAAATCAATCCTTTGGAGGATTGGAATAAAAAGCTGACTAATTCCTCCCCCCGCTCCTTTTTTTTTTTCCACCTCTGAATTTCTTGGTCAAATAGGCCAAAATGTGAGAAGACACGACAGTTCTTGTAGTTGGATGTTCTCAATAGAAGCTGGAAATGAAAGGAACAGAAGAAATTGTTCTTATAGTGTTATTAATTCTGCAAATCTGGAATGGTTTGGGTCGCTTAGATCAGCATGAATGGATCTGGATGCCCATTTTCCATTTTTTTAGCAGTTACACCTCCAAAAAGCAGGTCGGCAACGTTCCCTGTTCCCTCCATCCGGCTCTTTTCCTCCCCATCCTGTCCCAGCCACACAGGACCCAGAAGCTCGGGGGCTCTTGCCTCCATCGTAATGAGCTTGTGACACCTCATTGGTGGCACCAGCCTCTTTCATGGAGAATCCCCAATTTAAATTGAACAGCTGGACAGCTGAGAGACCACCCACAACTACTCCAGAAGGAGAACCATGAGGATGACGCCCCTAATCACTTATATTATTAATCAAATGTTAAGTAAAGAAGATTTTACTTTTTTATTAAAAGAAACCTGAACAAACCAACTGTTCCATACTTGTGCTAACTAGAGCTTCAAGTAATCAGCAGAATGGAAACCCTCAGGTATTTTCACTGAGCAGTCCTGCCCTGTGGCTCCTGTGCAGAATATCTCTGCAGCACATATCACAACATCTGTTTTGAGACGGTCTGGGCTTACTGAGAAAAAAACCTGGGATTTTACTATATAAGGTTTATCTTCTGGATTCATCACTTTTAAACTAGCATACCAGCCCCAAATCATCAGACCACTCAGCCATACATCTTATGCACATCTCACTAATCAAATTACATTTCAAGTGAAAGCCACCTACAAAGCTACAAGTATGTTGTGAGGTTTTCTCTTTAATTTTCAACTGCCCTCTTGATTCTGGGGTTTATTGACTAAAAATTACTGCTGCATGAAAATTCCATATATTTTATGGAAGTGGGACACTTTGCATCCAACTGTAAAAGCCTAAAACCCTAAACCTCTTGTCTCTCACATTAACAAAACAAATCCCTTGCTGCTTCTGTTGTTCAGAGTCCTCTACCAAAATTTAATATTTCATTCATCACCACTGTTCATGATTTGTATCCCTTAATCACCTACATCTCTGTCTCCAAGAGACACCTGCAAAGGTGTTTGCTCCACTGTTCTTCCAGGGTACTTGTGAATCATTTGTTAGTCAAGGTTTGCAAAGTTCTTTGAAATGTTTTAGTACTGAAGGCACTGCCCAGTGCCAGGTAGACACCAAGATCTCTCTCAAGAGACCCATGTATATGGATTAAACATTTAGCTCTCAATTGGTATCAAGATGTAGATACCCCTTACTATTTAGAAGGGGAGAATATAGCATATATTTTGAATCTTCAGGCATTCTGGTTTGAACATCTTAATCAAAATTATTAATTGTGATAATTCTAGCTGCAGTCAGTACTTTCCACTCATCCCATCCCAACAAAAGGAGCACTGGAATCACAGCTACAGTCATGAGAGCTCATGATGAAGAGGGCTTCTGCACAAGCCAAAATATAGCTTTGGTGAGAATTCGTGCTCTAATTTGACAAATGGGAAGACGTTTTGAATCAGTAACATATGTCTGTTATTCTCTAAGTGAATATTTTTCTATATTTAGACAATAATTACACATTTTATGAAGTTGCCTTCGCTTGTCAAAGTTCGTGCAATGCTGTTTGGAAAACCAAAACAGACACCAGTGCATCACCTGCAAGGACAAAGCAAAGGATACCTGCAGGAACTCCATGCTGCCAGTGACACTGACTTAAGGAAGCTGCTGGAGAGGTGACATCCTGCCCCCAAAGAAAGTCAGTAGTTACTACAGAGGGGCTGCACCTCAGTGAGGCTTTTTGGTCACAGTAGAACACCGGCCTGGATGAGCATAAATCCTTTCTCCTTCCAGTTACAAACTATTACACTACATTCAGTCTGATGTGCATTTTACTAGTGTTCTCCTGAACTCTTCAGGCAAGCTATAGAATTTTCCTCTTTTTAGTCCCCGAACAATAGCTTATTTACATGCTTATAAAAGAATAAGGCATCCTCCCCAACTCTGATTAATTGCCAGACATTACGTAGGAACGCAAAACCCCCGGCCTCTGAACATCCTGCTACAATGGAAATGTGTGAAAGTAATTTTGTTCCAGCTTGATCTCATGGGAATGTGGGCTCATAAGCATCCAATTAAAAATAATTCTGACCGATCAAGATGTGTTTCAGCCTCACATGTTCATGTGGTAGAATGCATCTAGCTCATGTCTGTGATGAATTTTTACCAGGGTGGGAGAAACAAAGGTTATCACATAGAAAGAATATCACTCTTGCAGTTCTTCCCTTTCAATTTTGTTTTTTATGCATGGGAATGTAGGGTTTTGGCAAAATGTGGTGTTTTGTACTGTTCAGGTCAGATCACCTGGGGAATCTGAGAAGGTAACACTTGTAATGGGAAAATTTCAAATCAAAACGCAGCCTTTTAAAGCAATCTGTAAGGCAAACAAACCAACAAAATCTTGCACAGCAATCAGCCCCTAACTTCAATTTTCCGTGCCAAAAGAAGCCACTTTGATCAGCTCGTCTGACACAAGCCATAGGAATTCCCTCAGCTACTTCCTCCTTCAAGTCCAACAGCTTTGGCTGGACTTGGACATATCTTTTAGGAAAACATCCAATCTCATCTAAAAATTCCAATTTTGGGAAATACAGAGCCTTTGTTAAACTATTCCAGTGACTCATTTGCCATGTAAAAAAAAGGATGGACCAATCTCAGCTGGGTTTGCTTCAATTTCCAGATACTGGGGTGCATTATATTTTGCATACAGTCAGAGAATATCCTGAGCTGGAAAGGACCCACAAGGATCACCCAGTTCAACTCCTGGCCCTGCCCAGGACACCCCAACAATCCCACCATGTGTCTGAGAGTGTTGTCCAAACATCCCTTAAGCTCTGTCAGCCTTGGTGCTGTGACCACTGCCCTGGGGAGCCTGTTCAGTGCCCAACCATCCTCTGGTTTTCCCAATATCTAACCTAAACCTCCCCTGATATATCGTAATAAAAAGAGTCCCTTAGTGAAGGATTTACCCTTAAACTTCCAAATAATATAAGAGTAAACTCATAAAAATGCCAGAGTACTTATGAGCTCTTTTGAAGTCAACCTGGACCTCTCACCTTGTGGCATGACCTACATGCATGAAATTCTACCAGCTTTATGAAAATACGCCTTGCTTGCATCAAGCTTAGACAGTTACATTTTGATATCAGCAATCTCTCCCCTTCAATGATCACCCTCCTCCCTAAAAAACTTTATTTCAAATAGGGCAGGAGTTAATGAACCAAAGCAGCGGGTTTCCACGAGACATGCACACACTTGATAAGCATCCAGTTAAACTGCATTTGAGACCTGCAAGCCAGACAATTCTTCACCCTTTGAATACCCACAGCATTGATTTTATATCTCACTGGTTTCTTGATCATTATGCTGTGCAGTACGAAGATAAATAATCTGTAATAGAATTATTTATAAACAATTCAGCTCTGCCAAGTCACTCAATGTTGAGTGTAAAGTGATCCTTCCATAATAAACCACTCCAATCCTTCAATAAAATTATCAGCAGCTGACTAAAAATCACAATCTAAAAGCCATAAAATATTAAATTATGTTCATTCAACAGATCTCTGAGCTTTTTTTTTAATTCTATTTATTTTCCCCCAAAGGAAAATCTTGTTCCACATCATCGCAGCAGCCAAAGAAAAGGCCTCATCTCCTGACCTGTACTCCCAGCTCACAAACTCAGAAACTGAGTTTCCATAAAAGTTTGCAGGCTGCTCTACAGAAATCTCAGCATATGGGTATCGACAAACCAGCCTGCATCCTTGAAGAAATATTAATGCAGCTTGATTGTCTCTTTTTTCCCCCCTTGTCAATTTTCACTTATTCTTACTTCTTAAGTGACTTAATTAAGTTCTGTCAGCTGTTCTGTGGTCTACCTAAGACTGAACTTTAAAACACACGTTCCATAACCACTGAAATCGATGACTATGACAACAACTCACAGCACTGAGTTAGCATTGAAAGTAAAAGGTAACACTATGAATATTAAACCCAAGAGGAAAAAGACCACCTTTGAACCTTTGAGTTCTTATGTTAAGCACCAGTAATGGCAGCAGTTGGAATTTGTCAGTGGCACAGGTTATCTCAGTAAGACAAATAAATTTGCTCATTGTTAAATAACTGTACAATCTCCAACTCTGACATTAAAGGCTGCAGGAATGATGACATATGTCTCAAAACCAAGAAAAATTTCCCATCCAGCCCATAATTATACTCTGTGATAACGCAATGATACTGCAATCCCTGATTGGGTACCAATCCCCTTCCCATCAGCCTTCTAGCTTGGCAGGATGCTGAGCAGAGATCACTGAATACAGCTTGTGGGGTCAAAAACACCCACAGATCATTTGTCAGATGCCAGTTTTGGAGGCAAAGTGCAGAATCTTACTAAAACACCCAGCAGAAGAAATGGTTTTAGTCAGCACAGCCAAAAAAGAGAAGCAAGTCTGTTCATTCCTTAAAAGTGCTTCAATCTACCAATATTTTTAGGTCTTTTTACTGGAGAAACTAATTGTTTTTTTTTTTTTTTTCAGTGGGGGAGGTAAATATTTTAAACTAAGTTATCTGCCATTCCAAAAGTAGTTTGCTTTAGTAATAGATAAAGTAAAGCTGTTTCTTGGCTGTGACAGATCCAGATTCTGCCATTTTCATTATTCTACTTCTTGTCCTGTGACAGAAGTGGGGCTATTCATAAAACCTCTGACAGGTTAAGTTCACAATGAAGCAAGGATCAGTATTTTCCCCATCCCTGGAAGTGTTCCAGACCAGGTTGGACAGGGCTTGGAGCAACCTGGCTAGTGGAAGGTGTCCCTGCCCACGGCAGGGGGTTCAACCAGATGAGCTCCAAGGTCCCTTCCAATCCATTTGATGATGATTTGATGACTCTAAGTCAGGCTGATGTACTGACTATTTCACTTGCACTAACTCAGATTTTGATACTGACTGCCTAAAAACTGAATGTAAACAAACACTCAAGATGATGCACAGAATTCAGAGAAAAAGAATTCACATGTGTCAAAACCCATCTGAAAGAATATTAACTGATGCACATCTCCATTTCCACTAATTCACACAAAAATCATTTAAGGTTCAATAATAAACGTATTTGCCTTACATTTCTCCCCACCTTTCCCTCACAGACTAAAGCCAAAGGAAACATGTCAGAATAGCAAATGTTTTATCTGTTTTTGAGGAGGATACCCTGACACCTTTCCTGTTCATACTCAAGGACAGGCCAATAATCCACACCAGGAAAAAACGACTGGGATCCAGGCCCTCCCTATGCTCCAGCACAGTCACTCTCCAAGGAAAAAGGAGCAGGCAACCGGATAATGAGTTCAAGTTTGCTTTAAGCAGCACTTCAGCATCACGTTGCAGCACCAGAACCATTTCTAGCAATTAACAGTATTTCTCAGAGCTAACCTCCAGGGCCCTGATCCCACAATGGCTGCACATTCTTAAATTAGTGTATTTGCATAATTCCCTTGAGTCTGATGGCATTGGAGGAGGATGGCTGCAAAGATTATCCTCTATACACTTGAGACAATACACCAGAACATTTCTGAAAGGGAGTATTAAAATCTTATTAGATACATTTTGCTGTTTAAACAAACCTAGCATTAAGTAATGAAAGATATGCAAAATAGGTAAACTGTGTGCCAATTTGACATTGTATTTGCTGGTCTTTTTTCTCTGGGGAAAAAAAAAGAAACTTAATTCAAATTAGTCCATAATAATTTTTACCTCTACTATTTCAACAACATGTTTACTCAATTTACAAGGCTCAGCAAAACCATATTTCCTGCTTTCACACACAATGTCAAGCTCACTATGAAAATAAAACTGTCCTTAATTTGTTCAGCATCCCAGAACTAATCATTTCTTGTTAGCTGCCTCTCGACTAGTATATGCACTAAGACAGTTCATCTTCAAAAGCAATTTTCCTGAGCTTGACTGCAAACCAAAGAGGTTTAAAACAAAAAAGGGAATACACATGAGCATTAAAACATCACACGATGAACATGCAATGCAAAAGGAAACCACAACAGTAAGAGTGGGAGAACATATTTTACATGACGAAGCACACTTGTTGCAATAATCAATATATAGCACAGCCACAGCAGAATTATTACACATTAGAAATGACAGATTACAATCCCAGTCTCAGTATTTATGCAACCTAATGCAGTGCATAATAAAACAGGTATTGTATCTCCTATGATTTCAGAATTTGGAAAGGAAACCGAAGGGACACGAGCACTAAATCCCAGTTAGAGCTGCCTGGAGAATTGGTGTGGTGGGACTACTCCCTGTGGGATAGTAAAACGTCCTATTTTTCCTGTCCCACACTTTATCCAGTGTTAGCTGTTCAGGAAATGTGGGATGTGGTGTGCCTATGGATGTGACACGCCACCACCAGTACCTTACACACATCCATGGAATCTTGAAAAACTTAGAATCACAGAGTGGTTTAGGTTGGAAGGCGCCTTAAAGCTCATCCAGTTCCACCTCACTGCCATAGGCAGATACACCTTCCACTAGCCCATGTTGCTCCAAGCCATGCCCAACCTGGTCTTGGACACTTCCAGGGATCCAGGGGCAGCCACAACTTCTCTGGGTAACCTGGGCCAGGGCCTCACCACCCTCACAGCCAGGAATTCCTTCCCAATATCCCATCTATCCCTGCCCTCTGGCACTAGGAAGCCATTCCCTCTTGTCCTGTCCCTCCAGCCCTTGTCCCCAGTCCCTCTCCAGCTCTCCTGGAGCCCCTTTAGGCCCTGCAAGGGGCTCTCAGGTCTCCCTGGACCCTTCTCTTCTCCAGGGGAACCCCCCCAGCTCTCCCAGCCTGGCTCCAGAGCAGAGGGGCTCCAGCCCTTGGAGTATCTCCGTGGCCTCCTCTGGACTCTCTCCAGCAGCTCAACGTCCCTGTGCTGTTGTTCCCCAGGGCTGGAGGCAGCTCTGCAGGAGGGTCTCACCTGAGGGGGCAAAGGGGCAGAGTCTCCCTCTCCCCTGCTGCCCACACTGCTTTTGGATATGTTTCATTCAAAAATAAATATATTTGCACACAAAATGTTTCAAAATAGTAATAAAAACCTTAATTCTATGGGATGTACAAAGACTGGCAACACTATGTGCAGGTATCAGTTAATTATCCTCTCCTCTAGTAATTTATAAATTCCATCTCTTTCTAACCAGGCTGTTCAGTACATAATACAGAAGGGGTGCATGGATTCATACAAAAAACTTCTGACAACTCAGTTATGTTGCTGTATTTGACGCTACTTACAGACCCAGGCAGGCAGGTTTCCTGAGAATATACTTTTCTAATCATACAGTACCAGAACAAAGAGATTTAGCCATTAAAAACTGCTACCTCTATATTTCTCCAGCAGTAATTTCTATTCCAAATCCTCTATTCTCCTCCTGCCTCAGAAAAGGACAACATACAATGAAAATCTGAGATTTTACAATATCCCAGACTGATGTATTCTAATGTACCTCAACTGATGTGTAAGTCCCATTTCAGAAAGTGATACCAGTGAACTATTTCTCCATCAGTTTCAGTATGGGGAATAACTAGATGAACTCGTCGCTCTAAAAATTTCACAAGCTTGTTACATGAGAATGCATATAGTGCTATCAGTTCTTATTTTCACACATAAAACACCTGAAAGACGCAATATCCATGGAACAGCACTTAGTCTCCCAAGGATGATTCCGTCATCTTAACCTTGTAGTGTTGTTGCTGTACAGAATTACCAAAATTTCATGGAAACAAGCTGGGAAAATTATGCTATTTGTTTCATGTTTTCAGGACATCATTCCTACATGTAAAACATTACATCTTAAACAAGATTTTGCTGTGGACTCCCCTCATTATTAGTATTCATTTTTAAAAAAGCCTTTGAAATCTCAGGCTTTTGACTACTTTAATTCCATATTCCTGTTCCAAATTAATCTGGAGAATGCCCCTGGGACAGCTAGATTTTCATCTCCTGTTGAGATCCTTCAGTGTAACTCTCCATCATTATGTACCACCATAAAATTTTTTCTTCTGTACAAAAAGAGCTATTTCAGCTTGCATCCCGTATTTTCTTCCCTTGACAATCAAGCTGGTTTTACTTATGTTTACTGTGTGGTCTCTTGCTATTGTATGCTGGCTTAGCTGGGAAGCTGCATTTCCACCCTGGATGCTTTCCATGTTCTGATCAATTTTGTCACGCAATTTTTTCCTTGTTTTCCTAAAGCTTCTAGGATCTTGGTTAATATATTCAATTATCCACAGCATCAACAATGAAACAGTAAAACTTAAATTTTTAGCTGGAGTAAACAGCTTAGAGAAATCCTTCGGTATTTCAAGTAAAACTTATTTTTAAACTCACCCTCTTTGTTACAGTTTCTTTACAGTTTTTGTAGAGCACATATAATTCTACACCATGAACAAGGATTACATATTGTCATTTCAAGTGGATGGATTCTCATCATTCTTATTCTGTATGACCAAAACTGATCAGCCATATCAAAAAAGACAGATCTTTCTTAATTGTCGGTCTCTTCTCCCACATAAGAAGTGACAGAACAATAAGAAATGGATTCAAGTTGTGCCAGCTGAGGTTTAGGTTCTATATGGGGAAAAATTTCTTCATTGTAAGTGTTGTCCATCCCCGGCACAGCTGCCCAAGGCAGAAGTGGAGTTCCCATCCCTGAACGGATTTTAAAGCCATGTGGATATGGCACTTGGGGACATGGGATAGTGCTAAGAAATGGCTGGACTTCATGATCTTGGAAGGCTTCTCCAACATTAATGATCCCATGATTAACTGTCATGAAAATTTACTGAACTTGAGGGGAAAGTTCTATGATTTCCATTCTTGAAAAGCAATTTATATAGACAATATTACCAAAACAATGGGTGTCAAGGAAGTATCAGACAGTCACATGTAAGACAACTTATATCTCTGCACTAATTTCAAACAAACTACTCAACTGCATGAAAGGTTTGTGAATTACACCTCATGATTCTTATGTCATAGCTTTGGAAAAGGATTAAAATACTTCAACATAAAAGGCATTTACAACTTCCAAAGGCCACAGGATTTGTATTCTAAAGTTAAAAAGACAAAACCAAACCATTATTAGACTCCCATTTCTACCACACTTTTTAGGATACACATCAAGGATGCCATCAAGACACAAACCATCCCCTTAGAAATTAAAGTTATTCATCAGTTAACTGAAAACATGCACAGATCAGGCACAGGGCATGCAGCATGCAGTAAATGGAGAGCAGAGGTTAATAACCTGGAAGCATAGGATCTGAGAATGTGAGAACAAGTTAAAGACAAGAGTTCCTCTCCATTGTCACTGAGGGTCGAGAAGCAATGCTGCAGCGTAGAGCAGTGGGAGTGGGGGAAATACAGTTTGTCCAAGACATACACATATCTCCGCAAGTGGCGGCAGGTATAACTGAAAGACAAGGGCAGAGGGAGACAAAACAGAAAAAAGAGGTATTTTCCTTTAAGAAAGCTAAATCATCGTTTAACATCCTTGGTTTTTGTGCCAAGAGTCAATGGAAGACGTCAAGAAAGCAATGGGGCGGTTTGACATAAAACAGTTTCAAGAGACAGAGGGATCCATTCGCCTGTGCCCACACGCTAGTTCTGTCACTACTGCAAGGGGAACCCGCCAGGTCTCAGGCACCAGAGACATAAGAATTTGGGCCTTTTTCGGGTGTGTCCCCCTCTCTTTTTTTTTTTCCGGAGTCAATATCATCTTAAGAAAAGTCTTACGCCACTCTCAATCTGCCCCAAAATTATAAGTGCAGAGCACTGGCCCTGGTTTACAAAGTTTACTTTTTAAAAAAATCTGAGAGTATTCACAATATTTATTTCCTGAAAACTGACACCTGACTTAAGGGAGAAAGTTCCCACAGAATTACTGATCAGTGTGAACTGGCCTTGCAGCCTGGGATTCCAGTGGTAGAGTACTCACTCCTGTATTTAATTCTAGTTCTAAAGCATGGTGCTTTATCACAACCTCTGACACTGAATTACACAATTAAGACCTGGTCAGATTTTCCACAAAAAACTACGATCAATTCCATGAAGTAACTATAGAGCAAGCAATAGAACATTTAATATTCATACCGAGAAACTCTGAATGCTCTCGAATAACAGATGTATAGCCTATGCCTATGCACAGGATACCCTCCCACTCATAATGGAAAGGAAAATAAATTCATTAGAGCAGCTCACCTGCAACAAACTGCATCACTGGTAAACTCTGAAGCACACACAAAATAAAACCTCGACCATCTTTTGTTACAGGGTTTGCACAGAAAATGCTTCACTGCATAATGGTGCTCAGCCCAGGGTGTGGCAAGTGTGATGATGTGACTCAGTGATCTTAAAAATGGACTTGGTAATCCTGGAAGCCTTTTCCAACCTAAATGATTCCATAATTCTAAGTCCTTCAGCAAGCCTTAGCTAGCCTAATAGTTTATAAGATAAAAAAGGCAGTTCATGACGGTCCTACCAGGCTATCCCCACTGGAACCTGGTATCTCTCCAGGAGAAACATACCCCTGGAGTGCTAAACTGGAAAAGCTTCCAGTGAAGATTTACAAAATTAGGTCTCCTTTGCTGACTTTTGCAAGAATCAACAAACACATGAACTCTAGGCTACAACACCCTCACCAAATAAAAAAACCCCATCATTTGATGGCTTCATGGGTAAAAACTTGGCCAGGGGGTTTTGTACTCAACCACCCACCTTTCATCAGCTGGTATCTCTCCACAATCCCTGCTGGACATAGTCAAGTGTGGCTAAAGCACTGTTCCTAAAGAAAAAATTATTTGTGTACCTTGGACAAAGAATAGGACAGAAAAGAGTGCCACCAGCAGCTGATCCCTGGGTACAACCTGAGGGGCTCTTAGCCCAAGACTTTATCAAATCCAACATCTCCCATTGCTTTGCTTTAAACAACATTCACAACCTGGTTAAATCAGTCACCTACCTTTGCTCTGGAAGTTGAGAAACACACAGTCCCTTTCAGCACTTCACTTGCAGATATAATAATTTTCAGGAGAGGAAGTAGCTTCAAGGAGGCAATTTCCTAAGTTTTCATGCCTTTTTTTTTCCTGACCACAGCATGTTTTGAGCAACACAAGCTATTCTCTTCACAGGCCAGGGATGGAGAAGATAAAGAATTTAGAGGATCCCATACTGAGGAAAACCCTCAACCCACAGGCCTGCCCTTCCAGCTACACACAGAGGCCACAGAACTTTTTTCCTAAACCAGATTAAAGAGTATATTTTATAATGATGACGCTTAGAAGATTTAAATGGTCCACTGTTCCCATTTAGTATATTTAACTAGCCTTGTTACCACAACACTGTACCTTGTGTCAAGACTCTATGGGTCTCACTCCAGCCATTCAATCTGGTTAGACTAGTTAAGAAATTGAAAGGACCTTCTACTGCAGAATCCCAGAATGGTTTGGGCTAGAAGGGACATTCAAGACCACCCGCTTCCACCCCCCTGCCATGGGCAGGGACACGTTCCACTGTGCCAGGCTGCTCCAAGTCATGTCCAGTCTGGCCTTCAACACTTCCAGGAATCCAGGGCCAGCCACAGTTTCTCTGGGTAACCTGGGCCAGGGCCTCACCACCCTCACAGACAGGAATTTCTGCCCAATATCCCATCTAACTCTGCCCTCTGGCAGAGGGAAGCCACTCCCTGTCCCTCCATCCCTTGTCCCCAGTCCCTCTCCAGCTCTCCTGGAGCCCCTTCAGGCCCTGCAAGGGGCTCTCAGGTCTCCCTGGAGCCTTCTCGTCTCCAGGGGAACCCCCCCAGCTCTCCCAGCCTGGTTCCATACGGGAAGTGATATCACTTATCTTTGACTCCAGTCAATGTTCTCCACAGAAAGGAACAACAAGGCACCCAGTCACAACCATCACCTTTAGGCTTAACTGACCAACTGGGTGAGACCACAGCATGTGGTATGAAGAGGAGAAATTTATTAGGCTGTTCCTAT
The DNA here is from genome assembly GCA_013399855.1 of Oxyruncus cristatus. Classification (NCBI taxonomy): domain Eukaryota; kingdom Metazoa; phylum Chordata; class Aves; order Passeriformes; family Cotingidae; genus Oxyruncus; species Oxyruncus cristatus. Next base: position 249,882 of record VXAY01003095.1, on the reverse strand, counting down.
CTTCAAAGCTGAACTTGTTTACTGAAAAGCCTGATTTCAAACCCATACCAAGAGCAATGCAATCCCACAAACCTGTGGGTTTTTAACAGTCCCTTTGACCATTAGAGCTTGCATCACATTGAAGATTAAGTATCTTCATTATTAAATCCTCCAAGGTAAACCTGAATAAAACCAAGGCTTAGTTCCTTTAAGAGCATGTACATTAGGAAAAGCTGACACTGAATTTTAACTAATTGTGAGTTTGAAACCTGCTTACTTGATCCACCAGAAATCAGATTTCCAGTTACAATTACACGTTACTGACATTTTTGTTTTCTTCATGTTCTATGGGGTACATTTCCTTTACTTTGCAGCAAAAGGCAATCTTCAACTACAATATAGTGCTGAGAGAATTTGAAAAAGCACTACTCCAAAAGTAAAGGCCATTACATTTGATGGACAGCGTGTGTGTGCATGTGTATTATTCATGTATTCTGTTTACTTGGAGGACAAAACTGTAGCTTACACTGTACTAAAATCCCACTCCAAAAGACTGTAATCCCCTGTTACAAAAAGCCATCTGATCAACATTTTGAATTCTGATAAAACAGTAGAAGAGTGTCAACTTTAATAGGTAAAAAGTAAAGTGTCCAATTGCATAACTATATGTTTATGAATATGCAAATGAACATGTTTCCTCTACTGATCCTGGCACTACCTAATCTTGCCCAGCAGTTGGTATAAATTCAGAAGGCAGGGAGGAAGTTGCAGTATTGGCTGGCAAATAAGACCAAAAAAACCAAAAAAACAAACAAACACCAAAAAAACCAACCAAAACAACCAAAAAAAAAAAACCAGGAGAAGAAAGGGAAAAAAGACCCCCAAACTAACCACATCAATCAGCTATATCTACCTTCTAGAAAAATGAATAAAAAAAAAAAGTAAATTTGCTCAAGGGGATAATTGCTCCTGCCCGTAACTCTCCCCAGCTTCTGGAGCTATCCTTCCCTCTTCTACCCTGCAAGGACAGCCTGTTCTCATCCATCTTCTGGGAGGTGAATGCCTTCATCTGACTGCTGTGAGAACACTCTCACCTGCTTATCCTCTAACCCTGGAGCTCTGGTCGTCCTCGAGAGCTTTTAGATTTGTCTGAACCAGTAGCAGTTAAAATGAAGGCTTGAGACCCTCCCTGTAAACACTCTTCACTGCCTGACACCCAGGCACATGTAGGGGAAATGTAATTTTTATATACATACAAAAATTTTATATACATATAAAAATTAACACAAAACATTATATTTATTTGTCATTTGATGCAGCTTTGATGAAGGCAAAGAAAAGTCTTCTTTCCACAGAGTTTGGCCAACTCCAATCAATAAAGATATTCTGATGACAGCAGTCAAACAAGGGCATCAAAGACACACTTTAAAATCAATGGGAGTGTGATGTTGACAGCCAGAGGGAAGGTGAAGGTTCCCACGTGAATAGAGGAGAGTATTTTCAGTAGGAAGGGACCTACAATGACTATCTAGTCCAACTGCCTGACCAATTCAGGGCTTACCAAGTTAAAGCATGTTACAGCACTGGCACAAGTTGCCCAGAGAAGCTGTGGCTGCCCCTGGATCCCTGGAAGTGTCCAAGGCCAGGCTGGACAGGGTTTGGAGCAACCTATTCTGGTGGAAGGTGTCCCTGCCCATGGCAGGCGGTGGAAAAAGATGGGCCCAAGGATCTCTTTGAAACCAAGCTATTCTATGATTCTGTGATAGATGACCTCTCTAAGAAGGCTGTTCCAGGATTTGACCACTCTCTTCATAAAGAAATGCTTCCTAATGTCCAGCCCAAACACCTCTGTTCAGTTTTGAACCATTCCCACACACCCTCTAAGTAGATCCTGAGGAAGCTGCAAGGGGCAAGTTGTTCCTCAGCCTCCCTCTGCCCAAATTAGAGAAGCCCAGGCTCCTCAGCCACTCCTCACAGGATGTACCTCCCAGCCTTTCCTCCAGCTTTGTTGCCCCTCTCTGGATGCACCCAAGCACCTTCACATCCCTCTCAAATGGTGTGTCCAGAACTGCACACAGTNAGTGTCCAAGGCCAGGCTGGACAGGGTTTGGAGCAACCTATTCTGGTGGAAGGTGTCCCTGCCCATGGCAGGCGGTGGAAAAAGATGGGCCCAAGGATCTCTTTGAAACCAAGCTATTCTATGATTCTGTGATAGATGACCTCTCTAAGAAGGCTGTTCCAGGATTTGACCACTCTCTTCATAAAGAAATGCTTCCTAATGTCCAGCCCAAACATCTCTGTTCAGTTTTGAACCATTCCCACACACCCTCTAAGTAGATCCTGAGGAAGCTGCAAGGGGCAAGTTGTTCCTCAGCCTCCCTCTGCCCAAATTAGAGAAGCCCAGGCTCCTCAGCCACTCCTCACAGGATGTACCTCCCAGCCTTTCCTCCAGCTTTGTTGCCCCTCTCTGGATGCACCCAAGCACCTTCACATCCCTCTCAAATGGTGTGTCCAGAACTGCACACAGTGCCCGAGGTGAGGCCACACCAACACTGAATAAACTGGGACAATCCCCTCCCTTGGCCCATCGCCTTTGCTGTGTTTGGTGTGCCCCAGGATGTGGCTTTGTCCCTAGGCTGCCTTGGCTTCCTGCAGCTTTACTGAGCCTCCCTGATCATCTGGAAGCCCTCCAGGAACCTTGTGTGAAACACACAGATTATCAAAACCAACAAACAAATGAGACTTTCCTGAAAATTCTTCCAAACCTGCTGTTTCTCTGAAAAAATTTCAACATCCTAAATGGCCATTGCAATTGTTTTGGTTCATGTGATCATATCACTTCCAATTTTTAACTCAAACTCCACATTAATTCAAGAAGTGTACACAAGATTATAGCCACAGACTAAACACCTAGCAAAAATAAGAGTTTGAAAATAAGAAGTGCTGAAATTCGTGATATGTTTACATTTATTTTTTCATCCAAAATTTAAGACTCGAACAAGACAACAGCACTAAACAAAACATTCAAAGCCACTTTACATCCTTATTTGTTTAAACTAGAAATCTGATATTTTCCCTAGTGAAGTCAACTGCAATTTTAAAATAAATATATCAAAGGCAAACATGTAAACACCACCAGGCCAACATCTTAACAACACAGAAATGAAGCAAATTGGGCAAGGTATAGAAAACTGGTATAAACCTCTATTCACTAACCCCTCTATAAATGCAACCTAGGGTGAAACATAATACACAGAATTCAAAAGAAAAATTTCCAGTGCTAATGTTTAAGTAATTGTAATTCGTAATCTTCTTCTTGGCACATGCCAGATTTAATGAGGGCTATAAATCTTAAACATTATTGAGAAAAAGAAAGGTCTTGAAGACATACATGGCATGTGTATTAGCTCAGAGAAACTAGATTAATCTGCAGCAATAAAAAAAAAAAAAAAGCCAATTCTGCTAAGCCTGATTAAATATTTAGGTCATATTGTTTCTGCGGCAGAATTTGAAAAATGCACAGCAAATAACATCTTCGGCTGAGTCTGAAGACTTAATCACTGTATTTTCAAAAGGTAGTTACGTTACAACACGACCCTATGGGAAAGCCAATATGATAGTCTTTCAAAGAAAAATAAATGAAAGTATAAGGTAGTTAAACTAGTATGCATTAGTCAACACACCGAACTATCTCTGTACACGTGGGCAGAATGTCATGACGCGCAACGAGCATTCTACTATTGTTCAGGTTTGATAACCTGTGTTCTAGGAAGTCCTATTAGTCACTGCTCTTCTGTTCCCAAAGACAAACTCAACCGAAACACATTCTATACTCAAAGACTGCATAGATGATAACAACTTATTAGATCAGCCACTCCATGAGAACTGATGATTTATCCTCTGTCTAAAATGTCATCTACTGATGTTATTCCATATGGTACAAACAGCTGAAAGGTAAATCATTTATCTGCCTACCTCAAGGTCGGGTTGGATGGAGCAACCTGGTCTAGTAGGTGTCCCTGCCCATGGCAGAGGCTTGAAACAAGACGATTTTAACATCCCTACCAACCCAAATCATTCCAGGATTCTGTGATTCTTGCTAACAGTAAAATACATCATATACATCATCATGGAAAATTAGAATTCTGGATTACACTTCTCATTTTTCTTTATTACACTGCCACTGAGGACGTGACAAACTGTGGTACTGAAGAACCACAGCAGAAATATTACTGTGTATTTGTTTTTCAGTGCCAAGACTGCTATTAAAGACTGACATGACGTGTTCACAAAAAGGTGGTTTGAGCTTTTTTGGGGTGAGTTTCCGCCACTGTGGTGTTAGCACAGTTAAGCTTCGTAAGAAATTCCTCATTTTTCATTCAGTTTTTTTCAAAATTATTATTCTTATCTTAGAGTCATAAGTATAATGAAAGAGACCTTAGGAGGTTTGTAGCCCAACCTCTTGCCCAAAGCAGGGTTAAAGGTGAATCCACACCTGAAAAGGGGTTTATCCAGTGTGACAAAGACTCTACAACTTCTCTGTGCTGCTGTACCAATACAGCCCTGACCATTAAAAATTGCCTTCTTCCCCCAGGCTGGAACCTCCTGACCATTCTCTCTCATCTTCCTGTAACAAACTTCCATATAAAAAGCCTGGCACCCTCTCCTCAGTAACCTTCTCCTACACCTGGGAACACTGCTCACCCCTTCTCTGACCCTCCTTGACCTCAAGCCTTTTCTCCTGCAGGTTAAACAAGGCCAGTTCCCTCAGATCACCTTCCTACACCAGCCCCCAACCACCACAGAGCCCTCCACTGAACCTGCTCCAGCTGGCCAACCCCTCTCCTGGGTCTAGAGGCCCAAAACCTGGATGCAGTTTTCCCAACGTCTTCCAGTGCTCTTGCATTGGTCAGGAGACAACTCCCATGGGGCTCCCAGGTGCTCTTCACCACGTCCCCTGGATATGTATGTGTCAGTTCTCCAGTAATCCCTGACTTGATCCTTTTCCACTGCTACCACTTTCCTTCTGCCTTGACCCCCACCTAACTTCCTCATCTAAACAACATTCTCATGGCTTTCTAAAAATACTTCATCCCTCCCTGCAGGCCTTCTTTTCAGATACAAGCATCCCTAAATTTATATCTTATAGGATAGAGTGATGACAGGATTGTAAATTCCATTATTGCAAAACAGCACTTTGAGGGTGAGGGGTCATTATAGGGTTAAAGGTGCCATAACAACACAGAAAAGAAAAGGATGAAAATTATTTAAATACTTAAGAAGCGATTATTTGTGATAATGTGTCACAGACATAAGTTCCCATGCCCTGAAGCAGCACTCTGTCACAGTACTGGCCAAATGTACAAAACAGGCTTATGAGAGGAGAATTATCTTTATGCATGAAAGTATTTATAGTGAAGGAGGGCAAGGAAATGAAAACCAAACAAGTTCTGGAGATGTCTGATAGACTGAAAACAAAAGGAGAAATATATGAGATTCTTCTACAGAAAGGCCAAATTACTTCTGTACAGATGAAGTTCCATCAAAAAGAACAAAAGGATTTGTATATTAAAAGCAGACACAAGCAACTGATGACCCATGAGCAAAAAAAGATATGAAAGAGCTTGGAGGAAATGTCTATTCAGTTCTGATGTTTCAGACAAAGGGCGAAGGCTTTAATCACCCAGATGCAACGGTTACTTGGAAGGCACATATCCCTGGCAGCTCAAGAGATGCTACTATGGGAATGTTGTTTTGGAAACCTCCTGTGCTTTTATCCCTTGGCTAGACACTTGTGATAATTCACAGGCTCTGCACGGGATTACAGGGATGCTACGACACCCTCATTAACGGGGACATTTGCATCTCCGTCTGCCTGGGCCTGGAAAATCCTCCCTCCTTCGGGAGGCAGGAGACACAGGCTGGAGCACTGCAAGAGAGGGCACCACGTCAGCCCCTGCCCTGCTCCCCAGCAGGACTCACCCGCATCAGCCCCTGCAAATTGGGTTTCTTTGGAGAAACACCCACTTGTGGACCTGAGCACACAACTAATGAGTTACAGAAACATGTCTCTGCACAACTTCACAGAAAATTTATCTATTCACTGCAGAACTAAGTGTATTTACTTTACCTAAAAGCCTGTTATTTCCTTAACTTGCTGAAGGCCATTACCATTAAAAAGGTTGAGTCATTCAATGGTTATAAAGGCCTGGTGCACATTAAAGTTGTTAAATCCTGATTCTCTTGTATCTATAGTTTTATCCTCCATTTACATCTGTCAGATGATTCAAAGTGCAATATTCTCCTTGAAAACTACAAGGAGAGTACAATGTGGAGGTAAATACCTTGGTTTGAGTACTTAAGAGACTTAGAAATTTCATAAACGGTTATTTTGTATTCCTAAAATCCATCAGAAAACCTGTTTGAAAATCCTCACTGAAGTGTGGGGTCTGAACGAACTGAAAATTTCCATGTGTGGTGGAAAGGAAAGTTTTCAGGAGCAATTTGGAGAGCACAGACACACATTAGTGTTATGTTAAACTGATCTGCTTCTCTCCCTGCAGGTACTCATACCTATCCCGGCTTCACACACTAGACATATATAATGGTATCAGTTAAAATGTGAAATAAGCAGCAGCCTGATGGGAAAAAAAAAAAGGAAAGAAAATATTTATAATCAATGCTATACTTTTTGCTATATTTTTGTTTCATTCTAATGTTTACTTAGAGCCATAACACTATCTCAGTTTGTCAGATAAATCTTTCTAAGTTCAATAGTCATTCATTTCTTTAGACCACAGTGAACTGGTTTTTTCCAAAGAGAAAATTTCTAAAAAGGAAGGAGTACATGCTGTATCTGAATAAAGCATTAATGAGCCAAATACCCTGCAACTGAGGATAAACGACAGGTTCAAGCAAGTCATTATCCTGAGTCACCTCTAGTTCTGTTAAGGAACACTGCCCCATAAATATGCCCCATTCAAAACAAACTAAGACAAGACTGCAGTTTCTAGGATTTTACTGGAATGGCAAATAATAGTTTCTAAAAGACTACTAGAAATCCCTTGTTTTTTTAAATCTCAGAAAAATCTTCTGCAGGACAAATTACTGGTAATTCAAACAGACTTTTTATAATGCAAAAGCTGTAAGGATCACATCCAGATGATCTTTAAGGTCTCTTCCAACCCAAACCATTCTGTGATCCTCACTGTACACTGGACACTCAAATCCCAAATAATATAGTGCGATACAACCCACTAAACATTTTAGTGTTTTTAACCTTTTTTTCCAGGGCATCTAAAAGAAATCAAAATTGTACTAGCAGAACCAGAATAATGTCCCTGGCTTCTCATTTTTGCTTCCTTTAGCTATTAAATGTGCAGAAAACGTAAGTGATGCAACTCAGAACAACCTCTGCAAATTCATCTGTTAAACAATACTAGAAGTGTATCAGAAAAATAGTAATTTTTCTCATGTTTCCTCAGATATTTGTTCCTTTTCCTCAGAGGAGATTCACAAGATCGACAGTTTAAAAGGTTACACCGAAGAAGAAAAGTTTAATTCCCCAATTTGAAGACTATTATTAAATTACACTGTTTCCAAAGAGCTTTTGTGACACAGTAACTATGAAGGGGCCATTCACAATAATTAAAGAAGGCACTATGGGGGCCTTTTCCCTCAGAACTCCAGCTCTCTGTGACATCTGTGATGCTCTAGATTCCCTGAAATAGGGATCAAGATCCAACAAACCTCAGTTCCATGCTGATTTGCAATACGTTCATGTAATCACACATCCTGCCAAGCGATGACTTGCAGTTTGTAAGACAGTGAAGTACCACATGATTTTCTGGACGGTAGAAGACAAATAAGTTGTACCAGTGCCTTGCTCCCCCAAAAATGACAAAATTAGAAAATTATCCCACTGGTTGTGGCCCACAAGTCAGCATAGACACAAAAAGTGGTTGAGGGAAGACCAGACTACCTTATCCAAAGGTGAGCTCTCAGAATGGTGCACATTTAGGTACTAAATAACTTCTTAAGCCAAGGCATCAACCAACAATGTCATTTTTAAGGAGTCCTGTGCCATTACATGCAGAGCAGAAAATAGCTCAGCCACTCTGTTCCACATGAGGAGAACCTGAGACAGAGAGAATCAACCTTTCCCCAAGACCCCTTTGTGGTTCACTCTGATCCAATCTATCTGTAAATAAAGCTGTGAGTCTGTCCATCTGGGAAGCCTCCATGACCCGTGAGCTGGGGGGTCCTGGGCTGCAAACACTTCCAATGGCATGCGGGGCACTCAGCTGCCCACAACAGATGGGGACCAGGGTATTACTGTCCCATCAGGCGCCCACTCAGAATCCCCAGCAGGTTCAACCAGGCTTAAACCAAGTTCAATGATATTTCCATGTTGGAAACAGCTGATATCAGCCTAAAACCTCGCCTCCATATGTTACACACAGGCAAAAACAGGCGAGCCCACATGGAGTACTCCTCTTGTTGTTGACACAGCTAAAGCAGCATTTTAGTTCATCTGACCACAACTACACTCAATTCTAAGTAACAAACGATGCTTCTTTCCTTTCAAAAATTAACTTCATTCTATTTGCATCGCTAAGTCATACCAGCAAAACTGCACATTTGCCACTAATGTTCTCTTTTTCCCTTGTCTGAACAATTGTTGTCTCCCCTTTTGTCACAGCCTTTCCTGCTAATTGCAATGACACCTCCCAATTTTGGAAGGGCTGATCAGCTTATAAGCTTCCCCACAGCTAATCTAGGTCAACAAGCTACTAATAAGGCCAGCATATGTTTCTTTTATTTAACGCTATTGAGATCTTTATAAATCACTCCTGTCTCTCAACAAAAGCCAATCCTTGGATTCGGGAACCTCTGTACGTTTAAGGAGTAACAGTACGAACTGTGTAAGAAGTAACAGAACGAACAGTGTAAGAAGCACCTGTACAGGGAGCACTGTGTCCGTGAATAGCTCAAGGAAGAGCAAGGCAAAACTGCCCAAGGTTGACCAGGTGACTCAAAAGCTCTCTGACAGCCCACAGGCAAAAAGTAAAGTTCAGACCCAGTGGTTTGAAGCTGCTTGATTTTCCATTTCCACAATGTCCTCTTTCAAACACAGCCCAGCATGAGAATATCATGAAGGCCCTTTTCCTGAGAAGACATTAGTTTTCACTCTATTTGGAACATCTAACAAAAATGGGATTATCATTTCGCAACACGGGGGTTTAAAAAAAATCTTATTACAAAGCAGTTTATTATAAACAGAGTATCACTTTATCATAGAAACATGGAATGGCTTGGGTTGGAAAGGATCCCAAAGACCACCCTGCCATGGGCAGGGACACCTTCCCCTACCTCAGGTTGCTCCAAGCCCCATCCAGCCTGGCCTTGGACACTTCTGGGGATCCAGGGGTGGCCACAGCTTCTCTGGGCAACCTGTGCCAGGGCCTCACCACCCTCACAGACAGGAATTCCTTCCCAATACCACCCTGCTGTCTCTGCAAAGTCATTTTATAACCAGGCTAAACAAAAAACGTTTTATCCTCTAAACTAAAATCCTGCAAAACTATTTCAAAGTTAAGAAGCACTAAATTGGTCTTTGAGGATTTTAATTCTTACTTTCGAGGCAACACCAACTAGTCAGTTCTGTATCCCTCCATACTGAAGAGAATTTATTGCTAAAATCTCTGTCTTACGGCACAGAGAAAATGCCATCAAAGCGAGGGACATGGTGGGAAAAAAATTCAACACAAATTTTTCAAAGTAACAAATTCACCCCGCAGAGTTTTGTGTGGCAGTGTAAGTTTGCTGGGATAAACAGGTCATCTGCTAACCGCTTTTAAGCAAACACAGAAAAACAAACAAGCTGCCGGAGTTGCAGATAAATAACCCGAAGCTGTATCCACAGAAAGATGGTCTCTGCCTGTTTATCTCAGTGGTATGATGTCTGCGTGAAAATATTTGGGGACAGGAACTACCAAAAGCCACTGTTTGTAGGAACAGGTCTCCCCAAAGTATGGAACTGGAGAGCAGGGCTGCAGGGTGTCCTGCACCACCAGTGAAAACCAACCCAACTCTAAGGTTAAAAACCTCTTTTAGGAGTCATACTGTTGTGATAACTTTCATTGAGGTAATTTGTTCCTAGCATAATTACTGTGTGATGTAAAAAAGAAGGAAAAATGACCCTTTACTCTTGAACAGCTCAGACTGTAGATACTTAGATTTCACTATCAGAAACGAGGGATTTGTGACTATTCTCCTCCTGATATCCACAGAGGGAGATCTCACTGCTTCAGTGAAACGTTCATTACCCTCAATTCCTCCCTCTCTTCTTTTCCTTTGGTTATAAAAAAGGAATTGGAAATCTGATGCTCAGAGGGTTCAGTATTTAACAGTTCTGGCCACAGGGCATTAACTCCAAGAAGCCCTTTCCGAGTATGATCTTTTATTATGATATAATTCAACCTGTGAAGCCTCTCAATCTCTGCTGCTGTGGGAGTCTCTTTTCTCTAGGGTTTGCCATTGCAAACACTTCTCTATTATGATTGAGAGATCAGTAAACTGAGATTTAATTTAATGGCCCAATTAAGAGATGAAGGTTTGAACCCAGAATACAAAGACCATGTCCATTGATCGTTCCTACAGCATCATCACAGACCAGGCCCCCTGTGTGTGTGGTGTGACACAAACCTGTGTGTTTCAAAGGTTCCCCAGAGCTGTGCAGCTCTAAGCAACACAAATCCCTTGTTCCAACAGTGCCAACTGTTGCAGAGGGAAAAAAGAAAGGAGGAACTAGTGCTCATGTTATGTGTTCATAAAGGCTGGCGATTGTGTTGTAAGTCCATCACTGACATCTTACTCGTGTTATCTCGCTTTTTGATTACTGAAAGCCAACACTGCTGAAATTAGACTTGTTCAAAATTATGTTTCCCAGGGTCAACAGGTTCCAACTCACAAACAGGGAACAATTTCAGGAGGTTTTTTTGATCTGAAAAATGGCTCTAATTTGACACCATTCATTCCTCTGCTGGAAGAAAGAAGCCAGAATGACGAGTTTAACAGAACTGCTGAATAACCCTATTCACCTAATTTGATTTGCTCAATTTAGACATCTCCATCAGAGTCTGAAATGACAACCTAGCTCAAATCTTACAATTTACAAATCACAACTCCCGTATAAGAAGAAACACTTATGTTCCATACCCACATTTCCAAACAAGAATTAAATTAGAAAGCAAACAACTTTGAAGCATTCATGCAGCAACCTGGCTTTTTCTTCTAAGTTTTTCTCCTCAAGAAGCACCTTTTAATTGGGTAACTCCATCTCACTAGTTCTCTGCTCCAACTATCCCATCACTCTTCTCCAGTGAAAGAGGAAGCCCTGTGTTAAAGAGCTTCCTGAAAACACTGTTGACATCAAAGAAAAAAAAGGCAGGAAAACCAGAATGCTCACAGAGTTTAAAGCTGTGTGGGAGAGAAATTTGTTTATCTTCCTCTATGAGCAGCCTAGTGAGTTTGGAGCCAGCAATTACATCTCATTATTGGCACTGCTAAAAAGTATTATTAAGCAATTTGTAATTTCTGATTTCATCACATTCACACACTTAACAATTTCAGATTTTTCAGTTCAGTGTGGTCCCCAAAATGCAGGTCAGATCACACATGTTCTGCTGCTCCATAAACATTGTTCCTCTTTTCTGAACACACAGTGATTCACATAAATTTCTCTGGGCAGAGAATGGATGGAGAGCAGCCCTAAGGAGAAGGATCAGGGAGTGTTGGTGAACGAGAAATTTATTTACAGTAAGGAAAATATTCAAGGATAGGTTGGACGGGGCTTGGAGCAACCTGGTCCAGTGGAAGGCGTCCTTGCCCATGGCAGGGGGGAAACTGGATGGGCTTTAAGGTCCCTTCCAATCCAACCCATTCTGGGATTCTACGAAGTACACTGCAATGGCAATAAAATTTTTCTATAGAAACTCACACACTACAACCTAAAGATAATTTTTAGTCCAACATAAGCCAAGCTTAAAAAGTGCAGTTTAAAGTAACATCAGGTACTCATTCCTAAACAACTGTCATAAACAATTTCACTCAAGAAAATCCCACCAGACTCATATAAGAGGAAACCATACCAGAAAAATTCAATTACTAACGCAGGAAACCAAAAAACACATGTTTTTGGGGGGAGCTGAAACTTCTCAAATACAGCAGCACATATCAGTATGGATGGCAATTTTTCACAGTAGCTTATGAAACACAACCGCCTCTACAAAATGATGAAGACTTTTTTAGAGAGTGAAGAGGGAATGCAGGGCTTCATTCTTTCCTCAGGTGAAAGACTTGATGAACCCCAGCAATGCAGTTAGGCTTCACAAGCATGGATACGTAAGCACTTACACCTGTATTTATAAGAAACCTACATCAATCTTTACAGCCTCAGCACACCTCCTTCTCTAATTCCACCTGACTCCTACAGGCATCAGGAGCATTGTCACAAACCTCTTCCTTCATGCTGTTCCCTGAATCTCACTGAGCCCTCTGTGACAGCCAAAGAAATCAACAAAATACGACACTGGTACAATTACATGCCACCTTCTGATATTTAAATTCTTTAAGTCATCCAACAGGGAGAAGTGCAGCCAACAAAGTGCTCTAAGTGGTTCACACAGCCCTGCACACGAACAGCTGTGGTGATAATACAGAAAAAAAGGAAAACTGGATGGTGTTTCCAGCACCATAAAGTCACTCAACGTTAAAAGTGCACATCTAATTAGTGAGGTGTATGGCAACCTCTAGTGGCATATGCCTGCTTAGAAAACAGCAAACATTCCAACATATGAAGCCATAGGGAAAGCATTTGCCTTAAGTAATCAGTCGTCTTCTTGTCACTGATTTTCTCCAAATGACATGGTGATGAGATGACAGAACACACCGGATCCAAGGAAGACCCTCCATGTGTTCCATATCCTAGAGCAGGCAGGCCAAGTTGCAGAAAAGCCAAATATCATGGAAGCTGTTTCCAAATATGTTAAAGGAATTAATACCAACTGACTTGCAGTTTTGAGTGACAAACTGAATACCTGCACCACTATGCAGGTATGTTTCAATATAATTTAAAGATACTACAAATACCAGCACTCCACAGAGCAGTGCAGTGTCACTATGCTGATGAAACAGCTCTCTGTAATTAAGCACAAATCTTTGATAACAGCAAACAGAGAAGAGAAGGATCTCAAAGTCAGGGCAATCTACATCAGAGAACATCCAGCCTAAAGTAGTATTGCCCTGGATTTTACTGTGAAACATCTCTTACTTCTATTTTTACTTCCAGCAGCTGCTTGTGTAAAATTTATACTTGTAATAGATTTACACAAATCTGACAATTTTCATGCTTGCTGGAACGTGATACAAATTACCCACCATTATGAAGTCGTATTTTACTGAGGTCTTAAGTGCAGTACATTGAATATTCCCAGCTCATTCTTTCACAGAAAATAGTCTTCAGAATTTAAAACAATTGGCTGCCTCTACTCAGAATGGGATTAGGAAAAAGCCTGCGTGGAAATGGAATTACTTCTCACATTAAGGAAGGAGTCATTAGAGCATCTGGTGAGGCTTAAATTATGACTGCCTATTCAGTTGTATTGCTAAGCAGTTTTTAAGTTAAGTGTTTCACAGCTACTTAATTTAGAAACCTATACCCTGAACTACTTCACGTAATAAAAAGTACTGTCTTCTTTTTAGGTTTTTCCTTCACACAAAACACTTTCTCTTTATGGATACTCTGCTTCCTACTCTGAGAGATGCTTGTACTCTGATGGTAGAAGCAGAACAGGAGTATAAATATAAACATTCTGCTTTGGCATCATGGAACATCACTGCTAGGTAAATTTAATAATTGTTGGTAACAGACTTCCTAAAATAGAAAAAGGAAGGACCATATATGACTGAAACATCAATCGCTTAAGAAATATGTGTATTCCTACTGCTTTTCTTGTTAACTGGAACTTTATAACAACTATGTGTATTTTAGGAGGAAATCAGGTTAAAATACCTTCTTTATGGTGCTTCAACCTGCCAAGAAAGCCAAGACTGTAAAGCTCCCGAGAAGAAAACTCAGTAAAGTCCTATAGGCGACAGGCGGCCCCCAGAACCAGCTCTTCCTTCCAGTCTGCCCATGTCCTGGTCCCACTGGACATTTTAGAACAGATTTTAATACATTTTTATACTAGGATCCTTTGATTTATAAGCAATCATGATCACAGTGACAAATTAAATCCCAGTCTTGGTGGTCACAGTGACAAATCAAATCCTAGTCTTGGTAATCATTTTTGCCTATTGTCCAGGTGTACAGTTTTATAACTCCAGAATGTAACTCCAGTCCTCTCTCCCTAATACTCCTTTGTTTATTTAAAGTCATCTCCTTCATTACAATTTCCACTATATAATAATATGGAGCATCTGGCTATGAAAGGCAGAAGCTTAAAAGTAACAACATGGAATATTTATGAATTATGTAAGGATATCATACTATATAATATAGATCTTATTGCCATTTTGTTTTGCTTCTTCAACTTATGAGTATGACCACTTTCTCTATCAATCCTTACATTACTTCCAACCAGAAAAATAAACTCCAACCCTCCTGGTACCCATTGGTTGGGATAACCAACATTCTCCTCAAACTGCTATCCGATCAGACTAAAACCCCTACAATCCTCCAAATGCACTGAGGTCTCAGACTAATTTAGAGAATCAAAGAACAGAACCATAGAATTGTTTGGGTTGGAAAAGCCCACCAGGGTCATGGAGTCCAACCATTCCGCAGCACTGCCAAGGCCAGCACTAACCCGTGTCCCCAGGTGCCACATCCACATGGCTTTTAAATCCCTCCAGGGATGGGGACTCCAACAGTTGGACTCAAAGATCTTTCACTGTGACAGAATTTCCTTTTCCTGTTTTCTGCCATCCACCCCACTGCCTTCTTTCCACATGCGTCACTGTCAAGCACCCGTGGAAGTCTGTCTGCCTTCAGTGAGAATGTCAGCACAGTCATTTTGCAGTTAAAATCAAGCAGCAATGTTAAAGTCATATTGTAACCGTGTGTGTCTAGAGGTGTGGGGAATAAGGCTCCCAAATGTCAGAGCATCCTGCTGAAACACTTACACAAGGAGTGTAAGAGAAATTCTTGGGTCTTGAGTCTAGCAAGATAACTTGTCCCGGTCCTACCTCTTACTCTGGGCTGCAGAAACAGCATTAGAACAAAATGGAAGAAAATCAGAACCCGGGATCATAGGAAGAAGCTCAGAAGTGGCAAACAAAGCATCACAGTAAAAACCAGACCAAGTTTTTGAGAACCAAGGAAGCGTATCTCACACCATGCCAGCATCTCTGATTTCAGGATGTTTCAAATGCTTGGAAAACTCAGCTCCATGTCTATGATTTGGGAAATGAAGACAGCAGGCATTTAAGACAATGCCTGTGGTAAGTAAGGGGAAAGTAGCTCTGGTTCAAACTCTGAACCCTCATCACGACTTCCAAGGGTACGAAAAGAAAGTGAGTATCAAGCAGGGAAAAGGCAACAACAGAATGCATTCATCCTGGTTACCCGTCCACACTTTTACAAACAACCATTTCCATAGGAGAAGTGGGTTGGAGAGAATTAAATCCTTAACAACAAGCTGTATCTCATGTTAACCCAGTCCTCTACAAAGTGCACAGGCACGCAGTCACAATTTCCTCATTTTTGGCACACTGTCTGTACATGACAAGTACCATAACAGTTTATTCCAGATCACATTAACAAGGACCTTCCCAGTTTCCCTTGGAGTGTGCAGCAGGGCTGGCTGCCAAGATGAGAAGGATGCCTGATGGAGGATTACCTGCCCTTACAAAGCGCTCTGCAGCAGAGAAACAGAACAGGAATAACCCACTTCAATATCTACTTCTTTAAAGTTATGGTCCTGTTGTAGAACCACAGCAGATATTGACTATTTATTACTGTACAAGATAATAAACTTTATCCATTGAAAAGCATGGATTTAGGTTTTATTGCCCGTATTTGCAGGGTGCTGTCATAAAAAGATCATTCCTTTATGTCTGATTTAACAGAGACATTTTGCCAAATATGCAGGAAGAAGTAAGTTGAAAATCCATCCTGCATAGTAATTGAGAACCGCCATTCAGTGCATTTTATAATAACATGATACATGACTGAAAAAAACCATAATTCACACAAATCCCTGGAAACCTTGTGGTTTGAAAGCAGCTACAGAGCTGTTCTGTTAAGAGAACTGAAAGGCAGAAGTTTCTCAGGCAGATAAGAGAGGTTTTTGTCCATTCAGAATAGGTTTAATTACAAAGTAAGTTAAGATTTATTCTGGGATTATTTAGTTACTCAGTTATCATTTCTGCTGCTTAGGTCATTGGTGTCAATTAAGGTACATAAAGTCCAAGTTTCTCCACCTCTGAGTTTCAGCAAAGATGATTTTCAGAGAAGTCTGTATATTTACCTGATGATCCTCTGAGCAGCATACTGATGAAGGGAGCGGAACTGGGCTGACATGTTTGCTAAGGCTGCCAGACAATTTGTATGAAGGTATTTGTCCTGCCAGAAAGAAGAGAAAAGATAAAAAAACAACACATCAAACTGTTCTTTTGACAGACACTGACACTTCCTGCAGGAGTCGTTCAAAAGGCTGAGCGATGTATGTTGTTTTAAAGGACACAGAGCAGAAACGCAAAGTGTATACATCTGATGATGTTTTAATACATTTTCTTAAATATAAGGCTTATAAAAGAGTGATTCCATACAGATTTCAGAGTGTATATATCTATAGACTTGTATGTGTAGGTCTTCATATCTGTAGCGATGTCGATTTACAATGGCATCACAGATGTAAAAAATACAGAGACATTTCCCTCCTCTCTCCCTTTAATACTCTTATCCTGAAACTTTCTACTTCATAACTCATCTCCCTAGTAACTCTTTCACAGCATTCCATATATCCCAAAACTATAACCATACTACACTTCAGGGAACTTATCCTCATTTCAGCATCCCTGAAACCACTTGACCAGATCAGCAACTAACTGATTGCCCTGTCAAAGTCAAGGGCTTTTCACAGAAAAAAACTTGCCCACTTATCCAATCCAAAAGGGATTAGTTTCCCTATTCAAGTCTAAAATACTCATTTACATAACATAGCAGATTCTAAATACGACAAATATATGCCAAAATTGTCCTCCTTCCTTCAAATTCTTTTTATCATAAGAGCAAAATCTTTAATTCTTCCAATTTAAAACACAATTTTTTGGAATACTTTTTAATATAAAAACTTCTGTGCTTTTAACTGTTGAAAATATTCAAAAGTGCGTGATACCACGCTTATATGTTTGAAACAAAGTGTAAAACCAAATTTTGAAAAATGCACAAAACCCACCTGATGTGAGGCTGTAACGTTGAAGAAGTAAAATCACTAACAATAAACAGAGCTGAAATTTCCTCTTTTAAGTCATTTAAGAGGGGCAAACAACCTATAATGATTTATTTATTTTCATGAATCTATGGAACTCTTTCTTCTTGTTTGAAGATGGGTTTGGTGCCTGAATTAAGGTCTTCAGAGAATCCTACTCGATGAGCTGAATGATAACACAGAGATTTTGTTACGACTTCAGAAACATTGAACAGTTATTGTAGCTGATTTGTCCATTTTCTGCTGCAAATCCAGATGCCACCTGGTTGCAACAGAATGAATAGAATCCCACACCCTGTCTGAAGTTGAATTCGTGCTGCTGGAGTTAGAAACCCACACGTAAGGGCTCCACGTAACTCACCCTTGTCCGTGTCATGTTGTACTGGATGGTTCTTATTACCACTAGTATCAGGAGACTCCCAAGTGAGATCTCTGTCAGGACACGCTCAGCATACCAAGTGATGTTTTTCAGTATCTGAAAAAAAAATAAAAAAGAAAAAAAAGAACAAGGTTCTTAAGCACCTATGTCTGAATAAAGAATGTAGAAAGCTGTCTGGAATCTCATGTTTCTGAAGACAAATTCCTTAAATTACCTTCCAGCCTCAAATGTGACTTAATTTTTGTATTCCAAAGCATGAGTAAAACAAAATTAAAAAAAAAAAAAAAAAGAAGTCAGACCTCTGCAGCATTATCACCTAGTGATACGGTGGAAGCAATTCCCTAGTTTCTATGCCCTGTGCCACCACACTCCTATATTCTTTTTGGTCTTAACCCTTTTCACCTTATAAAGATTCCATTTCCACCCTAGCCACGTGAATACTGCTGCCAATTCCTTCCCATTTTCCCTCATTACAGGCTGGGCAAGGGGCGACATGCAGGAGCTCTGACTGATGGGCAAGAGCTCACATGCTGAGGGTCACAGGGGAGATCCACGAGCGAAGTGTTGACTCCACACTGAAGCCTTTCTCTTGCCAGATACAAGGTCTCTTCCCTTAACACTTAGATAAAGTCATCAGTCGGGTTAAGGCTTTCATATCTTTCAGCTGTCTCCACTATCAGAGTGGATGAAGTTTACCACCATTTCCAAACTTACTGCAGGAGGAGAATCACTCCACTCTTTCCTCGTACTCCGCCAGCCAACAGAGAGAAACATGTGCACAAAACACCCTGACTTAAAAGACTGGTAAAGATGAGTCAACAGGAACTGTCCTAAAAACATGGAAAAGATCCTCTATAAATTCAGGGTTATTCTGGGTCAAAACTTAAATATGTTTAACAAGGACTGTTGCACACAAAGCTGCTGCCCTGTATAACTCCATCTTGTAAATACCAAGCGTCTTCTTCTGAAACATCAGATTCAATGAAAATAATACAGACGTCTTAAAAATTCCAAACCCCATCAATCTCAACAATCAACCTCTATTTAACCTCTTCTCTTAAGAAGTTATATGAAAACACTTCTGACTATATTTAGGTCTGTCAACACAAGAAGGACATGAACCTGTTGGAGCAGGTCCACAGAGGAGGCCATGGAGATGCTCCAAGGGCTGGAGCCCCTCTGCTCTGGAGCCAGGCTGGGAGAGCTGGGGGGGTTCTCCTGGAGAAGAGAAGGCTCCAGGGAGACCTGAGAGCCCCTTGCAGGGCCTGAAAGGGCTCCAGGAGAGCTGGAGAGGGACTGGGGACAAGGGATGGAGGGACAGGACAACGGGGAATGGCTTCCCAGTACCAGAGGGCAGAATTAGATGGGATATTGGGAAGGAATGGCTGTTTGTGAGGGTGGTGAGGCCCTGGCACAGGTTGCCCAGAGAAGCTGTGACTGCCCTCGATTCACGGAAGTGTCCAAGGCCAGGTTGGACGTGGCTTGAAGCAACCTGGGCTAGTGGAAGGTGTCCCTGCCCATGGCAGGGAGGTGGAACTGGATGAGCTTGAATGTCCCTTCCAACCCAAGACATTCTGGCATTCCATGATTCTCTGCCTCTTGAAGTGCAAGAGTAATTTGAAACAGCATCCTGGTTATGACTCATGTTAGTTGGCAAGCTGATGCAGTTTCAGATACAGAAGTCCTTTCTTTACTATATATGAAGAGACAAAAGTTAAGAACATTGAAATAAATTTAAAATCAACTTTAAAAAGGTATGTCCATTATCACACATTGCACAGTACCTGAGTCTTTGTCAGCACCTTCCTATTTCCCACAGGGAAGCTAAAATGAAGCCAATGAGTGCAACCTATAGATGGGAAAGCCACTATTAAATAGTGAAGGTGACAAACACCCCCAGCTGCAGGCTTAGGTGTGGTGGGTACTGGTAAACATCTTTTGCTAAAAGGATGACAAAATCAGAATACAGGGAAGAGGGGAAGACTTGAGAGGTATTTAAGGAAAGAATAGTCAAGGCTGAGGAACCGATAAGAAACATGAAATCCCTACAAGAAAGGCTTCCACAAATAGCAGGTGATGAGTGGATGCGGAAACCGGTATAATTTCTGGTTATAACAAGTCGCTAATACTATTTTAAGACAAAGTGGTGATGGTATAAATGAAAGCAAGTCATCCAAGGAGTTTCAGTAAACAAAGACAACTGGTCGGTATGAACAACATAGATGATTAACAGGAAATGCCTGAAAGACAAAGCAAAATCCACACCTATTTTCACCAAAAAAAAAGGCAACCAAAAAGTTTAGAAGCTGTTAGTTGTGTAATTAAAGGATTACACATACATGAACTTCAGTGCAAGAAATACTCTGTTAGAGGAGAACTTGATCATCCCAATGCTGCTAAGCATAAACCTGTGACCAGATATAGCAGATATTCTTGGGTTACTTCACAGCTGCAAAATGATAAAATAAGTGCAGACAGTCATTTTGGTTGCCATTAATCATGATTTCTTAATAATAGCTTAATTATGACTACATGAATACATCTGTTTTAAAGAGAAGATTTTATATAAAAAAATTTATTAACTACCTTGCAACAAAAAATATCTCAACCTCAGCATTGGAACCTTCCAGAACAAAAATATACTGTTATTTGATGAATATAGTATCATCATGGCCAGGCTTCACGAACGAAGATTAGAGAAGGACTCTACCCACTCTTGCTACAAGCACGTTGGTAGCTAAGAAGGCCAATGTGAGATAGACAAGTCCGGTTGCAAAAGGCACAGTGGGAAGTCTCCTTTGGTGGAACTGGCAAGACTCGGTTCTCTCTGCGCTGCCTTTTCTCCTCAGAAATGATTCTGCGAGTGATCTCAAAAGAGGCAGCAGCATTATAGATGGTGCATCTCCATGTCTCCCGATTGCAGGCCAGAGTAGACCAGTGATGGTGGTCGATATGGCCGAGGCTGAGATGTTGTTTCAGGGAGTCCTTGTATCTCCTCTTCGGGGCTCCTCTCTTGCGGCAGCCGGTGGCGAGTTCGCCATGGAGCACAATCTCGGGGAGGCGATTGTCCTCCATCCTGGAGACGTGCCCTGCCCAACACAGCTGTGTTCTCAGCAGCATGGCCTCAATACTCGTGACCGCAGCCTGTTCAAGGACAGACACATTGGTCACTTTGTCAGTCCAGTGGATGTTGAGGATTGAGCGGAGACAACGCTGATGGAAGCGTTCGAAGAGTCTCAAGTGGTGGCGGTAGATGACCCATGATTCGGACCCACACAAAAGAGTAGACAAAACAAGGGCTCTCTAAACACTAATCTTTGTGCTCTTCTTCAGGTGTTTATTACACCAAACTCTTTTACGGAGTTTTCCAAAAGCTCTCTATGCCTTCGCTAACCTGTTGTCT
>VXAY01003095.1:176810-228183 GCA_013399855.1 Oxyruncus cristatus | reverse complement strand
GCAGGTCGGTGTAGAATTTATCTTTTTCGGCAGGGTCAGCTTGGAGAGTTGGGGCGTATATACTAAAGAGAACAACACGCTGCTTGCTGTGTAGTGGGAGGCGTAAGGAGATAATACCATCGGAATGACCTGTTGGCAAGTTTTCAAGCTGGCAGACATGAGATTTCTTAATCATGAAGCCAACTCCTGAAAGATGACTTTCAGTTCTGGGTTTACCTGACCAATAGAATGTATAGCCGGCACCATGTTCTCTAAGGCTGCCTTCCTTGTGGAGACAAACTTCACTGAGAGCAGCAATGTCGATGTTAAGTCGTGACAGTTCGTGGGCGATTAGAGCAGAACGACGCTCAGGACATCCGCTGTCCACAGTATCAAGCACGGTTCTGATGTTGCAGCGAGTGTCAATTTGGACACACCTTTGAAGGCAGGTGTATGCCTTTGTCTCTTTATCTTTAATACATAGTATATGATCATTAAGTAATGGTTACACTCTGTAACACATTAATATAAGAGGGATAAGTTGTGGTTGCACATTCCGTTTCCTGACTTTTAAATCCTTATTGAAAGTCTAACATACTCTTTGTAAAACACAATATTGCTATGAAAGTAGGAGGTAGAAAATACTATTTGTTTTGACATGATGCACAATGCAAATCCAAACACACTTCCAGAAGATTATTGAAAAGAAATAATTTCACTCGATTTGCTCTAAAACAATACCCAAGGGTTAGGGTTTTTTTTTTTTCCCTCTGAGACAAAATACACTTAGCCCAGCAGAAAAATACCAACTTAAATGATAAAATCTCTAATAAGGTATTTCTTGCAGTCTCTCATTTATGAGTGAAATAGCAAAGTAACCTTCTCCCACAAATAAAATGAGCCCCATGTTTCCTCCCACTCCTTTCGGTGCTATTTTGTGAGGCACATCCTTGTACTTTATGAACCAAAGTAGAAACTCCTGATTCACACTAAGCTGGGAATCAGAAGCAGGTCCCATCAAATGCTCTCTCCAAAAAGATGTCCCAATGGGACAGGAGGAATAGGATTGGGACAAGTTAGGTAATCTCAAGCAGGACCTTGAGCCCTCCATCTTTCTCATCCACCCATGGCTCCCTGTGCTATATACAAGCCATTACCTTTCCAGGTTTCCCTCCCTGCAATTCATTCCCACCTCTTTGCCCCCAGACACCCCAGTCCTTTTCAGTTCTTTCTTTTATCAGCTTCCACTCCCCCACCCACACATTATCATCATGGCATCACAGAACGGTTTGGCCCCAAAGGGACCTGAAAGCTCACCCAGTCCCACCTCCCCTGCCATGGGCAGGGGCACCTTCCACTAGACCAAGTGGCTCCAAGCCCCATCCAACCTGGTCTTGGACTCTTCCAGGGATCCAGGGGCAGCCACAGCTTCTCTGGTCTCACCACTCTCACAGACAACAATCCCTTCCCAATATCCCACCTAGCCCTGCCCTCCAGCAGTGGGAAGCCATTCCCTCTTGTCCTACCTTGCCCATTCTAGTCTCTCAACAAAAGGAAGCCTACCTTCATCTTCCCCAGCATTTTGTCACTCTGTTCCTGTTCTTCTTCTTTAATCATTTACTCATTTCTTTGCTCAGCAGTCCCAAATCTTACTTGCTTCTTGTTTAATTCTTATCGCTCTCCCCTATTACATCAGGGCTCCTGTTCCTACACACCTTCAACACGTGGATGTGGCATTTGGGGACATGGGTTAGTGGTGGCCTTGGCAGTGCTGAGGAACAGTTGGACTTGATGGTCTTAAAGGACTTTTCCAACCTTAAGGATTCTGTGTGGTTTCAACCACCGCCAAGTGGCAACAGAACCACTACCAGGAGCAGAGTGCCATCCAAGAGGAGCTGGAACAGCACTTACATAAGCTTTGGCTTGTCCCTATGGATTTCACCTGATAACATGACCCCTGTGCAGAGGAGGATGCAAACAGCCCAGCTGGCTCTGGGAACAGCAAAATGAGAATATTCAGTCACCATGGACGTCAGGGCACCTCCGGTTACATATGTGCTGCGCAGATGGAAACAGACTCCCCGTGCCACCGAGACTGGTAATTTGGTCACAATTAGTCACATTATCAGCAACAGAGCCTGGCATAAAGGCCACCTGACAAAGTTTCAAATTCCTAATGCAAAACATGAATTTACTGCAGGTTGTTAAAAAAACATGTTGACAGCTGTAAGCACGGACAAAGAAATGTTCCTGCCTGGGTCTCGCTCCAGAAATGGCAAGTGGTCCTCCCTGAAACTCTAAAAACACCAACCTGGGAAAACGCCAGTGACTGAGACAACTATTCCTTGAAATAGTACACTTACTCCTAAAAAAATAAATAAATCCAAGGTTGAAAAGTTACCTCTGAGAACCTGTTACCTCTCCTCTCCTCCACAGTGAAGAAAGCAACCACAGGTGGTAGGCAATGAAACGACTATGTGAAAAACAACAACTGCAACCACCACCATCCCTCACGTGGCTTTGGGTTTCAGAAGCAGGAACCATGAAAATATTCTAAATTTCAAAATCATCTACCTGAAATCAGTGCCACAATTGACCAATCTCATTGATTTGCAGATAACATTAAAAAGGGGAAAGAAAAAGGAAAAGGCTCAGTCCTGGGGTGGTCTTGCAAGAATAATTAAAGAAAAAAAAGAAAGTTTGATGAATTACTCTCTTTAACACCAGGCTCCTGGACATCTACAACTCAGGGAGCACAAACTGCAGATGCAGATGCAAAGAGCAGTGAGATTCTCAGTTTCCCATAACTTTGCTTGTGAGATATTTTTTAACGCACTAAAAATAAACAGTTAAATCATGATTTACAGCCTACCACCATTTACTACAGCATGCAATGCTGTAGTAGTACTGAAAGGTTACTGCTACATAAAATTTTGTATTATGTTATTTTGACATCTGGTGTAATTTTATTTACAGTTCCACAAATCAGAGACCAAAAATCACCAATATGTGGCTCCTTGGGGAATTCTTGTATTTACTTTTTTAGTCTGTTGTTGTTGTTGTTGTTATTATTTTTATTATTATTGAAAACAATTGAGCTCTACGTGGTTACAGTGACCCAACTGCATTCAACTGATTGCAGGAACAGACCTATGCTTTTGATCATATTTTCCAGGCAGTTAAGACCATGTCCATGTTAAATAAAAAAAACCCTTCAGCAGTCAAAAACAGTTTCTGTGGTTTCCTGAGCTCTTTACCAGTTGGTATAATCACCAGATTTATAAAAACTTTGCTTACTAAAATTAATCTTAAAAATCAATAAATAAACATGTGTTAAATGCCACAAAGGAAAAGAGCCCATAAATGGACTGTACAGTCATACTTCTTATAAAAACAGTACACAGGATATAGAGCAGCAGAGAGAAAAACAGGTTGATCTACACATCTTCATTTCTTCATAGCGACAGAGAAAAAAAATAATCTTGCTGTAATTGCTAAAATTTGGTAGGTATTTGTGGTGAATTAAGGTTTTGTGAAACTGATGCCAGATGCTCACATTTAACAGAAAGACCTACACAGATTTTCTGACTCCCCCCAACTGTGCAGCCCTCTTAGCCTTTAGGAGACATGGAGTTAATATTTAAGAAAGTGTGAAATAAATTTCTTACTTTCAACTGTATTTTTTGAAAAGTATCCTGCTCATTCATACCTGAAAACATCCATTTAAATAATCCAAAAAGGTGGGTGGGGGGAAGTGATTTATCAGTACGATTTTGAAACCTTCTCCCCCCATTCACTTAATCCCCATCGTAGGATCTGTAGGAATCCACTACCCAGAGCTCACAAGAGAAGATATGACATTCACATTTGCACTTTCACATCTATATTCCTCAGTAAATGGAATGGCACAGAAGATGTAGATCACAAAGATAACTTTTAAAGCAAGGAATCCTTTCTATAAGGAACACCTAAGGGTTGGTATCACAGTTATCAACTCAGCTATGTCACAGTTCATTCAGGTGACTTTCAGAGCACACAGTTTAAGATCTGAACAAGGAGAGACCTCTTTCTCCTTCGCTGCACCCAATTCGTCCATGTGACACTCAGATTAAGAGCAGGGGGCAAGAAAAAGCCTTTAAATTCAATAAAAAAAACACTGCAAAGCTGCTTTGCTGCCAGATTTGCACTCTCCTTTGGCATCAAACATGCCCCATCCAGCTGAGAATGGAGAAAAAGGTAAGAGAAAGAATAGTAAGGAACAGAGGAGGACAGGAGGAGGAATAAAGATTATTCCACACCTGTTCTCTGCAGTGCCATAGCACTGCTTTGGCTTTTGAGGGCAAAAGTTTACATTTTCACAGCTTTTTCTGCAGCAGGGCTGTCAGGAGAAGCTCACACAGACAGTGCTGCAGGCTCAGGTACCTCACAGCCACCTCTCATTATCCACCTAAGAAGCAAATCCAGCAAAACTCTGGCCACACTCTGTTAATGAACAGCTGCTTCTCACTAGGCACAGGAGTGGGAAAACACACAACCACAGAAGAAAGGAAAAAAGCAGTTAGTGAAAATCTAAAGTAAAATCAAAGATTAAATTCAGAAGAAAATGGAAGAAGCAAAGGCATGACTGAAAAAAAGAGAAATCAGTGCAGGGTAAAAGGAACAAGGTGGGGGCTGTGTTTTTATTAAGATGGAAGTAGTAAATAAACCAATATCCACACTGCACAGCAAACACTACAACTCTGCTGGCCGGGTGAGCTGAAAGGCAAGAATAAACCGGACAAGGAAACTTGATTTATGCTTTCATTTCACAGCTGGATCCTCATTAAGAAATTTTAGGGAAATCTTCCACTTTTACTCATCCAGTAAGGAATTCATTAAGAGACCGTGTGTAAAGTCTTCAAAATGAATGAAGAATGATGGGGGAAGAGAGTGAGGCAGGAATGAAACCTTGTCTGCTGTGCTCCAGCCCTCAACAAGCTCAGTTTATGGGTGAGTTTAAATGACTTAGTGACAGGAAACCCAAAAATGCACATCACAGACATGCACCTCTGGTGCACATTTACAGGTTCAAGGCACACAAAGTTGGGGCAGGAGAAAAAAAGCTTGAGGAAAATATTTCAGTCATCTTCATGGTTACTATAGTTGCTCCTACTAAAAGCTGCTTCCTAAAAGACATTGCCAGGAAAACTGCAGATAAATCATCTCTTCTTGCCTTCTACTCTCAGAGCTATAGTAAATAATCTGAAATTTCAGAAAATAAATACTGTAACCAAAAAAAATTGCCTCTCCTTCCAAAACAGGCTGGAAATTTACCTCGGAAGAGGTCTGTTCAGAAACCCTGAAACTAGCTTCCAGCTTTTTTTGCATTTCAATAATTTCACATAACCCCAAGAGAGAGTTTCTGAGTCCCAGGCTAAAAATTAAATTAAAACAGTGCTGATATCTCATGCATTATCACAGCTTTAGAAGCTAGGAAACTAGAACATAGTTGTCCAAGGTATTGTCCAGCACAGATGGTCAAGGTCCACCAAAGTTAGTCAAAATTTGGATTCTATTATATGGACAACATAAAATAGAAAAGAACCAAGCAGAATGACACAAAAAGAAATGCCAAGTAAGGAAGTAACATTCAATGTGGAAAATAAAACTCCAACTAAAAGCTCCTCTCAGCTGCATCAAACCGGTTAAGCAAAGATTTTAATTAGAAATAAAAAAAGGCTTCCTGTTTTTTTCCCTCTCCTCTAGGCCCTCCACTTCCACAGCAAACATTCAGCATCTTTGAGGCAGCCTGCCTGGCTATTACCACGTTAATCCATAACAGGAACACCAAAAAAGACAGAAAAAGAGGTATATGCAGCATTTGCTCTACAGGAGGGAGTGCGTTTTGTTCATTTCACTCGGAAAAGTTTTTAAATACTCTTCAGGTTACTCATCCTTACAAAAGAAATATGTATCTGCCATCGAATTTGGATGAGCCCATTCAGCCTCCTCCGAGGAAACAGATCTGCCAGTGTATCTTCATAAAAGTAAATACTGAGATTATTTTCATAGCTGAAGGATTATTTACCAAAACAACTCACCACTTCATGAATGGATCGGTTGAAGCCATCGTCCTCTGTGAGGATCAGCAAAATGATAAGAGCCATGTAAACATGGTGCGAGTTCCTTTCCTCAACATGGTACAGAATTTCAAGAATTGGCAGAACCTTTGGGGAAAGAAATATGTGTGTATCAGTTTATTCTTCAAATACCTCAGATAATAAACAGAGGAGGCTCTAAAGCTCCCATGCCCTTCTCAATATCACACCAATTCCTCCCTCTTGAAATAACTACCACTAAGCAGTGGTTTTGTCTCTGCAAGAGAGTCTAAGCAAACGCTTTTGTGTGGTCAGACATGGAATTTCAATCCCCAATAAATGAGATTCCCAGCCATACCTACCGTAGGCCCCTCACGCTTCAATTCTCCTCTCTACACTAAGGGGAAAATCAAATTGCTAAACAAGATTCTCACCAGCTGAAGCAGGAAAACAGTTGTTTCTAACCATCTGTGCTACCACACGCCTGGTGTGAAAGGACTTTCCTCATCAAATCTAGCCATGCAAATTGGAGCTGAGGTGAACAGAGGCATTTTGAGTCAAATCCCATTTTGGTGCGCAAGGATGATCCCGGAAAAGAACCAGTTTGGGTTGGGTTAAGACTAGAAAAGGCCTGTTTTTCCAATTTTAGATAATATGCAGCCAAAGAGAACTGACATTATGATGAGAGTTCAGCCCAAGGTCTTGCAACATTTCCACCGCGATGAACAGCTTAAGCCAAAGTCTTGCAATAATAACGAAAATGAGATTTCATTGCAACAGCAAGCATACCTGAATGCTAGTCTAAAGTTAATCCAGATGCAAACGCTGTCCCTCTACCAACTGAAAATTAGCTTTCCACTGGCTCAGTACGACGTGGCTTCCCCAGGCTGCAGAAATAGGCCTAAATCACAAAATACCCTGGAAAAAGGAACTGGAGAAAACTCTCAGTTCCAAGAAGCTTCTAGACACCTAAAGGCTTGCTGTTTTTCAAAACGGGCCAAGTGTAGCAGGATGAATCATGTGAAACCTATTCTGGTGAGCGGCCAGGACACCGAGTGCTTCACAAGCCTCTGAAGTTACCAAAATGTTCTCTTACAATCAACCATCCTCAAAACAGCTGGAACACACTAAAACAGTTTCTATTAAAATGAAATGAGATTGATCTACATGCTGCAGGCCACAAAAACTTTTGACAGATGCTTCGGTCAGGGTCAAGACAAGACCGCAACAGAAGCTGAGGGACAATATATTTACAATAATATTTTTATTACTATTAAATAAATATGAAAATAAAAAACACTACATAAAAATATTTATACATTGCAATCATGCTTCCTTTCCCATTCTAAAGGATCCTTCACAAACCTCTCTCTCCAGCAGAAACTTGAGTCAACATCTTTGTGTTTTCTGAATATCGGTCTTGACTAAAGACCAGGTTTTCCCTAGAACATGTAACTGATGTATGGCCAAAAAACATTAGTCCTTTTCCTTGGATGGGGGAAAAGGGAGACAAACATTTAGTCCACTGTTTAAATTATTTTAACTTTAGTCCACTGTTCAAATCATTTCCACCTCCAACACTTGCATGTAGCTTTGACTGCATAAGCTCTAAGTCCTTTCCAAGTCCAAGAGTTATGATAATAAGCTCCATAGAGCTGGAAGCAATATAAAACTAACAAAAAATTGCATTTACAACTGGACTTTGCAGGGAGAACAGCAAAAGCCTTGCTGAAGGCAATCCGTGGAACAACTTCTTGGTTTACTAGGCAGATCCCAAATAGAATCATTGAAGGGTTTGGCTTGGAAGACACCTTTAAAGGTAACTGAGATCCAGACTGGTTAGTGTTAAATAATACAACACAAAGCACTCTGGCAAAGCATAATCCTTCAGAACAGCTCAGCACGTCTTCTCTTTCTATGCACGTTAATATTAATTCAAACTGTAGCTGAAAAAGTCCATCCATGTTCCTCAAATTCTCCGAGTCCTACCAGTGTGTGGATACAAACTACATTTAAAAAGCATGCCTTGATATTAAGACATCAGAGACATTTCCCTATGAGCCAGTATGTCAAACTCTTACTAAAATTTCATACTAGCTAGTGAACAGTGGACTGGCTTTCCAAATAACTGCAATCAGTTCTCCTGCTCCTGCTCTGTTCTTTTAAAACCTCTTCCCACCTCCACTGCCCTGGTCATGATTCCCTTTCCACTTCTCTTTCAGGCCTCTCTCCATCTACACACCAGATTATGCTCGGGGAGGCAAATGGCAGCTTAACTGTCTCTTACCTGCCATTTCCAGATGAAAACAGAACAAATTCACACAGTTTCTATAACCCTTCCTCCTTCCAACACTTTTTCCTTTATAGTGATTGCAAGGTGCACATACCTCTAGGATAAGTATTACTGTGCTGAGAACAAAAACTGTTTGACAAGCCACAACTTAAACAAGAAAGCTAGGATGTAAGATTCAATTAAAATTCTTATGATATTAAAACAGAAAAGTGAAAAGACTCTGGGAGATGCCAGCTGGAATCTGGAGGAGACAGTTTTCTCAAAAGGAGGGAAATCATCTCAGGGAGCTTCCTTCTTATGCAGTGGCTTTGTCCACCCATGTATTGACAACAACCACTTCTTTTTGTATTACTGGCCCTTACAGTCATTAAACCACCATAACTGCACTATTACTGACACTCCCCCACCAGGAGCAGCTTTTAACTGGCAAGACACAGCCACCATTAAAAAGTTACTTTTAATCCCCAAAACAAGTGGCAGGTAAAAACAGACACCGAAAATTGTAGATGCTATATTCAGTCCCAGGTTGGTTTCCCCAGTAAAGAGTGTCAAAATAGCTTGTTTTTAGAAATCAACAAAACACAAGCAGTAACCTGCCTAAGCCAAATTTATACCACAGAAAAAAATCCTGCTGTACCATCAATTGATATAAATACATCATTATATACATCATTTCAGTCCAGTCATGCCTAGCAGCAACAAAAGCTCAACTCAGCAGCCAAAGCCAACACATTGAATAGCTCATTTCTTATAAGCAGAAATCTCACTGGTATTTTTACTTCCAATATTGGTGTTAATTCAAACAGGAAAAGGTTTAACATTCTCCCATCCACACACCACAATGCTATGCCTATCAAAGATTTGCTAATTGCATCCTATTTCAACTGTCCCCCCAATTCCTGGAGGATCCTTGCCAAATAATAGATGTGAACATCCCAAACTGCATCAGATATTTAATCTATATTATAATTCTACAAAATTATACAAAGAGACATAAGTTTTGAAAGACACACAAAGATCCTATTCATTCCTGCCAAACAGATTTATAGTAAGAGGAAAACAGGTGATTTACTAAAGATAAAACATGAAGACCAGCAGAAGGTGAAGGTATTTACCTATAACTGACAGAGAAAGATTCATATACAAATGAGGAAGTGAGCTGAGACAGTATCTACTACAACAGTTAAGAAAAACAAACTGAATCTATTTACAAATTAAACCAAAGTTATAAAAGAGCAAAGACACGTTTCAAAAATCCTCAGGAAACGTTACAGAGCATCTTCTGGTGATGCCTCCTGGGCACAGAAAGCAGAATTAAAATACGGGAAAACACAACAAATGGGATACACTGAGTGCAATGAAACCGGAGCAACCTGCAAAACCCCTGGAAGTTTAAGATGAGCACTGAGCTGCCTGTGGATGTGATCTCTCACACAGCACAGACCGTTGTACCTCACTCATCCGACAACCCCTGTGTGAACAGGCCACTGATTTATGCCACAGACCTCCAAAAAGTCATCCACCCTCATCCAAAGATCATTTTGACTCTGAATTAATTACCTTTTTCTCCCGTATCTCCAGGCTGTGAGAATCACCCTCCAGGCTTTACTTCTCACCACCCCTCTCTGCAAGCAGGGAGTCCTCTCTGTTCAAGGATTCCCTCTTGTGAAGGCATGTACACATCCTGACACTTCTCAAGCTCTTCTCTGACCTACCATGTTAGCTTCCTAAGCCTCTCACAGTTTTATTGGTAATTTCAGGGCAAAAAAAATTAAAACTCTCTACACTGTCTCCATTTCTCAACAGTCTGTAACTATTTTATGAAGTATAGTAGTACACCACCAGAAGAGTACACACTGTATTAGCACCACTCTTGCTGTAAAAGAAATAATAACCAGCTCCAATATTCAAGTCCCTTCATCTCATTACAAGCCCAAAACTGAATTAGCTTTTTTCATTGCAGGGCTATAATTAAGAGATCAGTAACTCTCCCAATCCCCCAATCCGTTTTGGGTCTGTGTTACTGAGCAATTAAAATTGCTCTTCTCAGTTGGTTGCTGCTCATTCTTACCTACTGTCCTGATAAAAACAAGAGGATTGGACAAAGATGTCAGAAACTTGTCAGTAGAGACCACAAAAAAGTAGCAGTATGCAAGAAGAGCAAAATAAGAGCAGACAGTTTCAAATATTCAATTTTTTTTCCAAAAAAAACCAAACCACCCCCAAAAAACATACTGTTGACTTTTCAGTGACGCTTTTCTGAATTTTCTCAGATTTTCCCACGAAGTGTTAAATGTTCCTGATGATTTCTGGGATTTTCCGATCTTTTTTTTTTTTTTTTGAGGTGATAATATATGAAAATATCCCACATTGCAGAGCATCTGTGTACCTGCATCTGGAGTTGTTTTGACACATGCACCTCATGGTTCTTCTGGAAGTTTTACAGTATATCAGACAACATGATTCTAAAACAATGCACACCCCTAACCTTTTCTTCTCCAAAGCAACCTGGTCTAGTGGCAAGTGTCCCTGCCCACCTGTCCAACCCCCAGGGGGTTGGAATGAGATGAGCTCTAAGGCCCGTTCCAACCTAAACCACTCTGGGATTCTATTCGATGATTCTAAAGATACAACAAATTGTTAAGGTTAGCAGCTGTTAAACTTCTCATATCACACACTAACTGCCCCAAAAATTATACATGACCATTTGTTCACAGAACTCATGCAAAATGATTCAGCCCTTGCCCAGATAATCCACAGCAGACGACACAGGATTTCAGCCTTGAATCAATTCAGTATCAACCATCTCACCCCCGTTTGCCAACAGTGGCGTCTATCAACTCCGATTTTAGCAATACATCTGCTGGAACTTGGACTGAAACCAAACTCACTCCATATCTGCCATCAAACAGGCAAGGGATCTAATTACCTGGCAAGATTTCAAATATTAAAATGGAAAGGGTTCTCTATTCCGTTACCAATCCCCCTAGACAGCCATTATCTTATTAAAGGAATGCTTTTTAATAAGTAAGATTTGTTAAAGTGGTTTGTGACATGACTAAAGTGGGGAGCATAAGCTAATTTATAACCTACAAAAACCATACCAGGTGTCTGTTATATTGCCCATTAACCACAATCCTATTTAAGTGGCTAAAAACTCACTACAGCTGTATTTCTATAAAACCTGTGAGCTGCTCCATGAGGAGTTTCAGTCTCAGGTCAGCCCTGTAAGACATTTGGCATGTTAGTCAAGTTACAGATCATTTTGTTAACTATTATTCCTGAATGCACACAGTAAGCTTGTGCAACTTTTTGGCCCAAATATCTAAAAGAGATAAATAAAATAATGAATAGAATGATATAAAATAATGAATAGAATGTTTCTTTACACCATGATCACAGAATTGAGCAGGTTTGACCTGGGTCATAATAGGGGCACAGAGAGAGAGGGAAAGAGACAGCCTTGCAGCTTTACCAGTACTACCCTTTACTACAGTGACACGTTTAGAGTGACACTCCTAAGAGGACGTAACAAAAATGAATAAGTGAGCTAAAGCTGGTGAAAAAGTGAGGCAGGACCGACTGCCCC
This sequence comes from Oxyruncus cristatus, assembly GCA_013399855.1. Lineage (NCBI taxonomy): Eukaryota > Metazoa > Chordata > Aves > Passeriformes > Cotingidae > Oxyruncus > Oxyruncus cristatus. The sequence goes on along the minus strand of VXAY01003095.1, from coordinate 216,245 downwards.
CACTGCAGAACAGGGACCACTGGCAGCTGGTGACACCCAAGGTCCCAGGACCAGCCCCTTGTGATGAGAATCAGGCAGGCAGAGAAAGACTTACCAGACTTTCTATGTCTGTCCGTGCCAACACGTATGTCCGTACGTTGCTGTTCTGGTGCAGAAGCATGTACAAAAGGAGAGTGGCCTGATCAGACTTCTGCTGCTCACACAAAGCTGTGTATAAGCTGTTAAAGTTAATCTGGAAAGCATGTGGACTTGATGATGAAAAAGCAGTGTTATCTGAAATAAAGAAACAAGAGAAAATCTTGAACAAATACATTTATCATTCAGATAAAAATCTCTCAGTGAAATATTTTATACAGACACCACAGCGAGGAGGAAATAAAAATCATCCATAACTCCTATCACCAGTGGTCATAAACCCTAATAGGGTCTCATGAAGCTTCAGCTGTGCCAAAAAAGCTGAGGTTGTCCTCCCACATGAGCTCCAGTTAGACCCCTCTACCTGCACAAAACACTCATCTTTTTTCATAAAGCTATTCTTTTTGTCCAAATGGCTTTCGCTGCTAAGAAGGAATGCGGTCCCAGGAGCTGCTGCAAGTTGAACAGCTACAATACCTTCTCAGGAACCAACATGCTGACAATTCACCCCAGACTTCCAGGTTTAGTTCCCTGGCATCAATATGGAGTATCTCCCATCCAGCCATTCTTTGGCATGAAGGGGATGTGTGCATAGGTCAATACTATCGTATTGTGGTATTTCAGCGAAACATAGACGTTGTCAGGACTCAAGATGTGTGTGGTGGGGAGTTTCATGGGTTAAGTGGTGTAAAACACGACATCACATCATCTGACATCCCTCAAAGTAACAGCAGTTCATACTCACAATACACTCTGTGCCACAGCTGGAAGTGAAAATAGAACAGATTTCTGTTCACAAAACCTTTACCAGTTTCAATAAAAACTGGTAAACATCTGCACAGATCTCTGTGGTCTAGGAATTCCCAGTGGAAACAGAAAAGGCTAGAACTCAAAGGGGGCTTATGAGAAAGGATGGAGAGTGACTTTTTACGTGGGCAAATAGTGACACGACAAGGGGGAATGGTTTTAAACTGAAAGAGGAGACATTTAGATAACAGCTTAAGAAGAAACGCTTTACACTGAGGGTGGTGAGGCCCTGGCACAGGTTGCCCAAGGAAGCTGTGGCTGCCCCATCCCTGGAAATGTCCAGGGCCAGGTTGGATGTGGCTTGGAGCAACTTGGGATAGTGGAAGGTGTCCCTGCCACGGCAGGGTGTGGAATTGGGTGATCTTGAAAGCCCCTTCCAAACCAAACTACACTGTGGTTCTCTGATTTGTAGCCCGTATTTTTGGCAAAGTTCCTAAACAGCTTTCAGCACAGAAGAATGTGACAGTTGTCACTTATTTTGAACAACACTTCTCCCCACTTTGGAAGGAGAAAGTGCTTGGGAGCCCTGTGGGAGTCCCCCAGGAGCCCTGGCTCCCCTCAGTTTTCTGGAGGCCCGGCGGAGACGACGTGCTTCCCTTGGCCTGGGCGAGGGGTGGTAGCTCCAGCCATTCAGCTGGAATTAGCAGGAGCCTTGGAGCAAACCCTCCTCCTGCCTGCGGGAGCCGGGAAGCACTGCCGTGGCAGGAACCCTGCCTGTCCCAAAACAACACACCCACGGGCACAGTAGAGGCCCAAACCTGCCCCTTCTGAACTACTGACCAAGGTTATGGACCAACTGGTGTAAAACCCCCTGCTTTGGCTGAAAATTTCTCTCCACAAAGGAAGGTTTGGACGTAGACAGCAAAATCAGAACAATTCCGTCCTTGATGCCACAGTTCGTTAGCTGAGAAGTGTCCACTGACTTTCCAGCTTCACCTCTGTGGATGTTTAAACTGTGCCACTCGGATTTATAGCGTTTTACGATCATGAATAAAAATCTAAGCAGCATTAAAGAAACTTAGCAGCAACAGCAGCACAATCCTGTATTTTTGTACAGAACATTAAACTGATCAACAGAAAAATTAAACTATTCTAGACCATGTAGAATAAAGGAAACTACGCTGAATTCTACTAGTTTTGTCCCAATTAAATTATATAAATTACTTCTACCAAAAAAAAAAAAGCTTTCTTTCTGCAGTCACATGCTATAGATCATTGTAACAGCAACAAGACTTTTTTTCATCTCACTTTCCTCGTACCAACCCCTCAGAATGTTTACAAGAATCAACTTTAAGCTCCGTTATGAGTATTTCAAGTGGAAACAGGTTTCTGGGAAACTCTAAGTCATTCTGTAACCGTACACATCTAGAGAAAATACAGCTTTTCATGCTACTCTTGACGTAGAAAAAGTTCTTTTAAAATTTTATAATGATAAATGTATAAGACCTCTCAACAAAATTTACAGGCTACTAGTGAATTTAATCAAAGTCATCCAAAAGAAAACATTAATGGAAGTTTGCAGTTTAAAAAATAGAGCAAAACAAAAACTTTGTCAGCAATTTGATCTCAACCACCTGTAAATAGAACAAAATAAATCCAAGGAGTATGTTAGGATTCAGAATTCTTCTAAGGAGAACAAACCTCTATCCTCTCGATCTAACAAAATTTCCTAGGTAAAGGTAAATAATTTAGAGCTCAACCTGCTAAATACTTCATGGTTAAAAGAATACAAAAACTGTCTGAAAGTGAGTAACTCAGAGGGATAACTGTGGCTTCACAAGTTGTCACACACTTCCTGAACTCTGTGCTCGTTGTTGACCTGTGCAAAGCCAATGAAAGGTAAAACCCTGTGGCTCAAACTTGGAGATTTAAGTCCATAAAACATATATGGGAAGTGTTGGGAGTCCCCATCTCTCTGGAGGGATTTAAAAGCCGTGTGGATGTGGCACGTGATGACATGGGTTAGTGGTGGCCTTGGTAGTGCTGGGGAGCAGGTGGACTCTGACCTTAGAGGGCTTTTCCAACCTAAATGATGCTGTGATTCTGTGAAAAGCAGCACAGCTGCTCACTGAGCTACCCAGATAGTCCAGGCTGTGTCAAGGATCACTGTGTTCCAAACAAGACCTTCCGTGAGTCACTGCAGCACAGCACCTGTGGTTACCTGACACAGAGACTGGAACCAGCCTTCTCAGAAAACCAGACAAGCACTGACACAACTCTTAAGACTTCCACACATACAAAACTCATGGAAGTGTTTGTATTAACCTTATTAAAATTATTAAAATTCATATTATTAAAATTATATTTTTTCCTCACTCTTGCAACACAAGGATATAGTCAGCAAATCCATCAAGGTAGCAACTCAATTGCTTATCTTCGCTCCAAGGAATAGGACTCCAGCTAAACAGGATTTCTCTATAAAGTTTTAGGTGACACCAGCAGACCCTTGAATAACCTACCTACTTATAGGTCAGTTTTATTTACATTTTATGAAATTATGGAGTCACAGAACCATCAAGGTTGGAAGAACCCTTGAAGATCACCTAGTCCAACTGTAAACAGGACTGGAATTACAAAGTTTTCTAATATTTCTCAAGTCTGAAGGACAAGGTATCCTCCCTCTGTCCCTACCATTCAGTTCCAGCAGCTGAGGAACTTCACCTCAAAACTCCCAGAATAAAAGGCACAATTACTGCTCTTCCATGGGCTTGCTGGTAGAACAACAACTTTTGGAAAGAGAAGCTCTAAGCAATCACAGCAACTTAAAATTCACTTTCAACAGGTCACGCTTATGAAATAAGAATAGATACGAACCTTGTGTGTTCTTGAAGGACATAATAGCTTGCCTGTAGGGGTTGGGCATGTCTGGGGCATCAGTCAGGTTGGCCAAGACCAGTAGCAGCAGCAGGCTCTGGCTGGCGAGCGGGGAGCACTGCTCCAGCTGCGGCGATGCTTTGCTGCCCACCCCGCCCAGTGTGAACACTGTCCACAGGCCAGCTGCAGAGGAAAGCACAAAACAGTATGTTAATGTCTCAATAAACAAAACTCCTTTAGAGGGCAGGGTTAGTTGTGATGGAGAAATTCTTCCCTGTGAGGGTGGTGAGGGCCTGGCACAGGTTGCCCAGAGAAGCTGTGGCTGCCCCATCCCTGGAAGTGTCCAAGACCAGGTTGGAAAGGGCTTGGAGCAACCTGGGCTCCACAGTGGAAGGTGTCCCTGCCTACAGTGGAGGGTGGAATGAGATGAGCTTTAAGGTCCCTTGCAATCCAAACCACTGTGTGCACTACACAGTGCACATACAGCTCCAGTATTAAGGCATCATGTACAAAGCCAATACAAAGTCCCCAAATGCTGCTCATCAAAACTCATTATCGCACAGCTTAAAGTTTGTTGTTTGGGCCTGAAACGTAAACTCATTTTCATACTTACAGCATTTAAAAAAAAACAGCTCCAACACTAACTGCATTTGAAATTCATGTTCCCAGTTACAGCAGCGTTGGTGAACCAAGCTGACCAGCGACGTGCCTAAGTACCAATTAGAGGAGAAGGAGCATCAAGGGAGGATTAGAGGACTCTCCTCATCCCTCTCCAGAAAGTCCATCAGTCCTTATTTCCTTACCACTGCTCATGGCACTCTATTACACCACTGAAAAAAAAACTGGAAAAGCAACAAAACTGAAACAGAGATGCTGCAAACTCAGCATCGCTGGAGGACAAAGTCAGGGAAAAGGACAAACCCTCTACGTTTATCACATCTGGGCGCCTGATACATTCCCAGGGGAGTAAGAAGCAGCCCCTCTCAATCACAGTGTATTACATTCCTCCCCAAATGCCTGCCTAGCAGTTAATTTTTTTGAGTGTATCTTCAAATCTTACGGCGCATACTGAGCATTTCATCAAATTATTCATTTAATAGGTCAAAGCCTTGAGTTATACAGAAAAAAAAAAAGAAAAAAAAATCAACTAAAAAAATTATTTCTTCTTTTAATTAATGCCTAAATTGAAAATTAATTACAATTTTATCCCCATTTTAAAGAAGACAGAAAAAATAAAAGAAGTTTAGTTTTCAATCTTCTAGTCTGAGAGATTCAAGGTGTAAATGACAAAATCCTTTAAGCCATGTGGACGCAAAGCACTAAGTGTAGCATAACCAATTAAAAGAATTTCAAGTACTCTTAGCCCTACAAAATTTCAAGCCACTCCGAAGAGCGTTTTTCTTCAAATGTAATTATACAGTCAGATTATATAATAAACCAGTGCTCCCTCATCAGCACAATTGCAGGGCAATTACTGCCGTGTCAAGGGCAAGGGAACTAATGCCACTCAGTGTTAAGCTGCTTGAGGGAGTTCTTATAATAAAAAGCACTATAATTACAGCCTTCTTAGCAGAAATTTCTTGTTCCAATAATAACCCTTTATCACCATGGTTTCGATCCACTGCCCTTTAAATCAGAATGAACGATGCTGACCGTGAAATTAGTTTTTGAACTCTCGTGAGTTATCCAGAGGGGTAATGTGCAAAGAAAGTATTGTAAGAAAACTGCAACAACCATACATTTATCATGTGTTAAGAGAATTCAAATTCGGCACATTTTCTTTCTTAAACTTCAGCGCAGTTCTCATCTTTTATTTTCCACCACCCCACCCTTCTGTGGCTGGCATCTGCCACTACTACACCCTTCCTCAACAGTTAGGAAAGGAGGGATGTGGCCAAAATACTGTTGATTAATCTGAATCTTCCACCAGAGAGAATGAGGTCATCATGTGCGAGAGAAATCTCCTTAAGTCCTCTCTCACACTGGCAAGCCCTTCAGAAAAGCAACTCCATGCAACAGGTACAGAACATTCCTTTCAGCTCCAAAGTGCAACATCACATTCAATGCTAAGTACTGGTTGTTGCACTCAATGTACTCAAGTTAAGAGACATTTCTAAGGAAAATATTGTTTCTGATCATAAACCAAAGACTAAAGTGCTAAGAGATAAACAGCTCAGGAGGACAGAGAGACAGTTTTTCTAGTTCTATGTAGTAAGTTCCCAATATCTGAAATATCACTTTGCTAAACCTAGTTTTATACTTATGCATATTTCAAAGTTACAAGGCTATATTTACATTCTTTTACATGTAAAACAAAGCAACTTATGCTGCAACCCCTTAGGAGCTCTGCTCAGAGCATTCTTCTCAGATCTGAAGTTAATATAGGGTTAATAATATTATAAGAAGAAGAAGAAAATATAGGAACAATATATACACTGATACAGTGTGGCCAGAATCATATTTCATGTTCTGTTTTTTCAGAACATCACAGAAAAAAAGAAAAACAAACAAACAAGCAAAAAAACCCACCAAAAAATCCCCACAGAATAAAAGACAGAAAATGCCATGTTTACAAGGGATGAAGGCCTGGTTGGACGGGGCTTGGAGCAACCGGATCTAGCGGAAGATGTCCCTGCCCATGGCAGAGGGATGGAATGAGATAGCTTTGAGGTCCTTTCCAACCCACACCATTCTGGGATCCCATGATTCTGTGAAAATTCCTATATAAGCCAACAGGATAGCCATAGGTGGCTGTAACAGTACTAGTGCTGCCTGGCATCACTACAAGCATGAAGAGAAATTTGGTCTAGGCATCAACATACACTTCAACATACAGAGTTTGGACTTCTTTCACATTGAGTTTTCACTTTAAATTTAATTTACTCCTATTCTCTTGTCATTTTTGCATATATCCCAAGGGAAATGCAAATTCACAAAGTTTTCTTAAAGCTTTCTAGATCTCTGGGAGGTGGCCAAGACAGGATAGGGCTCTCAAAACTAAGCCACTGAACTGTGATATAGAGGGAGGAGTAGATTACCTGAAATAGCATTCGTGAGCCAAAGTGCTTCTGAAGATTTATAAACTCTTGAAAAGTCTCTACATTACCAAATGCTACCTTTCTGGTCCTAATTATAAGCCTGATGAAGTTAATAATCCATAACCCTAAAACAGTCTCTTCAGTGTTGTTGTGGTTTAACACCACACAGCCAATCATTCGCTCCTCCCTGGTGGGATGGAGGAGAGAATTTGAAAAAAAAACAACTGGAAAACTCATGGGTTGAGAGTTTTTCTGTTCACTGGGACAGAAAGGATGGGAAAATGAGGATGATGGTGATGATGATGATAATAATAACAATCATAAGAGTAATAATAGAATATACAAAAGAGTCTCCCTCATTGGGGATATTCCAGAACCATCTGGCTACAATCCTGTGCCATGTGCTCTGGGATGCCCCTGCTTGAACAGTGAGGTGGGATCAGATGACCCACTGTGGTCCCTTCCAGCCTTGAACCACTCTGGGATTCTCTAATATAACTTTATTTCTTGACTCAGTTCCACGTGGAACCACATTGGTAGAATGATTGTCAATTAGAGAAATATAAAATCCTACCAACTATTTCTGTCAAATACCCGGATACTTTGATATGGAACTGACTGCTTTCACCTTTAAAACTAAATAATAGATACGTTTTTGTCCTTCTCTTCCACCAAACTACCCATCACAGATTTTTTTCCCCCACTCATACAGTGTAAGGCAGAGCAAGAAATGCAGGTCTTAAGAGCACGGTATGTTTCTTTGCAATAGAAGGCCTTCTGTAAGATGGCTGGAAACACAGTTCACAGCCATGAAAACAAACTCAGGACTTTAATGTAGTTTGACAGTCTGTGAAACAACACTTAATGGCAAAATGAAGTTATGACACATTCATCAAAATAGAACTTTCTTTCACCTGACTGTTATTTAACGCAAACACAATCCTGCAGGAATCTCAGCCCAGTGCCCGGTCTCTGTTACACAACGAGATACAAATAAGGCTCATGTTTGTACCTCCTTGGAGAAAAGTTTAAACTCACTTATTTATAGTTTCATGTGACTAAGTAGAATTTTAAGAGTTTGATTCTGAAGACATTTTAAAACCAAAAGAGAGGTAGGAACGCAGAGGGTACTTTAAAAACTCATTATACTCACATAAAGCGTTGCAGCTTATGGTCAACAACTTCTAGCAGTGCCTACCATTATTTTAAGTCAGTGTACCAAGTGACTGTGAGGTATAATTGATTTGTGAGCTCACTTGGGGTAGTTATTGAACTATTTGCAATTCTTCCACAAAACATGTTATTCACCTTCCAACCTTCAGCATAAAGGCCAGGAAGACGAACTCTCTGAGCCTTCTCCCTGGACAGAGCATTAAACTAACGCTGAGGAAATTGGTATTACTTATATCCAAGCATCTTTCCATGAAAAGAAGATATAATTTTTTTTTTTAAATCTAATAGCAGCTGTAAAATGCAATCATATTAACAACTGAACTTCAAGCTTTCCTCTGAACAGCCTATCCTTCATTAAGTTTAAATATAGGCATTAAATTTCAGTTCATACTGGTAAAGCCTTTTTGAGTATGCTCTTGTCTCTCTCCCCTCAGTGGAGCTTGGTAACAAAGCAGATCCTTCCCCCTTCCCTCATCTCACAGTCTCAGTCCTCTCATACATCATTAGCATTTCCCCAATGAGTTTTATTGCTTTTGAAATTATTTTTCAGAGGGCACCAGGTTGAGGCGCAGCCTCAGGCTGCTTTCAAGACTGAAAAGGATGAAACAAGAGTTTTAGTAGACATGAATATCTTGAAAAGAGAGAGCATCTTGATCTCTTCCTGTCATTTTAACACTTTCAAAACAACAATCCTGCTCCCTTGTTGCAAAAATGGAAAGAACATAAACAGACGAGGCTATAGAAGTTGGTAAAAAAAGTGTTAAATACCAGAAAGAAAACCCAACCACAAAGAAAAAAAAACAAAACCAATTCTAACTTATGTTTAGCAGTCTGTCCAAATCAAGTCCTAGCTCCACACTCTGCTTTCCTATTTCTGAAACCTTCAGAATCCAGAAGATTGTCCAGTGTTGCCATAAAATCTAAGGCATCAGTAAATAGAGATGACGAACTAAAGCAAAAGTGATTTTCATTGCATCTAATTGATACCATCATGTACTTCCTCCACCAAAAACAGTGAATAACATATTATTAAAAAACATTACAATTACTATTTAATTCTTATTACATTCAAGCAGCAGCTTTGGGAACTTGAGGGGTTGTTTTTTTTTACTTAATGCTTATTATGTGTGTCACATTTCTTAAGTCAATTCAATGGCTCTCACACTGTGGTCTGGTGAACACTTTCTGGTGGCCCATGGAGAGCTGGCAGATCACGTTGTGCTGGCTCTTGTCCTCGTTTCCAGCTGCTGCATTGTGTTAGAAGAAAGCTAAAAATACATAAATACTTTCCTACGGTTACTTTTCCATGTAAGCAATTTCTCAAGTTGCCACGGGGATGTTATGTGATAATGAATGGGAGAGGAAAAAGTGGTCCATGGAATGATGAACGGGGGGATCAGTGAAGCAGCTGTTGTATCAAAGGCATTTTATACTCTATGAGCACATCCTCAGCATCTCAGATCTTCAGTTAGGCAACATAAAACTGCAAATTGTGAGGAACACCGGGTACACTTGTTGTACTATACTTGCAAGACTATAAAAACAGAAGCTACGTTCATTTGAGGAAAGCCCCATTGCAGGTTTGGGAAGATTCATTACAGCAAGAAATGAGCAAAGCTGAAGTATAGGAAATACGGAATAATTTTTCTGTGGTTTATGAACCTACATGTTAAAAATTCCACCCTCAGGCAACATTAAACTCATCTGCAGCATAAACACACAAACCTCGGACTGAAAAAGTGCATCCAATCAGAGTATAAATAAAGCATTCCCTACCTTAGGTAGGGAAATTATAAAACTCAGAAGCACAAAAATGTCTATCCTAAATACTGCAGTAACTTTTTGTTTGCAGTTACTTTTTAATTGCAGTAACTGTTTCAGCTGACAAAAGATCTCATAAATTATAGATTATTGCAACATTATACCTGGGCATGGTAATACAAATGACAAAAGTAACAGGTTTTAATTTTCAGCAGTATTTTTCATGCTCTACATTGTCTGGCATTGGAGTAACGGAATTAACCCAAGCAAGTTTGAGACACAGAAGGAAAAAAGTTTTACAAACAACTATAAATGAATAGTTTCTGGGTGACACACAGTCTAGCAAAATGAATTCACATTTTAAATACTGGTAGGCTAGCTGCTCTCTAAGTCATTAGCAGGCTGCAGCAAGATTTCACAACTGGGAGATACCGAATTTAAAAGCATTTTGACACAACAGCTATGCACCAGTCCATCTTGACTCTACTTTTCTGGAATACAGGGAAGGTACATGATGTGTCAAGAGGCAATGTGTGATCACTTGGAACAGCATATTGAGGCTTAAAATCAAACTACCACTTAGTCCTTAGCACGAGGTCAAAGTCACACATTTCAACAATTTGCACAGTGGATTGCCATGGGCTTTATTTCACATGCTTTGTTATATTTCAGGTGCTTTATTATATCTGAGGTGCTTTCCTCTATTTCAGGTGCTTTATTATAATACTTTACATTCAGTATTTAATTCCTAAATACTACAGAAAAGTGACTGAAATGCTACAGAAAGATTAAGAGCCCGTTTTAGATTACTTCTTTAAATGTAAAAAAAAAAAAAAAAGTAGAGAATAAATGTTTTAAAAACCAGGTTACTTTCTTCTTGTCAAATCAGTGAGACAGAACGACTGTTCTATATTTCATATATTTCAACTGGCTCATTGAAACATATGACTGAGTATGACTTAATTGTTTGAGGTTTTTCACACCTAATAACACTATTGTAAAGGCGACCAGTATTTCATCCCACTTGCCAAGAACACCAGAAGGTAGTTATTTCTGTGAAGCCAAGCTCTGCAACACCAATTCCCTGCCTGCTCCACTCCTGGTCACTGGGAATTGCCCAGTTCACGTGTGTGCATCCACATTTTTAAAAGCACACCCCATGCATTGCTCCCAGTGCTGCAGCAGGACAGGGAATGGCTGGGATGTAGGAGCCGCTGGGGAAAAGGTGGCCCAGGAAATCTCCACATAAGCCCTCCAGAGCTGGAGGGGTTCCGACGGGCCGAGGCAGCCGGGGCCGTGATGTCATTAACACATTCTGGAAGCAGCTTTTCAGGAAATGAATCATGGAAGCAAGTGAAATGCAAAGATGTATTAGGTAACTGTGTCCATCCCCTACCCATGCAACAGTGTTCCCTCCAGTTTGTTATTCTATCCAGTCTAATTTTAAGGAACTAGTAATGGAGCTTGAACCACATCCTTTGGGAAGAGTGTTCCATAATCTAATAAACCTCAATGTTAAGATTTTTTTTCCTAATATTCAGCCTAAGCATTACTTTGTTCAACTTCACCTACTTATTCCTATAAGTGGTTCCATGTAATACCATAAAACATTTCTTCCCCAGTTCAGTGTTTACAGCATTTAAATAGAAGGAACATTCAGGTCTCCTTTGTTGCCCAGCCAAATTACATACACAGATTTTTCTTTCCTTTCTTTGAAAGTCTTTTCCACTTTGCTTCCTGTGATTAATCACAGCTCCAATACTTTACACGACCTTTCAAATGTCAGGGAACTGAAAAGCATTACAAACACTAAACTTTGTAGATTTACTATAATAAACAAGTATATTCCTCATTTCACTGCAAAAATAGTGTTTATTTCATTTTGAACTTTTCTTATTTTTTTTTTTTTTAATCTCTAGATCTCAGGAGATGTTTACTGTGACATCTAAAATGAGACAGGCTTTTCTCAGGGTCAGGAACCCCATCTATTCCATCATAACTCTTCTTCTGGTTTTGAACTTCAAAATAAAGAGACAACAACCTTCTCCCAAGACCACGAAGCTCAGCTGCTGACTTGCATCCCCATCAAAGCTTTTGACACCACAGCTGTATCAGAAATGTATAAAGACACCCCCAAAAAAGTATTTCATCTGAAAAACTACAGAAACATTTAAAAGCAACGTCAACACCTGTAAACTCACTGAAATTATATTGCATGCAATTATATATATTATTTAGGGTTGGTATTGGTAACCTTAGAAGTCTTTTCCAACCTTAACGATTCCACGAGTCTATCATAAATTTAACATTTGCAGATGGGGTCTGCTTCTCTTAGTTGTACAGAGATGCTGAAGCACGGACTAGCTTCATTAGCTGGAAACCCCTGATGACATTTTTATTATCTGTAATTGGAATATGAGTAGCAGACATACCCAGACACCTTGAAGAATTTAGTAAAGCAAGTTACGCATCATGTTCCCGAGTCAAAAGGCTACCAAGTCTTCAAATAAGGCTGGAAATAACTCTAATAAAGCATTAATTCACTTGTAGAAATATATTAAAAGAACTATAGGAAGGGAACATCTTAAACAAGGAATCTTCACATTTACTAGCTCCAATCCTGGTCTGTTGCTGGCAACATCTATTTCAACTCCTTTGGACACAAGTGATACAATTTTTGAGGTGGAACAAAATTCCTGCTGCACATTTGAAGACTCTTCAGTAGAACTCAAGCTGTAAATGTGACCACAATATCAAGAAAAAATAAATAAAGGTTTTATGGTATTATACAAGAGCACAATATCACAGTATTATGACTACTTGAAATCTGGGAAACTGAGTGCAAGCTTGAAGAGGGTGAGAGAGAGGAAAACGAATGAGAAATGTGGGAAAAACTGCAAATCCACCCAGTGTTGGATTGAATTTTAGAGGAACTGTCTGACTCAATCATCTTTCAGTCTTGGAACAGCAAACCTCATGCCAACAGCAAGATCACACAGCGAGACATTAAAAGGGACTTGTTGGATGGTGGGGTTTTGGGGCTTCTTTTGGTTTGGGTTGTTTTGGTAGGATTTTGGGGAGGGGCACTTAGTTTTTGGGAAGTTTTTTGTTTGGTTTTGTTGTGGGTTTTTTAGGTTTTTTTTGTTTGGTTGGTTTAGGTTTTTTTAAAATAGAAAACTCCTCTGGCTTTTGCCCAGGACATCATCCCTGTACTTTATTGTCGTGGTCAGAATGGGAGGGAACACGGTGAACGTTTATAATCCAACCAATGCTGGGATTTTCAGTAACGTTTTTTGTCGACTCAATAGGACAAAGTGCGAGACAGGAACAAACATGAAAATGTTTTGAAAAAAAAAATCCTGGCAGTATTATTTTTTTAAATAGTGTTAATCAGGGTATCGATATTAACTAATGCTTTTGACACAGGACCCTCTGAAGAACTTCGTCCCCACACAGAAGGGGAAGGGGGAAAAAGAAATCCAGACATCCACTGACAAAAGTGACCTGTAACATTGCTAGACAGATCAAGGCATCCAACAAATGACTTTTCCAGAGCAGTTAGCATTTTATATCAGTTAGTGAGTTTAGCACACTGCTCCTGTTGGCTTGTTGTGACGCCAGGCACTCAATTCAAAATGAGCCCGTTTCTTGAGACATGAGAACATGAGGAACATGAGCAAGTGGCTTCTGGGAAAGTCTCCCTCTAAAGAATTCTGCCTAACAGCTTAAAAAAAAAAGTATAATAAAAATGCAAAGAGGCAAGGGAGACCTAATGTTTTTCTGGACTCAACTGCCTAAACCACAAGATAATTTTCATCCTTACTTGTTCAATGTATGCAGCTCCATTTCCATGGCAAATATCATGACAAGGCTTATCCCAATTAAGTGACAAGATATATCCCTTGGTGGCCTTCGGAGATCATTCTTGCCACCAGTCGTGGGGTCAATACAGACTTAGTTCAAGTCTCTTGCAGAGCCAGGCTGGGAGAGCTGGGGGTGTTCAGCCTGTTCAGCTTGGAGAAAACAAAGTTCTGGGGAGACCTGGGAGTCCCTTCCAGGACCTAAAGGAGCTCCAGGAGAGCTGGAAATGGACTTGGGACAAGGGATGGAGGGACAGCACAAGGGGAGTGGCTTCCCACTGCCAGAGGGCAGGGTTAGATGGGATATTGTGGGAAGAAATTCCTGGCTGTGAGCATGGTGAGTCCCTGGCCCAGGTTGCCCAGAGAAGCTGTGGCTGCCCCTGGATCCCTGGAAGTGTTGAAGGCCTGTTGGAGGAGGCTTGAAGCAACCAAGTTCTAGTGGAAGGTGTCCCTGCCCATGGCAGGGGGTGGGACTGAATGCGATAAGGGGTGAATTCACTGCCTGAATTCCAACAGGACTGATCAGCCGAACTGGTGGACCCACCTCTGCCAGGATGAACCTCTCCTCCTGGTCGCAGTTTTCATTATTCCCTCCAACCCATCACTGAATTATGTCTCAAGAGCTATATCTCGGCACCTTCCCAGCCTCATCATGCCATTCCTTCTTCTGAAACAGATTGGTCTGGAATGAACTGCCCAGGGCGGTGGTGGAGACCCCATCCCTGGAGGTGTCCAAGGAATGACTGGACGTGGCACTCAGAGCTCTGGGCTGGGGGACAAGGTGGGGATCGGGTACAGGTTGGACTTTATCTTGGAGGGCTTTTCCAACTTAAAGGATTCTGGGATTCTGTCAAATAAATCCCTGTTTGCTCCCTTCTCCAGCCTACTGCCCATAAGCCAGAAAAAGATCCCATACAAAACTGAGAAGCAACAGCCAGCAGAGCAAAGTCAGCACAGACCTCCTGATTCCCTCCTAGGCCTCACTTTCCCTACTCCAATCTTGTGAAGCGCCTGAGCACAGGTACCTGCAGCAATTCCAAATGGTTTCCCTAACAGAGCCTTCAGGAGGGCATTTAAAAACAACTAACTAAAACTCCTAATATAAGTACAGCTGGAAAAATCAGAGTTACACAGTTTGGGAGTGCTCTGGTTGCCTCCACCCATACTCTGAGAAGATTTGCTCACGCTCCTTGGAGCCCGCCACCCCTCTCCAGTGCAATGGGCATGTTGCTGTTTAAATCCACCCCATTCCATCCCAGTTTTCCCTCTGAGTAGTAACATTCTGCCAAACAGTGGGATAACTTGTTCCTCTACTCTACTTGCTGCACCAAGAAAGAAGAGATCCTCGAGTGTTAATCTTCTTGCTTGAAACCCGGTCCACCAACAACTGCAAGAAGCAACTGCAGGGAAAGTCCCCCCTGGATGCTGGAATGGGCTCAACAGACTTCACAAGGGGTGCTGTGTCCCAAGCCCACTGGCACAACGTTCTGTGGAACACACTTCACGAAAGCCCAATGTTCAGACAATTTTGCTGCCAGTTTTTCAGCAAGTTTCTGCTCAATGTATGCAAACGGCAAGTTTCGGGACCTTGTAAATTGGCCAGATTCAGTAAACTTTTAAGAGGGATTGTAAATGGCACATCTCTATCCCCAGCTTCACTCCCTAAGCCCCCCTCCCCAAATCTCAAGAGCCCGTTCCAAGGCATGAAGCCCTAAATCTCCTCAATAAAACAGATGTAAGAATTCAGCATTGGTTAAGTAACATTTTTCCCTAACCTCATTCTCAGAAACAGAAGAACTGTTTTCAATTAAAGCAGTGCCAAAAAAAAAAAAAAACACCTTAAAAAAAAAAGAGCCTAAGGAAGATGCTCAGCATGAAAAGTTTCATCACAAACAACTGAAGTTTGAAAAAAAAAATAAAATTATGAGCCATTGAAAATTGGATTTCAGAACAGAAAGTGCTATATAAGCTTATCTCGAGGCATCAATACCAGCTCCAGCCATATGCACATTATTAAAATGGCAGTTTTAATGATGAAGCGCTGAGGAAAACGGCAGTGCTGAAGAATGAAGTCCTACCCCCAGAACAAGCGTGCCACAGGCAACATTTTTCATTATCTTGACTAGCAGAAAATGCCTCCTCAGCTGAAAGAACCCGGCGTCCCTGCTCACCACTAAGGGCAGGACGTGAGTTACTGCCAAGGCTGATGAGCTGTTTTATGTCAGCACCTGCCCTTTGGCTCCGCTCTCTGAACTGACATCAACTCCAGAGGCATCAGACAGGAACACGTTTCTGTCACCAGACACCACGGCTGGATCCATACCAACAAAACAGAGCTGCAGCACACGAGATCCTGTTTGAAGTCCTCCTATGGATCTAATACCAGTTAAATTCCGTGTCTTTTGGGTAGATGGTCAGTGTGGAGGGAATGGTGCTGGGAAGGGTTTTGGTGTATCAAATTTGCTGACTACAAAAACACAGCACTATGGGGGGACAAAAAGGCTGACTAAGTATTACTGACTCTGCCTGTATTTTCCCAGCAAAAATTGATAGTTAACATTGAAATTATATAGAAACATGTGCTAACACTCCCCAACTTTACTATTAAAGACTAAAATTACATCTAATGTATTGAGAAAGTTTTGGTTCCAAAAACTGATTCACCAATTTATGGAATGAATTACATAAAGATTTGCATTTATATGAAAAATTATATTTAGAGGCAGTTTATTTTGTCTCTAGCATGCATGTTCAGTTCCAAAATGTTTCATCTTCAGTACCCAAAATTTTTACCACGGGGTAAGGGATTCCTCTGGGCTTTTCCTGTTCCTAAGGATTTTGCAGTAGTGCCAAGCCATGAACGGGAAAGAGTTTGCTCTCTGGGGACACAGTTAGGAAATACTGTGGACAACCCACGATTGCCTCTCTGCCATCACCCACAATAGGGCTATGCCCAGGCCTGAGAAGGAGAAGCTCATGTAACCTTTTAATATAACATTCAACGCAATCCTCATTGTGTATGAGAACAATCTGGAAGTCAAAAAGCCAATCTGGGCAGATGACTGCCCTCAAGGGTAACACATGATATCACTGCCTCCAGACTTCCATGCAGATCTCATTTCTGTGGAAGCCACTTGGCCATCCCAACGCACCCCAGGCAAGCCTTATGTTGTGTTCAAACTTTGTAGGCCTTCAGCATCAGCAGCTGCCCCTTGTGCAGAGTCACCTTTTTAGACCTTTTAGGTTTTGAGCAGGTAATTTGAATACTGTTCTATTTGAATATTGTAACATTTTTGCTATCCCAAAAGTTCACAGAATCACAGAATGGTTTGGGTTGGAAGGAATCTTAAACCTTATCCAGTCCTACCCCCTGCCATGGGCAGGGACACCTTCCACTAGAACAGGTTGCTCCAAGCCACGTCCAACCTGGCCTTCAACACTTCCAGGGATACAGAGGCAGCTGCAGCTGCTCTGGGCAACCTGTGCCAGGGCCTCACCACCCTCACAGCCAACAGTTCCTTCCCAATATCCCATCTAACCCTGCCCTCTGGCAGTGGGAAGCCATTCCCCCTTGTCCCGTCCCTCCATCCCTTGTCCCAAATCCCTCTCCAGCTCTCCTGGAGCCGCTCCAGGCCCTGGAAGGGGCTCTCAGGTCTCCCTGGAGCCTTCTCTTCTCAGGATGGAAATCACCCCACATTTCCACAACCATTGGCAGATAACTCTGTGCAAAGTCACAAACGCTGCCAACCCGCTTGGTACGAACTGACAGCAGGGCCTTGTGACCAGGCCCTTTTCAAAACCATTACAATTGTCTGTACAGGAACAGACAATGAGAAACACCTCCATGCTGCATATACACCTTAAAAAATCACCTGACATTGTTTGGTAAGAGGGACTCCTACGCACATTATCACAACCAAACAGCATGTTTCATTAACCTTGAAGCAAGGCCCAGCAGTTAAAACATGAGGATAAAGATCAGGACACTGGAATTTTATTCCTATCTGCAATGTCAAACGACTGCATAATTTTAGCCAAGCTTCAAGGATGTTATTTCCTCTATTTCCCCTATCTGTAAAAATGAGAATTTTATACTTAAAATGGGCATTTAACCCCTGATTCCCTTGGCCTGAGTGTGAGCTATTACAGAGCTAACGTCCCAATCTCCTAAAGATCTTTGAGCCACTGAAGAGAGTCAGAGCAGATTATATATACACTGAAACAGATTATACACACAATGTGTATATACAAGCACACGTATATACACATACAACTACCTAATTATATAGAATATATCTAATAATACAGATACAATAATTCAGATATATAGACAGATCTTGACAAACATCCTGACAATGACAACTGCTGAGGGAATTAATTCCATAAATATAACATATAGAGGCTTGACTCGGAAGCCAGCATTGAGTTAGATGGATAAACCTGAAGCCAAACTTGAAATTATGCAAGTCAAAATTTTTTTTCCTGTCACTGTATTCTGTATTATCTACGTTTCATATATATATTTAATATATTTACATATGTTATATTTATGTGCTGATACACATCTTACACAACGACTTGAAATTGTTTAAGTGGGAATCTTACACATTATCACATGCAAAGATCATGACTGCTAAATATATGTCATATTCACATAATGTATTCTATATTTATGTAACAACTCATTCCTGTATACAATTTATGCATGTTTTATTTTTATATTTCTATGTATTTTGATAATTGAATGGTATATTTTTGTATATACACACTAAATATCTAGATACAGTATACTGGCTCATATATATTTATATTATCACATGTATTTATGTTTATATATTTTCTGTATAGTCACTATATTTTATTTGTATTATTTAGTTTTTATATTATATACACACACATCCACACACAGAACTATTGGGTACCAAACAACTGTCAACTACTGTGGTGCCTAAAAACATCTCCCATTCTTGGTAAAGTTAATATGATCCAGATTTCCCCTCCAGCTGAGGGTAAAATCTGCTGAAACCTCCCATATATCTACTCATCCTTCTTTTGTAGATAAGGAAAAAATCTTTGCTCAAGGACATGATGTGGCTGCCCCATTCCTAGAAGTGTCCAAGGCCAGGTTGGATGGGGCTTGGAGCAACCTGGTCTGCTGGAATGTGTCCCTGCTCATGGCAGGGGGGTGGAACTGGATGATCCTCAAGGTCCCTTCCAGCCCAAACCATTCCAGGATCCCATGATCTGATTTTTTTTCCTAAAAACCAAAACCCCCAATATTTTCCCAGACAGGTATGTCCATAATTCATAACTGAAGTCCATTAACCATAAAACGTTCAGAGTATTCTTCCAGTTCCCAAGTTTCGCAAAGTGGAACTACTTTTCCTACTTAGCAAGTTCAGCATAGTACCTCCCCAAAAGACTGAGAAACAGGTAAGAAAACAGGCTTAGACTATGAATTGCTAGATAGCAATAAAACAACTTAAATTCACCACAAGGGCTCAGAGAGGATGTGGATCAGGTATTAGAGACCCCAAACAGAAAAAAAAAGACCATTACACAACTGCAGAGAAAGGAGACTATTAAATTTAAAAAGATTAAGTCTTTTCCAAATCAGGAAAGAAAAAGGTACATAAGCTTTGACAAGTTCAGTGGTAAACCAGATTGAGTCAAGCCAAAAATAACGTGGGAACAGCTTGCTAAAGGTATGAAAATCAACAGTAAAAGCTATTTTTGAAGAATCTGAAGTAGACAGCTCCTCAGAGAAGTCAAGAAGCCATGGAGGTGTTAAGGGAGCACCCCAAAAAGGTCAGGCTCTGGCTAATTAACTGTGCTGGGTCAACACTGGAACCAGGACTGGTGATCTCTCTTTCCTCCTTTCTTTTTCCCCCTCTTTAATCTCTCTTTCTTTTTCTCTTCTCTTCCACCCTACCCCTCTCAACAAACCCCACTGCTGTGTGCTCATATAGTAGGTCAGGGACTAACACACCAATTTCCAGGCCAAGTGTGTAATTTAGTAATAAAACCTCATAAACTTTTGTGGACCCTCTGACTTTTGATCATGAGCATCCACTGGCCCTAGGTGCTCCCTTCCCTTTAAGGGTGGGAGATCATAGGCTCAAGGGGAGGCTACCTTTGGAGTACCAGCCTTCAAATGAAGGGTCAGCAGAAGACTTAGGAGGAAATTTGGTATTTTTTAAGAAATGCAGCATTTTTAGATTGTTTCACAAGACTCGATATCCACATCAGAGCTTCAGCTGTGTCCCTGAAGTGATGCACGCCTTTACTTTCTACTGTTTACATTAATTTCACACCTAGGAATGCTCACTGCAGATACAACTAAGGCTAAGCCAATCTCCTCTTGCTTGGGTTTAAGTAACTAAAAAAAAGCATCAGCAGTTATAGAAACACCTGCCTCCACAATAAGGAATGTCCTGATGTAGTTACAGCAGTAAAATCTTCAGTTCTAACCCAAATACCTAAAATCAGTACGAACATGCCTTACAAGCTCAAGCAGAGGCCATGGGCCTTGTTAGCTAGTTATTAATCACTACTTGAAACAAGCCTAAAAGAAAGAAAAAATAAAAACAAAACAAGGAAGATGATGCTTAATTAATATACTTTTAAGCAAACACAGCATTAATTTGTCTGAGGAAGGCATGAATTAAAGGACTCCAAAATACATTCGGAACAAATTGGGAAAATGAAATGTACAACATAATCCACTATTACATCCCAAGCTTTTATTTCCTCCCACACCTCTCATGCAGACATAAGAGTTTAATGATAAGACACCCACACCCACACATGATTATAATTTATGGATCATGGACCACTTTTAATTCTAGTTAAAAGCATCTGGCATTCCAGCAGATTATAAAATCCCTTCCTACGCTTGGGAAAGCATACAGTGACGATCCCATAACGGACACCACACTCCATAAGGAATGCTGTCTAGCACAACACCCACACTAACCAGACAGAACTATACATTCTAATTTATACAGTCATTACTTCTTTTCAAAGCCTGCCTCCTAAGGAGGATACAGGGACAGGGAAAGCGTCAGTACTACACAACAAAGGGATTTATTGTACATAAGGTGCAGTAATTATTGAGTATTTATCTTCCATCTTTGGGAGTTGCATTGTGCTTGTTTCAAGTATGTGCCAAACCACAGTGAAAATTTAATTTAAAATTAATTAACTGGGGAGCTCTAAATATGTGCCGAAGCAAACTTTTACACAGTTTATGTGCTTTACAAATTGACTTCTGCAATTTGCAAATATGCCAGTTCTAGACATACCAATGAGATGCTGAAATGACTTAAAAAATGACTCCAAATATCTGAGCATGCCATGAGTTTGAGCAGACTGGTGGTGTCTGTGGTGGGGAGAGAGAGTGCAAAACACAGAGGGGAAAAAAAGATGCCATTAAAAAGACAGGAAGAGAAACACTGTAAGAGTGATTGAGAACACATTATTTTCCAATACACAAACTGCAAAAGCTCACAAGGTTATTTTTTCTTCTTCCAATGAAAATACTAAGAAGCCAAATGGCAAAGACAAACGTTTTTTATTTAGCAAGGGCAAAAATTCCACAAGTAGCCACACATTATGTGACAAACCATTAACCTGACTAGACAAGCTACATAGGATTATGTTTAAAACATTTTAGTTGAGTACTCTAGAAGACACTACATTGTATTCTCTCTATACTGTTCAAAGTACGTTTGCCTTCGGTTCTGAAAGACTTTTACAAGTCGACAGAGTGCACCAAGAGAAGAGAAAAACCATGAAGGAAGAGACAAGATTAACAGCCTATTACTTGTTTTCTTCATATCACTTGATGCACTGATTCAGTAAACTTCCACAGCCCCAGGAGAGCCCATATTAAACGTAACACATTTTCTACTCACAAAGCAGCACCAGCATAAATGGCAAACACACCCAGACCAGTCACACAATAGTTTTCTCTGCATTTGTTCATTTTAATGCTGCAATTAAATCACTCAGCTGCACCAAGTGCTGTCACCAGGACTTTGTTTTGTGACTGCTACAGCAGTTCAGAATTGTTTGCTTGGGAAACAGTACAACTTTTGCAAAGCTTCAGAGTGCTTTAGATATTGGGATAGGGAAAGTCAACATCTCAGAAAGGGAAAAATTTATATAAATCTTCATTAATAAGCAATTTGAATCAATACAGCAATTATAACAAAAAAACGCAGTGACAGCAGCCACAGCAAGTTAAAAGGTTACAGAAAAATTAAACAGAACATTGGGCAAGAATAGGAACGTGGCTAATGAGCACATTTTCCATCTAGGCTAAGACTATTTCAGGACAACTTTCTTAATTGCAAAAATGTAAAATGTTGCACTTCCAATTGCATAAAGCCTTTACATAACAAGCAGTTCTCTAACCTAGATTACATGCGATTCCTGTCCAAGAACAACTGCGACAGAAATCAGAGGCTCTATAGCTTCTGTCCATCTGTGGGGCTGCTTGGTGTTTGAAACAACAAACACCACCTTGAGGATGATGTTGTGCAGCAAATCCTTAATTTAACTTTCGAAAGAAAAGACAGCATACAAAATCCCCAAACTGAACAACACGAGGGGAACTGAAGGAAGACAAAAAAACCTGAACCAGTAAAGATTTCTCCATAATAAAGTGGTATTATGTTTAAGCATGCTGGCAAATGCCACTCAACAATCACTGAACCACTCCTGAGATTAGCTGAAACAGCAGACCTGTAACTAGACGTTGCTTTGTGCAGATCTTAGATTTAATTTGGGGAGAAGATGCTCCAGGTGCTGTTTGAGAGAGACCTTGGAAAACCAACACTAGTTCTGAAAATGCCAGTGGAAGAACACTTTGCCTCCTCCCCCCTCTTGGTCAGAGGCAAGACAACACAATTTGAAGAGGCTGAATAAAAGTGATCCCAAAAGCTTCCTCTTTAGAGTCATCTGATTCATTCCACCAAATGTTTGGCAACTGAAAATTCCACGGAGAACCACAAGCAAGGTCTGACTTGGTAGCAATGAAGTCCCCTACCTATTCAAGAAAGGGAGGTGGAGTCCTAGGCTCACCATTATTCTGTTTAAGATTCTGCTTTATTGGGTAGGTTTTTTAATTCCAAAAAACTACTTCAGATTTCATAGAACCACAGAATCATTATGGTTGGAAAGACCTCTAAGATCATCAAATCTAACCATAAACTTGTTGCTGTTCATTTGTTTTCTTGAGAGTAAAAAACTGGATCATTGAGGAAACTTACAGATAATATATTTTACAGAATGCAGATACAGAAAGAATCCCAGAGTGGTTTGGGTTGGAAGGGACCTTAAAGACTGCCTCATCCCACCCCCTGCTATGGGCAGAGACACCTTCCATTAGACCAGGCTGCTCCAAGCCCCATCCAGCCTGGCCTTGAACACTTCCACGGTTTCTAAGGGTTAAATTTCTTTAATGTAAAACCAGTCCTTACACACTGACAACACACTCCAAGTGGCACAGCAAAGCAAATTTGGTTGCTTCAGATGGAGTAGGTGAGGGTGCTGACAGTCCCTGAGGAAATGCAAGACTGAAATTTCCTACTCCCTAATTCTCTAAAAGAAGAGAAAGAAGAGGGAAAAAAAAAAAAACAACAAAAATTCTAAAGAAAATGAAAAGCAAACTCTGGTGCAAGGCATGGCTGCTGTGCCCTTCCTAAAACCCTTCAGCCACAACACCAGCTGTGAGCATCCACCAGAACATCTCACCTGTGCAGACTCCGCCTGTTACAAACAGGAGTGACACAGGACAGTGATTACAGTTTCAGGGTGGAAAGAAAGTGGGTCTGATGCAGAACATCCCCTTGACAGCCCCACGCATCCCATTATAACCACTGTGTGTTCTAGGAATGGGGTTACTGATGAATTCTGCATGTATTAGGTGTGCCCTTCTTAGGATCTGAAGTGAAAAGTAAATCGAGGAAGCCAACCTTAAATACCTGATTGAAGACTGATTAGAAAATGCCAGCTGAAGCCAACCTGAGAAAGCCTACTGATAAAGTTTTTCACACCCCAGCACCCTGAAGACTTGCACATTGCCCCAAATACCTATTAAAACCCAAAGTCCTACAACAGCTATTTAAAACAGAACTCATTTATGTGCATGGCAGAAATAAATGAACTTGAGCTGGTTGTGGATGTTAACTGCAGAATAAAATCAACTCAGTGTGAGGGGTTTGTGTGAACTAAGACCAATAGGAAAGAAAAAATTCTCAGTTCAGACTGAGACTACAGGTCTGTGTATTTACCAGCTATAGCATCTCATAATGCCGAGCAAAAATCCAAAATATTAGCAGGAATGCTAAGAAATTCAGGTTTTTAACAAACAAGGAATTATTCCAGAGTTAGACTAATTTTGAAATTTTTCATTTAGACAGAAAACCTTGTCCAAACCTTGTCCTGTTCCTGACCACAATTCTCTTATGAAACTTTTTTAAATTTATTACCTACCCAATTCAGCAGAAGAGTGACAAGGTCTCAACTCTATCATTATTAATATCCACAAAAGGAAGACAAGGTTTGGATCTCATCCAAGGAAAATTTGTCCATTGAACTGCAGCATTTCCATCAATAACAGTCTACTTCAAACCTCACAAAATGTTCCAAAAGGAGTGGGAAAGAGGGTGATGCTTGGCACAAGGGAAGAAATACTATCTAGAGACTGATCTGGAAAGGCCAAACATGAAAGCATTTGCTTAACATGCTAAATAAAAATAATGTGCAGGAGCCTGTCAGACCAACATGCTCTCCCCCCTCTGGCGCTAGTGATATTCCAACAAAGGAAGTTTTTTTACCATTAACTTCTGGATACACACTCCCATCAGGAATGGGTTTACGTCCACAGCTGTAAATTAGGCAGGAGCCTCCACGTCAGGCAGCCAAATCATACCTGGGTTGGAGATATCCTCCTCCTCCCTACATCCACTCTGCCTTCCCAGCTCCATGACATTCTTTCCATCTGACAGGAGCAGAAGACAATATGGGAAACCCGTGCAATAAGGGATTTCCTTCTGTGCCTTCCTGTCCAGCCTCTCATCTCTCTAGTCCTTCCCCTGACTTTACATGGCGAAAGAGATTCAGCTCTTAAGTTTGCAATGCTTAGTTTTATTAAAGTGAAATATTTGTTGACGAAAAATTGAATTAATAAAGTTGTATCCTGGGTATGGTGCTTGTAACAGAACATGTGTTCTAGGCTCCCATTACTGTTCCCAGTTGGTTAGAGAAAGCTTCCTGTGGGTGCCTAATTCCAAGTCTTTAAGCTCTCTCTTAAGGTTAAACCCTTGGATGGCTTGGGTAGCACATGGTGGGTGCCACACTACACACACATATACCTTGTATGATTCCAACCGCATTAAATGGTATAATGAAAAATTACAAAAAAACCTTATCATCACTATAACACCACTACGACACCTTCATAGCCGCTCTTGTGAGTGTCAGAGACCACCTCTTGTGGGCACCTTCAGGAATGGCACCATATCATACTGTCAGAAGCAGAGCATCCTTAGCACAGCAGAATCCAGCAAAACGCCATTTCTTCCAACTTGCTGCAGCCCTTCCCTCTCAGTCAGCAGCTGAGCACGCACAACACAGCACCTCACTTCAGCCTGAGCCATGTCCCCTCACCTGTGACAGTCACCATCAACCAGACACCGAGTGACAGGGCTTGGCAGCAGCTCAGGGCTTGGTGTCCATTCAAAATACAAGCAAAAATCAAATTACTGAGAAGCGAGCAAAAATTCACACTTTCCTCTAAGGATAATAATTGAATTTCCATGTAATGCACAAATTTATTTTTCAATAATGGAAATCCATTCTTTTCAACTAGGATGTCTGTTCCTAGGTGCCACATTCTTTTCCTGTTAATAGTATTTTTCTTTCCCCAAAGTGACTCACTCTGGAAAATGCCACTCGCTTGAAAGAGAAACATTGACAAACAAACCAGAGTGTCACAAAAATGAATGTTCAGGCTCAATGCCACAACTACCACATACTGATAACTTAAACCTCAATCACAAAAGTTCCAAATTACTCAACAATAGTAACTGGCTTCAGGACAAGGAAATAAAACTTAAAATCTGCAACTGTGAAAATAGTTTCTACTAATACACTGCTAAGCACATGATCTGCTTGGCTTTGCTCTGCTTTGGCTGGGAAGTCTTTCGCAGAAAGACGGAAAAAGTTTTTGATGGCTTATTCAAAAGGAAAAATAGCCATTTATCAGGTTATGTAAAAATCTCATACTTGTGTTGGAAACTACAAATTGGCAGAACACATTTAATTACCACTGGCTCTTCTAGAATATTAGGTAAAAAATAACGATGGTATAATCGCATTAAGGGTTTGTCTTTGTTGGTTTAAGACAAAGATTTTAGTCAAAGGCCTCATTAAATCTTAGATCATTCTGTTCAGAGCTTAGCTCCTCCGTGGGTCTACAAAAACAAGGAAGTACAACTATAACCCACAGAAATAAAAGAAAGATGGAGAGACTTGCAAAGTTTTTAGGCTTAAACGTAGAGGAATATTTTCCCCTCTTGAACAAAAACTGTCAATTAGAAACCGCAGATCTTGAAATGAAATTATTTCTGAAATCAACCCTCAAAATCAGGACTTCAGTCCATATAGGTAATATTGTAAATATGTGCTCATAAGCACATTCCCAACGAGCCTCAAGAGAAAACATACTCTGAGACACAAACAGATGGAGTGTGGCTCCATCAAGGTCGCAGTACCTAAAAATTACAAAATTAATCATAGCCAAGACTTTCATGGTATGTCCACTTAGCACAGAATGGTTTGGATTGGAAAGGATCTTAAAGCCCATCTCATTCCAGCCTCCTGCCATGGTCAGGGACACCAGGTTGGTCCAAGACCCATCCAGCCTGGCCTTGAACACTTCCAGGGATGGGGCTTCTCTTATCCTCCAAAATATTTTTGTCTCTCGCTCTGCAAATTCAACATACTCTTGCATTCTGACCGCAATTAGAAAAACGCACACAACTGAACTAAAAACAATGTTGCAAAGGAAAATAAAAACTATAGTTCTATGATACGAGTCAAGGACGAAAGTTTCTGTACAAATCCAAGACCACAATTTAGAACTGCAAAAGTCCTAATGCACACAAATATTTTCATTACAGATTAATCAGATTCAAGTGTTCCTCTGATTCTGAGCTTTGGTGCCAGTGGAAGTTTTGCTTTCGTAACACACTTACGTTTTCCTTCATACCTCTTAGAGACACAGCAAAAACCTACAGCAGCCATCATCTCCTAAAAGCACAGCATTCCTTTGCACCATGTACATTAAACAGACAGTTATACATCTTTCTGCTATTCCTTATATCTAAGCATTGCAGTGGAGTAAACTGGCCTCACAGATCAAAGCTAGATTCGCACACTAGACCTGAGCTGTTACGCAAATTAGACTATCTACTGCTAATTGGAAAACCATAAGCTCTGCTGTACGTGCAACAAGTATGTTTGGGAAGTTCTCGTGTGGATTTAAGGATTTCCTGCAACTAACAGGTAAGCAAACTCACTGCTCCTCTTGTCCACTTAAGTGGCAGACGTTGCCTCCCTCTCCCAACCACACACAGTTGTATCCCTAACTGTGCGATGGTACTCTTCAGTCTTGCATTTTCAAAGGCTGCTTCAATTTATTTGAAGCTTTGAAGCAATTACTCTTCTCCCCTGGCAAAATCAATGAAAGGCAAATAAAACTGTTTCAGAACTTGGAACTAATTTGATTATGACACAAAACCTCCACAACTGAAAGGTGTATTCTATTCCCAATGTAACAGATACCATACAAATAAACTTTCATTTTGTACGTGTCAAAAAATCTACCAGACTTCAGGAGTTAGTTGAGGAATGGGTTAAAATACAGATTTTCCTTGTAGATGCAGTAAAAAAAAAAATAAAAAAAAAAATCCATCATCATTTATTTTGGGGAAGAAGCAGGAAGCTAAAGGTGAAAGAGAAGAGGGAACAGAAAGCACACACATACACTTTGATCTACCCTCATTTCACCTATAATATATAAATAATAAAAATAAAATCATAAAGAAAAAAGCAAAATAACAGGCCACCTTCACAGAACTGGCACTCCAGCAGCCTACTAGAGGAAACAAAACAAAACACCCAGAAAATATAGATAGCTAATCAAGATTTCCAGACAGGCAGTGCACAGCATTTCCTTTTCATTTCTTAGGCTTTACACACAACAACCAATGAACAAAACCACAACATATAACTGTTAAAAGGTGTTTCACACACCAGGCAAAGCAACTCCCTTGCCCTGCTGAACATGGGCAATGGTTAATCTGAATGATCTGATGTCTGAACACTCCCACCCCAAAAGATGGCACAGACATCTGGCAGGACAATGAAGGGAAAACAGTTAACGTGTAATTTAATAACATGTAATTTATTAACAAATGCAGCTTTGGATGGATTTAACCCATCAGCAGACCTGAAAAACACACTGTAACAAAGAACAGAAAGAATAGAATTTGCTGTGCTTTATCAGTGTCCCTCACCACAGCACAAAATGCAGCTCAGTTTCTCCTGTCCCTTCACTTTCCAACCCATCCAGGGGACCTGCCAGTAACCAGACATCAAGTGTAAACCATTCATAATGTGGCATCAGTACATCTGGCACCAGACAGATTATCTTTTTTCCTGAACTACTGAACCATTCTCATGATAAGATGTGTAGCAGAACACCCCAGCTTGAGCAGTTCAGTGCAGATACTTCTAACACTTTGAAGAATAAATCCCTTATGGAGTTGTAACTCGTAAGTGTTACTTTAATATCCCATATTACTGAAAAAAACACCATCCTTTGACTCCTGTATTAACCCTACATACTCTGTATGTGCCATCCAGAAGGATGGTCACCAGAAACTCTGGCCCTAGTCCTTGCAAGAGACCAAGTTTTAAAACGTTTTTTAATACAATACACCAGCTTGCTTCTATGTTTCCTTTAACAAGCAATTTCCCCTGAAGAATTAAAGAAAAATCATCTTCGAGCCAATAGGCTTTCGTGTTTTTTTTTTCTTTTATAATGGGTTATTTGAAGCCGCTCAGGTTTTGGAATATCAGGATAAATGTCAGGGAGATAAATCACCAACACACCTCGTGAAACTTGCTGCAGCACTCCCAGCAAACAAGCTGGAGCATATGGTTACAATTAGGATTTGTATGACCACAGAAATCAGAAGCTCTAGTCATGAACCACAGCCTCACTGTGCTGTGTATTGATGGTCCCTGCTCCAAGCAGCTGACAGGATACATATAGGAAAAGCAGAGCTCCCAGCACTCTACAAGCCTGGGCAGTGTGAGGCAGACATCACAGAAAAGAGGCTTTACTGACTTTAAAAACACGTAAGACTTGAGAATGTTTAGTATGAAATATTTAGTCACTGTCACAAGGGTGGAGTGGTGGCAGCCAAAGGTCCCCAGCAGCATCAGCCTCTCCAAAGATAAAAAAAAAAGCTCTTTGGATTCACAGAATTCCAGAGTGGTTCAGGCTGGAAGGGACCACAGTGGGTCACCTGTTCCCACCTCACTGCTCAAGCAGGGCCGTTCCAGAGCACAGGGCACAGGATTGTGTTCAGATGGTTCTGGGATATCCAGAAATCTCACTGAGGAGAAGAGACTCCACACCCTCTCTGGGCAACCCCTTCAGTGCTTGGTCACTGCACAGCAAAGAAGTTCTTCCTCATGTCCAGGTGGAACTTCCAGGGCACCAGTTCCTGCATGTTCCTCTTGTCCCATTGCTGGGCATCCCAGAGGAGAGCCTGGTCCATCCTCTGACCCCTCCCTTCAGGTACTTACAAGTTCACCAGAGACAATGGAAGACTTCCAAGTCCAGGAACATACAGTATAAATTGCTCTTCTGGAAAAGAACGTTTTGTTATCACTGCCCCCAATGTCTATGAAAAGAGCAGAGCTCACAGAGGAAAAAGTCTCTGCTACCTGTTTAGGTGGTTCTAATTAATGGTGGCTTAATACCAAAACATGTTGGTGGAGCTTACAATATTGATCAACCATTTCATGGAACCCCAGAATGGTTTGGGTTGGAAGGGACTTTAAAGATCATTGGGTTCCACCCCCTGCCATGGGCAGGGACACCTTCCACTAGAACAGGTGGCTACAAGCCATGCCCAACCTGGCCTTGGACACTTCCAGTGATCCAGGGGCAGCCACAGCTTCCCTGGGAAACCTGTGCCAGGGCCTCACCACCCTCACAGACAACAATTCCTGCCCAACATCGCATCCATCCCCACCCTCTGGCAGTGGGAAGCCATTCCCCCTTGTCGTGTCCCTCCATCCCTTGTCCCCAGTTCCTCTCCAGCTCTTCTGGAGCCCCTTTAGGCCCTGCAAGGGGCTCTCAGGTCTCCCTGGATCCTTCTCCTCTCCAGGTGAACACCCCCAGCTCTCCCAGCCTGGCTCCAGAGCAGAGGGACTCCAGCCCTCAGAACATCATTATTTCTTAAATAATTATACTACAACTCTTCTGGTTTCTGATCTTTGTAGTTAAAAAGCTCCAAGACTTTGATGGAGCTGGAGCCAAGTGCTACCGAAAGTGCTCTTGCTGTATAACCATTCTATTTCCTCACATCCCTCAAAAACACAAAGACACATTAGATTTCAAGAAAAAAACAAAAAACACGACACAGGGTACATCAAAGAAAGTATCTAAGAGCTTCACAGTGAACACATCTTTGGCCTGGAGAGATTTATACCAGAGGCAAGGTTTTTCTGTACTACTGTGGTTAAGGAAGAAAAAGAGTTTCTCGTGAAAACATGAATACTCTCCAAGGGGACACTGAGGCACTGCTCTGGCAGCAGTTCAACCCAGCTCCAAAGCAGCTGCAGTGGTGCTCATAGCACTCAGGCAGAGATTTATTTAAGTCTGGATGGTACTGGATGCTCTGGTACCCAGTTTGCTGGGCAGCTTTTTCAGACTGACCCTGCCACAGCTACACAACTGCTAACGCTCAACCACTTATTCTCAAAGAACGTGTGCTTGAACTGCAGCCACTTGTTTTGTTCTGGGTCAGGCACAGTTTCAGAAAAACTAAGAGAAAGGTTAAAGATCTGGAAACTATCTAAATCCTCCCATGCAGGGAGGCAAAAATATCACAGGTACAGTGTCAAGATGATGAGGCTGGTACAGACTGTGAGAACAAGCAAGGACGAAGATGGACAGACAGAAAGCTCAGATCTATGTTCCCATTGTGGTGAGCATGAACAGGCAATTAAACATTGACTAAGCACCAGAGACGCACAGGGCTGTAGTTATGGAGCAGATCATACACCCCATCTGTGGCACATCATGAAAAGGCTCTGGAAGGTACAAACAACCAGCCTGAAATATCTGTTAGCAGAAAAAAAGGTTGGTGGAATCACAAGAAATAACAGACACATTACTGGCGGCTTTTTGTGTCTCTCTGCTTTTATGTATTTTAATCTAGTATTACAAATCAGGCTACATAAAATCGAAGGGAAAAAGAATACTAACATAAAACACTAAATATTAATAAAGAGTTTTCTTGTAAAGTTAAAGTTTAATCTGCAAGTGCTCCTATTAAGCAGAAAGTAGCACCAAAAAAAGTAGGAATAAGCTACAGTATATTTAAATCACAGATGTACAACACAGGTCAGATGCCTCCAAGGACCCCCACGCTGAATTGCATAACGCAGAGTAAAGCATACACTTGCATGATATAAAGCCATTAATGGTCAGGAATGTTTGTCTGGTTCCAACCAAAGAGTACAGACATGAGAAAAGTCATTATTGATCACTACACACTGAATTCTGCAATTTACAGTAATACTACAACAGTATATGTGTGGGCAGGTTAGTTATGATGATGACTTAGGTGATTAATAAAGATGAATCTGGTTATTGCCTCTCCTTTCGTTACTTCCAGATTTAACACTGTGCCCATTACATCTATAAAAACCCAAACAGCACAAACTAAGTCAATTAGATCTTACTGTTGCAGTAACTCCTTAGTCCTGCAAGATGAATTGAAGTGTTTGGGGTTTTTTTAACAGCTAAGTATAAACTGGATCAACTATTTAAAAGTAGACCATTTAAACTGACTTCTTTTCCAATAGTCTTGGGCAGCACTAACATTTCCCTGTCTTA
Organism: Oxyruncus cristatus; assembly: GCA_013399855.1. Taxonomy (NCBI): domain Eukaryota; kingdom Metazoa; phylum Chordata; class Aves; order Passeriformes; family Cotingidae; genus Oxyruncus; species Oxyruncus cristatus. The sequence continues at coordinate 184,446 of VXAY01003095.1, read as the reverse complement.
GCACATCATCTGTTTGGCAGTTCCTTGCTGTAACAAGGATTTTATTTTGCAAGCAATAAAATGACTAATTAAAAAAAATTTGCTTGTCCACAAAAAGTCAAGTTGGTTGACTGCAGACCATGAATTGGCATATGCTAATATTATTCAAGAAAGAAAGAAGAGGGCACTTAAAGCCAACAAAAATACTTTTTTTCAACAGTAAGTGGTTCAATGTATGTTGTGAACCAAGAAACGTGAATTTCTAGTTTCCAATAAATGAGTTTCTAATATCTAACCTCTACTACTATGCATGTCATTTATGCCTTCCCTACACTGTACCAGATCTAGTACTTTACAATTATTTTCACACCCAGAGAAAGACTGCAAAGACAAAGCAAAGCTGACTCAGTATAGAAGAATGTCCTTTATGAAGTTACAAAAATTATATTCATTATTTTCCCCCTCCTTCTAAGCCCACAACTGTTTTTTTAACTACTGGAGGATCATGGAATTGGCAATATGATTCTAATCCAGGTATTTTATACCCAGGATGGAGAAGGGCGCTTGCACACAGATAACCTGGACACAGTCAGGGGCCAAACCCAGGAGTAACTCGTGTGAGGATGTCGCTGTGTGGTTTCAGACTTATGGAGGCTCATGAGAGGAAAAAAAACAGGCTACAAAGGATGAGAAGCAGGAGAAGGTTAACTGTGGGAAAGGGTAAACTTCTGCTCATATTGTGTATAATTATCACTCCTGCTGAATCACAAGGAAGGAAAAAGGGGGTGGATTTAAAATACAGTGCTTATAAGAGTTTGTTGATCTCCTGCTGCTCTGTAAGCAACTACAAAACGGGAATAACTTCATACATGGTCACGTAGATGACTGTAGTATCAAGGTAAATAATTTAAAAGTACAATAATTATTTTAGGCCTCAAATTTCCATATGAAAAATAAGTGTTTTTTAAAACCAGGTGCCTATCTCCTTTTATCCTAAGTAGATTTCAGTTAGGCTACTTCCACAAACTTATTTTAAGCATTATGTCGTATTTAAAAAGCACTGAGCAACATAAAAGTGAATTTTCAATTCTTCCATTCTTTTTTCAATCCTTATCCTGTAAAGATTACAAAACACACAAAAATAACACAATACAGAAGTCACATCAAAGTTTTCCACAGCTGTTCATTGCTCAAAACTTGCCTCTGTTCTGTAACAGACTACGAATTTGCTGTGTTCTGATTTGTACTGCACTCTATCCATGTACCTGATCCTACATAAACCAAAAGATTGATTTGATATAATTCAGGGATCAGATGGGCAAATATGCCATTTACTCTTACAAACTATACTGTGCTCAATTTTCACCTGTAGTCCAACTTCATATACAGGCCAACAATATTTAAAAAAAAAAAAAAAAAAGGAAAAAAATCAACCAACTGTTTGGGCACAGACAGAAAAAAATCTCTATTTTCTAACAGGATGTGGTACTTATTTTTTTTCCCCTTTCCCAGGCAGGAAATTAGAAAGCTCTTTATAAAAGGCTGCTCTTCTCAAAGCTTTTACACTTAATTTGCTGGGAGAAGAGATGGCACTTCAGGTACTGCTGAAAGAAGCAAGAAAACAAGCGTAGGCGTACACTGAAGGAGCTGTGAAGGGAATGGTTCAGGAGTGAAGGGGCTGCAAGTGTAGGAAGAGACAAGAACAGATGTAGGCTGAAACCTTGAGAGTTTGCATTAAGAAATGGAAACTTGAAATACAACAAGTAAAAAGTTATGGGGGATATGATACCAGAGATGTTACAGAGGGAGGCTGGAGTTTGGCAGTATGGATGGACTTTACAAATCAATCAAGCAACCAGAAGAGGGGAAGGAAGCTGCTCTGCTTGTGGTAGCACTAAGGCAGAAAGACACTCAAGACATCAGAATAATCCCAACATAGTCAGGTAGTAGGTAACAGGTATCAAAACACACAGCAAGAACTGCAAAACTACAAACCAGACACTGGAAACTGCTGCAGAAAAACAAGTTCAGTGCCATTTTCTCTTGCAATTGAAATGAAGAAAAAGAATGCACCTGACAGAACTCCTGAATGAAACATTTTAAGGAACAACTTAATTAATTTCGTCGCTGTTTAAGTACGCTGCAAACCAAGCCACTGCTTTCTGATGCGTTTACGTCACAAAGGCAACCCAAACACGCAGTGATCTGCCCTGGAGACCAGGAGATGGTGTTCCAGCAGCACCGGGAGCTGTGTGTAACAGACGTGCTCTTCTACTGCCTCCATGAGGAGAGCCACGCACACTGCCACGGACTGGGAAGTATTTTCTGGCAGACCACTTGCGGCCTGAACTTTAATATTCCCTCGGGACACCGCCAGTGAATGGATTTCACAAAAGGGCAAAATAAATAGTATCATTTTTAACAGCAGCTGACTTGCAAAGCGTTATTTAGTTTATCGGAGAGAAGGAAAATATCATCTACCTTTACTGTTAGCACTGTATTATGTTTTACTCTTACTAGGTGGAAAAGAAAAACCTCCAGGAGTAATTTTTATGTGTAATACACACGCCAGTAAAACACATCTGGTGTGGGGAAGAGAGCAACCACCAACCAAAACACAGTACATAGTATAATAAACACGAGAAACTTTTTTCTGAGCAAAGAATGGCATCAAGTTTTTCCTGTTTTTCAGGCAGTATTTCTCTATAGCAAACAGTCCACCCGTGAAAAGTCAGAATCTAGTCAAACTAATCAGGAAAAAACATTAGTCAACTTACTGGGAAAGGCACTCCCTACAATGTGTTACAAAAATTCCTATCTGGGTCACTCCCCTACATCACAGAATCCATCTTGGAGGGACCCCTAGTCCAAGCAGAGCCACTGAGCAGGTCACCTCATCCACTGAGTAATTATAAAAAATAAAGCAAGCACATAAAACTATTTCTTACAACATTTTAATTAATTGGAATCATGTGATTTATCAAATAGGGCACTACTCCTGGTTGGTTGAGGCTTTTCTAATACGTCGGTAAAACAAAAACAGGGACTAGGTGATCCTTTCACCATCTGCTGTCCTGCAGGTATAATTACTTCAGATTCTAACACATCTTGAGATGGCCCATGAAGGATTACAATCCAAGCAGGCCTGTGGATAGCTTTTCTATACTGGCACCACTTGCTGCAAATGAAATGGGCTACAGGGGTGTTTGCAAGAGAGGTCACATTGAAGGCAGTCCCTCACATGGTTCGAAGTACAATTCACAGAAAATCAGACTCACTTGCCACCCCAGATGCAATTCCATAAAGCAATCCTCCTCCATCTGTTTGCTGCTGAAAGACGTGGGTCCCTGGAGGAGGGCTTCTCTCTTGTCTAATGAAATTATACAGCAAAGTTTTCACAAGTCTGCTGGTGTACGGGAGACTGGAAAGAGAAGGAAAAACAGCTTTAGTTGACTCACAACTGACAAAAAATTGGCACCACAAAGCCCAGGCACGGTGTAAAGGCTGGTGTTTTGGCATTAAAGACAGTCAGTAGTTCTCCTCACACTGACCAGACTGGAAAGAGAAAGAACATCAAGGTTTTGCCCATGCAAAGCTGCCCAGACTCCAGCAGGGCTCTGCAGGAGCACCTTCCCACAGCACAGTCATGGAAACCACCTTTCGTTTTCTTTTTTCAATACTACTTTAAAACAAACCATTTAGTTTACTGAATCATTGTATTTACTTAACTAGAAACACAACCAGAAAACTATTTAGGCAAGGGAAAAAAACATTGTATCTGTTCAATTTTAACTCCATGCTTTGGTTACACTGAACAGGTAACAACACCATTTCTCCATGCCCACGGTATTTCTGTCTGTGTATGCAGCTCGGACCAGTCTTAAAGATCTTCTCCAACCTAAAGACTGAAGATGTAGAAACCTAAAGGATTCTACAGTTCTATGAATTTGCAAAGACCAATGAAACAACCGACTTCACACCAGTGAATCTGACAAATCCACGTAAAATTTGTTTGGTTCAAACAAAAGTTTGTAATATTTCCAAGAAGAGGAGGATTTCCACAGAAGCAAATTGCTGGTATGATTTAGAGGTGAAAACACAAGAGCTGTGTTAGGATGAACCCTCTAACCACCTGTAGAAGCCCAGAAGATAAGGGGTTAATGTGTATGTCCCAAACACCAATAGCTGGATGGCTGTTGAACCAACCAAGGCTTTTTGGCAATCCCAGTCAAGGATTGCTGGCAAACAACCTGCATGAGAAAGACCAGGATATGGCTGGAGAAGGGGCCCTGCAGAGGGAGGGCAACACACACATCCCTGTTCTGGCTCCTGGAGATCAGCACAACACGGGCAGGAATGAGGATGAGAAATGGGCACGGACTGCAGGGGCGGACCAAGACCACCCAAAGCCTCCAGTCCATTCCCAGAAAGGTCTGGAAGAACAGACTGCGCATGAGAATTATTTGCATGGAAAGCAAGAAACTTCTTCCAGGGAGGGGAAAACTTAAAAGGTGCCAGCAGGAAGCCCAGATGGTGCCCCAGGACCTGGATATGCCATCAGCTGGATAGACACCAGAGACAGGACTGGTGAACTCTCTTTCTCCCTTCCTTTCTCTCTCCTCCTCTTTGATCCATCTCTGCCTCTGCCTCTCTCTCTCTTCCCTTTCACCCAGCCCCTTTATCCAAGCCCACTGCTGTGTGGTCATACCAGGAGCCCAGGGACTAACACACCAATTACCAGGCAAGTGTGTAATTTCCTGATAAACCTTTGTGAGTTTTTGCACACCCTCTGACTTTTGTTGTTCCTTTTGCCTACGAGCATCTACAAACCCTGGGTGCTCCCTTCTCCGCTTCCCAGGGGCCAGGCACCTGCTAATCCCAAACCAGATCTGAGACCATATACTAACTCTTCTCCCAAACACTCCCCATTTTCCCCCAAACCCTCAGTTCCTTCAGTCCAGAGATTTAAGTACCACTCACACATCCCAAGGCTCTGCCTTTACCCTGCTGATGTTTCATGTTTGTCTGTCCTGTGCCCCAAGCTGAGCCCCCTTTTTTTCATGTCACCCCAGGGCAGTATCTCCCTTTTACATGTAGTAGTAACTTTGGAAAACCAGATAACAAATACATTCATCAACAATCTGCCCAGTTGGAGCTTAAAGTTGAAAGAGGATGAATGGGAGCCACTGTGACAAAGCATTTAAAGACAACCACCAATGTGCCAGAACAAGTGGTATTACTCACACAACTGAGTTTACCACCTGCCAAGTATTTCCTTCAGCTCAGTATAGCACATAATTGCATCTTTCCAAGAACTGCCTTTTTATTTGTACGGCAAGAAGGCTCTAGTACTTCTGAGGTACGTGGGTTCTCTAGGCTGCAGTGTTACAGGGAAAGCCACAGAGCTGAATCAAACAAACAAAAAAAAAAACCATCCTGAAAAGGAAATGCTGTTTGAAGTTAATGAAATTACCCTCAAAAAATAGAAATTATTTCCAAAATAGTTTTACGGAAGTCTGGGCTGTGAGATTTAAACCTGAAACCCTCCAACAGCCTTTACAAGTGTTTGCTTTCATGTTCTTTTTTCTTCTGAGCATAACAAGTCTTCTATCAAAATGTATTTTGCTGCCTTTTGTTTCCAGGCACAAACAACCTAAACAAGTGATCAGAAGCATTTGTTCTGCCATCAGATACCACCCCAGAGCAGGACATACCATCGACCGCGCATCAGGTATCTGTGGATGATGCTCTCCCGCAGAATCTCTTTGTGGAATAACTGGCAGGACAGGAACACGATGAGAGTTGTCACAGCTTCCAAAGAAATACTGTATGTAATATCTCTGCAGGAAAAAGGGAAAATTTGCAGAGATTAATCTGTTGGGTTTGTTTACGAGCTGACTTCCAAGAACACTTGGTAGCTTCACCTGAAGTTATAGACTGTGTAGCACAGAGAGTTTCAATTGGGAACACGTAAACAACAAATTCAAGAAACCCAGGACCACTTCATATCAAAACAGGGTTGTTTTTCTTAGACGTAAGTATTTTTTTTAATATGTCAAAAGAGAAAACAATGTAAAAACACTGAGGTATTGCCCAGACCACTAGAGTTGCAATTTTCAGAATACACTTCTTCCTAAAAATAATAAATATCTCTGAAAAGCACATCCTTTATCCTGTTAAATAAAATTGTCTGGGCTGCACAAAATCATAATGCAAAGTCAGGGAACATCCATCTAGCCAAACATGGCTCCATCTGCCAGGAAAAGTGGATTCTTACCAAAGGAATATAATATACAAATGGTAGTTCAAGTGTACAAAAAGCTCAGGGTATCACATACATTGCTCAGTTTTAAATTATATTTTTGAGGTAACAGTGAAGTAGAAAGTCTCAAGATATTACACACAATCCCAAAGAACGTGCTGTAATGATTAAATACCGACACCAGACAGTTCAGCAAAGCTCATTAAGTTAAGGTTGATTAGGAAAGGCTGTGCAACAAAATGCATGACAGACCCACTATTAAGGATAACTTGTGCTTTCTGTTCCCACCTCTGGCTATAATGACTTTGCCACAGACCTTATTTTTAAAAGGGAGAGAAAAACGACATTTGCTACTGTAATCAGTAATAAACTGCAGGCTGCAAAAATAACTTTTAAAACACAATGAAGTAACTAGGATTTGAATCAGTATTGCCCTTGCACCAAACACCAAACAACAAATCAGGATCCGTGTGTGTTTAATCAGTGATGAAGTTTTTCTTTGTTACAATGTCACCTTCCAAAAATTTTATTCTCAACAGTTAAAACATGTATAAACATAAAACCAAATGCCCTTCCAAGTAATGATGACTTGAAAACTACAGTGCAACCTCCTGAACCAAAATAAATTAAACACAGACAAGTCTAGATTTTCATTAGTCTCAGGATCAGAACTGGTGTGGTCCTTATCAGAACAAAAAGGGTTTCATTTAGAAGAAATCAATCTGATTCTTAACACATTCAAATACTTTAATATTCTCAAGCATGCTGCCAGATGCACTGTAAATACCATGCATTACTGTGAAGTGTGAAAAATAAGTTTCTGGGTGCCAGAGTTTCTGAGCAGAGAGTGCAGTTATTTACTCAAAGTCAACAGCAAACTGGAATCACAATTTCCAGGATCACAATCCACAGAACTGCAGCACCTCTGATACAAAAATGTTTTTGAAAGTGAAGGTTATGCAAACCCACTGTTTTTATTTCCTCTCACCTGATCTGAGTATTTGAACCCCTAACATCTCAAATTATAGGTCAGGAAGAGACGTACTGCTTGAGTAACATTCTCCCTGAAAATCGTGAAGTCCATTCCAACCACTTTTTGTTTCTGTGAGTTACCTGACTTTTTGCCCACTCCTGAGGAAGTCTGCCAGTGTAAATGATGATAATTAGATCAGGCCAGAGGTTACACTCTGATCTGGTTCCACTGCAAATTTACCTCAGCCAGAAGCAAGGCTGCGCTGGAGGCGGCGCTCACTCCCTCTCTCCAAACCAGAGATGCCGTGAAATCCACCACCCATGCTCATCCCAAGCAAAGAAAGACAGACATATACATATATATATATATATACACACAAAAATTATCAGAGGTTTAGACACCAGCAAAAAAAAAAAAAAAAA
>VXAY01003095.1:136176-176738 GCA_013399855.1 Oxyruncus cristatus | reverse complement strand
AAAAAAAAAAAAAATCCAGAAGCTCATCGTTATTTTCCAAGGCTGAGAATACAAGAACGATGTCTCCCACTCCAAGCTGATGAATGAAATGGGTAATTTCATGACAGACTACAATATGTACTGGGACACCCTACAGACAGAAAACAAACTTTGGAGTCTATTATACTTTTTCTCCATTTCAGTCATTCATTCCTTTCTTTTTTTGATAAGCCACACAAGTGTAATAGCAAATTTGAGGAAATGTTATAAAATTATTTTCTGTTTTGATAAGAATCAGCATTAAAAAAATAAGCAAAGAGATTACTGTAATGCACTAAGTAAACTTTTTTGGGGAAAAAATCTGTTTTCAATATCCGTACACAACTCTGAAAGAAAAAACAAACAGAAAGCTGAATTCATGCAGTCAAAGTTGGTGAGTTATTCTCATTTTTTCCCCATTCAAAACTCAGAAAGGGCACATCTAACTGCAGAAAAATTCCATTCAACCTGTAGAATCTGTTCAAATTAAATCTGCTCTGACATAAACACAACCAGGGCCCTGATATCTGGGGTAACCCCTCAGCTACAGTCACCCTTAATTTATCAGCACAAGGATAAAGCTTCAGAGCAAAATTATTTTCTCCACCCAGGGTCAGACATATGGTTTTCTGAAACTCAAGCATTTCTAAAGGGTCACAAGAACCACCAGGAACCTCTTTTAACTTCAAAGAAAATACTGTTTATTTATATTGAGAGACTATAGAATAGGGGGTCTTGTTGATATTTTTTTTTTTTATTTTATTCAAAGCTATCGGTCATACAGAGTGACTTTACATGGAATTTATATTGATCTCCAACTTCCGCTGAAAACTGATTGCAGATAAGGAGGAAACTAAAAATAATGAACTCATGTATTATTTACATGTCAAAATTATTTACCTATTTATTTCAGAAAACCAGAACAACTGCATGTTGTTTTGAGCTTCTGTGGTTTGGGTTTTTTTTTTTTCCTCCCCTTCCCAAGCGCCGTATAAAACAAACACAAAACCCGCAGGACTCAGATAAAGCTCATGTCCTGGGTGCATTTCACAGAGCAATGTACCAAAGCATACACAGGTTTTTTCTTTTTCTCTTTCTGGATTTTCTTTTTCAGAGATTCAACAATTATTCTCATTTTTTTCCTCTTTCTCTCTCTCTCTGGAGGATATATTCCCATATATATCCTATCCACTGGAGGATACGTCCCATATCAGGTCAGAAAGCTATCAGATACTATTCTTTTGTCCCTCGAGATGTTCATCTTTCACGAGGAAAGAATTTGGCACAGACTGAGCTCTAGAAATCATGGCAATCATTCCTCTCTTTGGTTTCTCTCCTTACTACAGGTAGTTGCCCTTGTATTGCATTTTTTTACTCAGTGACACACAGCAAGTGCCTGTTCCTTGAACTAGATGGAACAGGTCCAGGTTCTTGCACGTGACACGCACGTTAAAACGGATTTCTGGCAACAAACCTTACATATAAATATTTACTCTCTAAAGAAAAGACATGTCATATATATCTGAGATTATCTTAAATTATGGATTCTTCACAGAATGACAACTGGAGCTCCAAGATCCAATATTCCCTCATACTGCCACAATAAACATGTGCATGTATTTAACATGTGTTCAGTATCTACATTTCAATGAGAAACTGATACATCAATGAACTCCTTCCAAAAGCAAATGATGCCAGGTCATTTCAATGAACACTTTTAAATTAAACAACCACATACAGTTTGAATTGTAGTAATCTTTAGATAACAACTCATTAATTCAAAAGACAAAAATTAGAATAATAGAATCACAGAGTGGGTTGGGCTGGAAGGGACCTTCCTTTAAAGGTCATCCAGGTCCACTCCCCGCCTTGGGCAGGGACACCTTCCACTAGTCCAGGCTGCTCCCAGCCACGTCCAACCTTAGCCTAACTACTGTTTCCAAATGGAACAGAACAAGAACCACGGTCCTGTTAAAACCTCAGCTCCCCAGTATCCTTGGCATCTGCTTTTTCCATTCAAAACCATGTGGATGACCTTCTATCAGCATCACCTACCAAGAACTTCAACAATCTCCCTATGTGTCACCATCCTGCTGCTGCTGGCTTCTCTCCAAGGCCAAGCACAGCTCACAAGTGCTTTCTGTGCTCCCAATCATTCAAGCTTTGTTCCCTGCCTGCGAGAGAGAGAGGTCTGTGACAGAGGAACCAAGGTGAAGCACAGAGGCACCATAGAGGAAAATCTCAGCTAGGAACTCCAATTAACACTCTGAAGGCACATGCCGTTGTAAACACTTTAATTGCTCAGTGAAAAGCAGCTATTTCTATATCAGCACAGAGAGGCTGAGAGCTCATAAATGATTTCACACCTACAGAGCAAACAGCCTGAACAGTCAGAAACCAAACTCCAAATTTCAACTCCTACCCCTAGACCAAGCCCCCTCCCTGTTCAAATATTTTCCTGAACTTTCACCCAGCCAGAGCTGTCTACTACGAGTATTAAAAGGTTAAAAGGTAACCCATTTTCTGATTTAGGAGAGTTGCCAAAAGGGCTGATTCATACAAAAACTCTCAAATCATACAGGAACCAGGTTTCATTTCCCTGCTTCCTGAGGGCCCATCAGAAAGGTGAAAGAGGAGTCACCACAGAGAATAGGATCAGTTTTGAAAACTGAAAAGCAAGTAGAATATCTGGTTATCAGTCTCGGGATACAAGTACAACAACTCAAAGAGAACATAATCTTTCCTCTTGGAATCCCTCCTAATTTTACACCCGCTGATGGCACATAGGCACCATGGCAGCTGATAATGCACTACACTCATTACAGCTGACTCCAAACATTTGGGAGTTGTCCCAAAGGGGCACTCGACAAACACCAACTGGAAGCAGAAAGTACCTCTGACACTTCCTGCTGCATTGCCCCACACTGGGTGTTCTCGACGGGGAGAAGAATGCGAGTGAGGAAACAAAAACTCCCACAATGGTTTGGGTTGGAAGGGACCTTAAAGATCATGAGGTTCCACCCCCTGCCATGGGCAGGGACACCTTCCACTAGAACAGGTTGCTCTAAGCCACATTCAGCCTGGACTTCAACACTTCCAGGGATCCAGGGGCAGCCACAGCTGCTCTGGGTAACTTAGGCTGGGGCCTCACCACCCTCACAACCAACAGTTCCTTCCCAATATCCCATCTAACTCTGCCCTCTGGTACTGGGAAGCCATTCCCTGTGTCCTGTCCCTCCATCCCTTGTCCCCAGTCACTCTCCAGCTCTCCTGGAGCCCCTTTAGGCCCTACAAGGGGCTCTCAGGTCTCCCTGGAGCCTTCTCTTCTCCAGGTGAGCCCCCCCAGCTCTCCCAGTCTGGCTCCAGCACAGAGGGGTCCAGCTCTCTGATCATCAAAAGTATGGAAATGCTCTAAAAGTAGTACCTAAAGGATTAATATAGCAGTTGGATTCAAGAGCCTTTATTCCCATACCTCTTCCTAAACCACCTGAGACTACATCACTTTGTTCATTTTCACCTCACTGGCATTCAGTTCTTCCCTCTACAGATTAAAAATACTAAAAAAAGTTCTGGACTCTTAAACATTGCACAAAGTATCTATATTCTTCTGTATTTACTTTTCATATCAACAAGTTGTTAGCCATATCCACTAAATCTAATTAAAAGACATTACTTTCCAAACACCAGAACGCGGAAGAGCAGTCCAAACTCCCATAAAAATGGACAGCTGCAGTGACTCCCAGGTGTAGCTTCCAACCCACAGGAAAGAGGCAGCCACAGAGAAAAAGATGACACAGGTGATCAAAAAGCTACAGGGTTCTGGACAGAGCCACACCACAGGAATCATGTCCTGCATTCCAGCCAGGCAGCCTAAGTGAAAGGCAAGACCTCCTCCACAGTCTCTCTGTGCCTTTGCTGCTGAGACCCAAATACCTGCAGCTGGTGTTTTTCAAGATCATCTTTTAAAAAAAAAGGGCTGAAAACCATAGCAGAAAGCAGATTATTAGGAATTTGAATACACAGCACAGTGTGTGATGACTGTACAGACCTTTGATAGTATGCTCTGCGGTTAGAAAGTTTGCTGCAAGTTGAACATAGGTTAAAACTTGCGCAGTGAAAAAAATGGTCATGGAGAAACAGTGACCGAAGTCTAAAACAAAAACTAAATTAGAACAGAACAAAGAATATGTGATACAGATTCTCCTGTTTATGTGATATACATATTCTCCTGAATACGTGATAAAGGGTCTCCTATTCAGGACCTTTAGACACTCAAGACACCACACATCTGCCATCAGAAGTAAGGATTTGAGTGAGTAAAAAGATCTTCAAATACATAAATACATTTTATTTTGCTCCACCCCAAGGTGCAGCAGCAAATAAAACTCTCTTTATAAGAATCAGACTCCTCCTAAACAGAGCACAATAGTCTCAACTTTGAGGTCCTTCAAAGCGAAGCAACACCAATCTCTCTGAGTTTTGGTATTTTTGCTACCTTCAACCTCAGTTTCAGCAGATGGAAGTTTGCCTTTGACGATTCAACAAAGTCACCAAAAACTCAAAAGGCAAACAGCTTTTCAAATAATGGAGCCACCACAATCTTGATAAAAGTTCCCTGAACAGACCTTTTTTTAAAAAGCAGCATTCTGACCTATTCTTCTGAAAGAAACCCCCCCCAAAAAAGCATTAAAATACAACACTCCTGAAATAGGACAGAAAACAGCTCTTATCCTTTTTGCTGCTCACAACTAGCAGGGAAAAAGGGCTGAACGTTCCTCATTGCCTGTATGTGGCACCGTTTCCATGCTGCAGTGATTCTGTAGAGCTTTTTAATCAATTATATTGCCCTTCTTCCCTCCTACGTTAGACTTTCACGTTCCCATGAAACACAGCAAGCATCCTTAAATGAGGCAAAACATTAACATTTAAACTTGCAAACAACTAAGACTGCCACCTACAACAGCTATAACTACAGAAAACACTGGAATGTAATAGAAATACAACTAACTTGTACTGGCACCACAGGGTGCTACTAAGGAGTGATGTAACTAGATCACAGTATTTCATTTTTCCCCCATATGCATTTATAGTTTTTAATGAAGTGAAAACGCACTGATAACAACCAGATGTTCAGTTATGGATACCAGCTCTTAACAAGCTGCTGAAAGAAGCCTTTATAATTCAAAGCTTTGGGAGCTCTATCCTGCAACAAAACGTCAGCAACAGTTTCTACATGCAAGTCATACAATTAAATTAAATACTAATGTTGCATCTTTTTGCCGACTGTGCAGTTTTAATCATTAGCGTACACTCCTGAGTGCTAAGATTAACAAAACCAAAGAAAAAGCAGAGTATCCATAACATTCCCAAGGGAACCATAAATCAAACATCAACATACGGTAACACAAATGTTATAAGAGACTGCATAAGTCTAATTCTTGAAAAGCAATAATTCTGTGTTTTCTATAAAATTAAACCTGAAACGTTGTTCCCTGGCATTCTGTACAAAGCAGCACAGCCTGTTTTTCAAAAAGGTAATTCAAGATCTTTTTAATACCTCTCAGACACAGCACTAAAATGCTGCACAGTCCCAGAGTCCCTTCTGCAACCTATTTCTGCCTTAAAGCATATTTGCCTTTTCCAATACAAGCTAACTTTGAGAAATACTTTAATTCATTGTAGAAAACTGAGACACTCCTAGATATGCTCTGCTATACATCTCTGCAGCCTTTCTCAACAAAAATCAACAGTTATGTTTCATAATAAGGGACACAGAGAGGTGGGTCACACATTTGCCATTTATCTTCTCCCCCATCCTCCACCTTCCTTATTAGTTCTGAGCTAGACCGCCCACCTGCAACTTCCAAGTACGTCTGTAGGTTGTTTTGTACTCAGAAATGAGCTTATTCTGCCAAGGCTGCTACTAGAGCGAGCTAAGAGTGAGCAAGCTCTGCCCATGCTTGGGAAGGACTTGAGCCTTTATGAGTTCAGTGTCCCTGCCAAGCCCAAACTCTTACACTTAAAATCATGGAATGGTTTGGGTTCAGAGGAAACTTAAAGCTTAACCAGTTCCAACCAGTGCCATGGGCAGGGACACCTTCCACTAGAACAGGTTGCTCTAAGCCACATTCAGCCTGGACTTCAACACTTCCAGGGATCCAGGGGCAGCCACAGCTGCTCTGGGAAGCTTCTTCTCACCACCCTCATAGACAGCAATTCCTTCCCAATATCCCATCTACCTCTGCCCTCTGGCAGTGGGAAGCCACTCCCCCTTGTGCTGTCCCTCCATCCCTTGTCCCAGGTCACTCTCCAGCTCTCCTGGAGCCCCTTTAGGCCCTGCAAGGGGCTCTCAGGTCTCCCTGGACCCTTCTCTTCTCCAGGGGAACCCCCCCAGCTCTCCCAGCCTGGCTCCAGAGCAGAGGGGCTCCAGCCCTTGGAGCATCTCCGTGGCCTCCTCTGGACTCTCTCCAGCAGCTCCACGTCCCTGTGCTGTTGTTCCCCAGGGCTGGAGGCAGCTCTGTAGGGGGGTCTCACCTGAGGGGGCAGAGGCGCAGAATCCCCCCCTGCCCTGCTGCCCACACTGTGGGATCAGCCCAGGGCACAGGGGGTTCTGGGCTGGGCCATGTCCAGGCTCTCCTGCACCAGCACCCCCAGGACCTTCTCCCCGGGGCCACCCTCCCTGGAAAATGCCACACACAGGTATCCCAAGCACCTGATGTGACAGTCCAAAAGCAAGGAGTGCTGTTGCACAGGTACCTCTCCTCCTGCATTCTGGGCACAGAGATGGTTCTTCCCTGCTTTAGAAATAATGTTAAGGTTTCAGTGAAGGAGAAAAACAGAAGTTTAAACTGGGGTGCAGAGAAGCAATATATTTAGACAGCAGCTGCCAGCTGTATCCACTCCTTCACCAAACTGGATCTACAGAGCCCAAGGGACACACTAATTGTGACAATCCTGTTAAGGCTACTGAATGCTCATAACAAAATCTTTGCTATTCTGAATGACACTCCAAAGACAGGCTCAGTATGGAAATTTTAATGGTCTGTCACAACAAAAATTCATCTTTAATAGCAGCTTTACAGACAGACACTCTGTTACAGCGCCACCGTAAGCTGCCAAAGCTGCCCGTCCTCTAGGAGGTGATCCTAAGTCTGACACAGAAATCATTACAAGTTTGAATATTTCATGTATTCCACTCAGTCTATTCCTTTTCCAAATTCACATCCTAGGCTTGTACTTCTCTTGATTTATTCCAGCTAAAGACAGAAATTATCTATCCGCTTGACACAAAGTCAGAAAAGAATCTCTAGTGATTTAGGTAGAGGGAGGAAAGCAAAAGGTAAACTGAGTACTAAAACAATCATGACCATTTTCCTGAAGAAAATCATATTCCCGTAATATCTCAAAATGTCTTTATGAAGAAGAGATTTGGATTGTCTATTAGAGAAATAAAGGTTTTCCCATATCTCCTTTCCCCCGAGCCCACTTCCCCTTTGATGATACGGGAATAAAATTCTTAGTTAAGGCCGTATCACATTGTTAAACATATTCTAATGGTAAACAAAGCACTAATAAACACTTTTTAAAGTGTTAGTATCTTAATAATAGTTCAGCAGCATGCTACTTCAGGAAAAATTTAGCTAGGAAAACAAAACTAAACTAAACAAAAATCTTCCGCATCTGTCTCTTACAAGAAGTTTTTGATATAGCCAAATATTAAAGATTATGGACAGGCCTCATAACCTTTTTTTCTTTAATAAGCCATTATTATCACTAGGTTATACAGCAAACCAAGTGCTTTCAACAGCTGCTTCCACTCCCAGCAACCGCATTCACACAGGAACAGAGATGCTGGCAGGTTCAGCGGCTGAAAGGGGTGAAGAACAATCACGCCAGTAATTTTTCTTCTGCCAGAAAAGGCAGAATAAGTGATTTTGGGCTCCACGCACACATTGGTACTTCCAAGAAAGACAAATAAAACCCTGAAGGATTTATGAACTTGCCCGTGTATCGCAGTCCTTTCAGCCCTTTGTACTTCCTCTAATCTGCTCCGAACAAAGAGTGTATCTGTTCCAGGAAGTCCTGACAAGCTCTGCGGAACGACACTGAATCATACCACTAACTCATTACACACTACCTACACAAAACCCTCCTGTGATGTTGACAGACCTGTATTTAATGAGAGGAATGTTTCAGAAAGCATTGCATCTTTTTCAGTTCTCCAGCCAGAAGAACAATTCCAAGTACAAAATCAGCAGAGCCTTACACTACCTCATAACATGTAATCTGAAACCCTTTCAGAGTTGAGAATCTTCGACTGGGGCACTGCATTTTAGGCACAGACTACACTGCAATTTAACACTAAAGACACTGCTAACACTGTCTCTAGTAAAGTTTGTCTTGGGGAAAAAGAATTGAAAACTCATCAGAACAGATGTGGAACACTTATTTCCAAGGAACAAAGAAAGCTCCCCTGCATATAATACTGAAGTATGGTTTATGGTACATATCCCAATGAGATGTGGAATGAACATCCCTCAAATACAGCAGATGCCTGGAAAAAAGAGCCATGTAAACAAATCTGCAGATCTACAGAAACATTCCACTTACTCATTTCTCTTCCTCAGACATCAATTTGCTGGTATTTCAGAAATCAATACCAAATAAGCAACACGATTTACTTTTGCCAATTAAAACCCTGTGCAACTGCAGAAGAACCTTAGTTTTCACCCCTCTGCATCCCCCAGAGGCGAAGTGACACCTACAATGTACCCCTAGCACAACCACTTCCACCAGTAGCTGGCTGTGTGCTGACAGAGGTACCTGAAACAAACATAAAAACTCCTACAAAACTAAATGGAATAACTTCTGTTGATGGTGTAAAGTGTGCGTGAGATGCTCACCGTGTACTTCTGCCAACAGAACGTTCAGGTCTGGCACTGGTAGCAGGGTGATCCTCTCTCTAGGGAGCATTCTTCCTGAAGCTCCTTAGGATTCAGTGTCTTTAGTCCTCGTGCTCACACTGATGTAACTAAAGATGGCAGGAAACAGCCTGGCATTTCTGTACGGACTGTTTAACGACAAGCACTTTCTCACTGACACGTTGCCTTGTGATTACGGAGTTGTGAAACAGATAGCAACTTTTTCTCACCAGTACTGCACCATCATGTGGAACATTCACATGCAAGTATTTAAACACTACCAACCCACCACTACAAGTTTCATATTGTCTCAAATAACCAGTTTACACAAGAAGGCTGAAACAAAAATTAAAAAAGCCAACTTACAAGAGTGGAATTTCAACAATAAGCTGGATGAGGCAACACAGCAACTCTTCTATGAGGTCTTCACACTCTGCTCCTGAAAACAAACACATCAAAGGATTTCTTGATTTTCAAATACCAAAAGAAAACAAAGCTTTAAACACACAGATCCACATAGTCAATATTTAAATTAAGGAATAAACACTAGAAGAGAAGTTCTACCTGTTAAAGAAGATGGGATTTTTCTCCTGAAATAGAAGGCACTTGGGATTATCACCAGAGGAAATGGTGATGTCTTCACTTTTACATACAACAAATAACTAATAATACATGCATAAATTAAATGAGATGTTGGTATTGTAGGACTGTGATAATATTTGGCACATTCCTTTACTACTTCCATAAGGTCATATTAAACAGTGCTATTTTATTACTAACAGTTGAACTAATAACTACTGAGTTCTCACCAGCCAAAGTCAAATCTCTCAAAATTCCCATCACTTCAAATATTTTCCTCCCCCTTTCACTAAATCAAGTGAAGAATAACCAGAGACAGATAGAAAACAGTTTCATTTGTCTAACATACACTGAATATTCTAAATTGGGATCTGTCGAAAGAATGCAGCTACAGAGAACATCACTGCTGCTCTTGAGTAATGTGCATACAGGTTTTTCATGAATATATCTTTATTTATCGAAGAGGTTTTACACATATCAATGACAAGTAAGTGCATTTTAAGGGAAAAGAAATTATTCTCCAGTCACACTGCAACAAAACACATGAAATTATTCAAAATTATTTTAAAACATTTAACTGTTCTAAGCAATAAAACTGGTGGTATTTTACATCAGCATTGCAATGTTTAAAAGCAACAGCTACAAAAGACTTGTGAGATTCACTGAGGAAAAAGCTTATTAAACCATTTGAAGTTTTCATATAACACTAAAAAAAAAACCAAAAAAACAGAAGATAAATCTCTTGGCTCATCAGGATTTTTTCTGCTTTCAAAAATAAAATTATGAAGAGAAACCTACAGCATCATAAAGAAGTGGAGGAATTTATGGTGCTGAATGGCTTAAGAGCAGGCATAGTTTATCCCCTGCATTACAGCACTGCAGCAAAATAATTACCCAAATGCCTGTTTATTTTGTATTTTCCAATAAATAAGTCTTGCCATAAACACAACATTATAGCCAGGTTACAGCAGTTTTACTCTATTTAACCCAAGTTTGTTCTTGAGCCCAGGACTCAATTTTAAGAAGTACACCAGGGGGAATATTCACAACAAAGCAAAATTATTTCTTTCCACAACTGATTTATTAAAAACACATTAAAAATTGTCACCTAGTGAACTGCACATTCTAAAGGAAATCAGTTTTTTATCACGGAAACATGGTTTCCTTTATATAGAATCCCTCATGAGTAACACAATGCAGCTCCTGTTAGTAAAAACTGAGAACTGCTCGGAGTATTTAACCTTGGACAGAAACCACAGCTAATAATGGAGCCCAGATAATGTATTCTAAAGTAACTTGAACGTGACATTTTCCTAAGGCTTTCTGAATCTAGAAAATGCTTATAAAGCGAAACCTCTGCTAGTTCCCAACAGGTACCTAATTTTTTCTCTTGACAAGGGAGGAAAGGGAAAAGAGAAAAAAGGATGAAAAAAGTAAAGTGAATGCATTTTTAAGATACTGTTTCTTCCACCATACTACACGTACAACTCATTTAAAGAGAGAATAACATTATTTGAATATGAAAGAAGGCTTTTCCCCCAAGACTATATTCAAAATGAAGGAAGAAAATATTGGGTTAGCACAGTCATGTAGAATGGACGATGTGGTTGTTGTTTTTCTTTTTAAAAAAAAGCTTAATTGCTGTAATCAATGTCATTCAGCAACGATAATTAATGTGTCCTTTTCCCCATTGGGGCACAGCATTCTTGTTTAATTTTCATCTTGCCAAGACAATGAGGAGGATACAAGCCAAATCTATAACGTGAGAGAGAGCCATAAACATGGAACACTCTGTGTTTTCACAAACAATGCCTCTTTCAATAGCAGGATAAAGACAATACACACAAGACTCATTCACATTAATAGATCACATACTTGGATCAAAGACACGTGTAAAGCCTTCGGGGAAAAAATTAAAGGGTGAACCTGTCCAGATAAGACTAGAGCAGACTCACAGTGAGAGGAATCACAGGTGCATCTACCAAACTCCACTGCACAACTGCAAACACATGGATTACTTCATCTCGCGGGTAATTTGTTGGATTTTGACTTTTTGGTGAGGTTTGTTTGTTTTGGGTTTTTTTTATACATAAATTTTAAAAATGACTTTTAATTTTTTTTTTTTTTTTTTTAACTGTGTACACAATGCACAGGCAAAATGCCTTATCCAGAAGAAACTATACATGCCAGGAGGCTCCACTTCTAGCAAAACCATATCCATCCTTGGCCATGACACAGAGTCCGACATCATAACAGTCCTTCTTCTCAAGAACCAAACCACTACGTTGCCAAGACCCGATCTGAACTGCGGTAGCAGCTGGATGTGTCTAATACTAATAAGATATTCAGGCACAGCAAGGTATATCCTCACCTTAGATGCCACTTGTTTTTCTGCCCTGTTGCTCATACAGATAGGACAGAACCTGGACACAACTAATGAGATAAATCATGTCTTACAAGACAGAATTAAGGCTTCCTTGGGTTTTGTGGTTTGATCTTCAGCTCTGAGGACTCTCTGAAACTCCCGACTTCCACTTAAGAGTGCTAATAATAAGTACATAAATTAATTGCCATCCCTCATTTCCTTTATATGATAGCTGAACACTCACAAAATCATTTAAGGGTTGCAGTAAATGTGTTGTTATTTATTCCATCTTATAAGTCCTCTTACTTGCTTTAATACACCAGGAACAGCCCTCAGCAGCCTTGTGATAAAAAACTTCTTTAGAGAGAGTGGATAAATCTTCCTATTACAGCTCAGGGAATATGTCAAATGAATTGATGGTCTGATTCAGAATACAACACCCAGTATGTGCTCTCTTACACTTCTGAATCACAACACAGCTAAAGACTGTGCAGCAATAATGGGATGCAGACAGTGGAAAGATGAATGATTCGTGTCAGTGAGACTAACTCCAGCTTCAGATCAGCAGGTGCCAAGTCCAGTTTGTGATTTATTATTATCAGGACTTTCTTAGCTGAATCTTAAAAGAATATGGTTTAAGTCTCTATAGGTATTTTCCTGCAATCAAAATTATGCAATATCATCCAAAATTATTAGCAATTCCCAGTTATGGAGGAAGAGGCAAAGGCTGCACTTCCTGGCCTAAAGGACTGTGTGAAAACTGTCAAAAGGAAGAAATTTCTACTCATGGTATGACTCCTCTGAAGGAAATCAAAAAACAGTGGGGACTCAGTGCTGTGCAATTTCTTCACTACAACTTTATAATGGTCAGCAACAACACATCCATGCACTCAAACCCCAAAAAAACCCCATATTTTATGACACAAAACACAATTGCACAGCTTTCTTCTGAGCTTAAAACAGTCCAGCAGCAAAAATCACAAACAGGACATTCAGAAAAAGGCAAACCATATAAACTACAAAATCTGGGAGGAGATCAAATATCCCAAGGAGCTGCTGATGCTTTGACAGCAGCATGAGCATCCCCATGTGCCCTGAGCATCCCAATGTGCTGTATTTAAACTCAGGGAACACAACACTGAATATATTATCCAAGTAGAAGGATAAAAATGTGATGGCCACAGTTTAAACAGGGAAACAAACATCACCACAGTGTGATTTCCAAAGGAGTTTTGATGACCCTGAAAAGAACAACATACCGTTTCTCAGAAGGCTGAGAGACTGAACAAAACATATTAAAACGAATCACAGGAAAGAGAGGTTGTTTGTGTGGTTGGGTGGTTGTGCTGTTCTTTTCAGTTACTACTCATCAGACATTCAGGAAATAAGGAAATTTCAAAATTCAGACACTGTATTAAAGCTTTTATCTATGTGGACATTTTACTTACATTATCTAGTTGATATAATAATGTCTTTTATAAGCCTTGTTTTATCATGCTTGCAATCAAAGAATTATAAATAACATCAAGCTCCGGTGAACGAAAAACAGCAAGGATGACTAAGAACGTAATTTTTAAAAAGCATGTTTGCCAAAGACACGAAAGCCTCAGTAAAAGTACTTATGAATCTATGTAAACTTCACAAAAACAGGCATGTTCTAGTTTCCAAAGAGTAAAAAATTAAAACTCAAGAAAGCTACACTTGACTTAATTATAGGAAAGTAGCCTCCTTATTCCCACACTCTATAGATATTTTTAAAAACCTATGTGAAGATTTTTATGAGCCAAACCCAGTGGCTGTGTAAACTCATCCCGTTATGAACCTCAATACCCTGAGGAAGGACACAAGAACCATTCCCAGCTGGAAACACGAGGAGGAGCCAAGGAGCGGCTCATTTCCTGCCTCCCCAGCAGACCACACACAATTACCTTCCTAATCAACAACATCCCATGAACAATCTGCTCAGAGATAATTGCTAAGTACATTTGCCACCAATATGCACAAAATTATCGCTAATAAATGTCACTGTGAATTACAGTCAAGTGCTACTAGACATGGTATAAACACGGATCTACCCCAGTGACAAGAATCACTTTCTGTGCCACGCTGCGAGGAACTCCCAGAGCAAGGAATAAAGATCATAGGGCTTCAAGCTAACAAAAGTATCAGCTTTTCCACCCATCCCACTGGGTTATGCTGTACACTGCAGCAAGAGGTGGGCCATTTTTTCAATCCAGGAACTAACCCATAGGCAGTCTGCAGGGATAGCTTATTACAAGCAGGTTTTCCTTTCGAATGCATCAGTGAGCTGACTTCATTCCTGGAGATCACTCATCACAGTTTAAATACATTAAACCATTTCAACATGTAGCACTTAATCTTTTGGCACCAGAGTTCTGATTTCCTCAGAGTAGTGGCAGGCGCCAAGGAGTTAAACAGACTTTAACAAGCAGTTTTCACTGCTCAATGAGCAAGCAGGGTTTCTCAATGCGCATCCCCCTTGCAGGAAACCCACAGTGAGATACTTCTGGTTGTCCTCCCACAATCCACTCACACTGTATCAGCATTCTGAGACGTTTTTGCCTTTATGGGGTAAATAACATGCATTTGCAAACTGAACAGTGCCTGGACTTGGCCTTGGCAGTGCTGGGTTAGCAGCTGGACTCGATGAATGGCAGAAGGCTTTTCTGACCTGCATGATTCCATGACTCACAACAAAGTAAAGGAAACCAAGGCTCCCATGCCAGTGCATGCACCTCTTTAAGAGCATCTTGATACAGTGCTACACAAAGATTTGTGGCAGACAGTGTTAACACTGTCTTTTTGCTATAAGCTAGCTGATTTTGAATGCATTTGCATTATTCTTATTCAAAAAGAAAGAACAGGAAAAAAACTGCTGGATTACTTGAGCATCTTCCCTGCCATCTTCCATCTTGTGTCATACATGCTCCATTTCCTGGAGATGCACCCATTTTAGGACATTCAGCCTAAATTCTTCAACTTTTCTTGTACTCTTGAGTAAACTCTTGTCCAGCAGATGCCTTTTCAATGGATCAAGTTTAACCACAGTACTGGTACCTTCCCTCACTAGATTCCTAAAAGGGGCATTAATTCCACTCCGTGGCCGCTGTTGGTTTATGAAAAATATGTGAAAAGAAGCATTAAATTTCAATATCACTGTTCCAACATTAGTATATGGTCAGCGTCACCCCAGTTCTGTTCTGTTGCTCTGAAGAGGACCAATAGCACCTTTCAAAAAGAAGGTGCTAAAAAGACTAAAGCTCAAGCTGGTCTACAGCATCATTTCTGAACAACTGTTTAAAAATTGCCAAATTAACCTAAATCCATCTCTCTAGCACTTAATTCCTAGTTTTAAAGCAAAGTATGGGATTCTTAGTCTAAACAAAACATGGAATCTTAGAATTAATTAGACTCTAAAGGGTCAAAGGCAGGTAAGTCCAACCATTAACCTGATTCTACCAAGTCCAGCACTAAACCATTTCCCTAAGTGTCACATCTACAAACGTGAGAACACTTTATTTTCACATCATGGGACGTTTGCTTCACCAGCACTTCCGTGCACCTACCATATGAGCCTGGTCCTGGTCCTGCTTTCTCTTCATAAGTAAGATGAAGTTGGAGCTCCTCTTCTGACATTCGACTGATGAATACCTTCAGCAGGCAGCAAATAATGAACAGTGCATTGTGAGCTTGCCAGATAAAGAGGTGGCTAGAAAAGAAGCAGAAACAAACAAGAATCAGTAACGCTTCACCAGCAAACATACATCAAAAACCACAAGAAAATAAATGCCAAAGTAGACAAAGCCCCTGGAGCTGAAGCAAGGAAAATCCAAACTGCTCAAGCAGGGAGTTCAATTGAAAACTGAAAACACAATGGAAATGTATTTAAAAGTAGTATAGAAAATACAACCTTATTCCCAACGACATTTATAGTTACAAACACCAAAGCTGACAGAAGTATTACTCTTTGATGGTTCAGCAAACACCTGAAGGCTTCTAGACACTATGGACTCAAGGCACCCATACACTGGAAGAGTTCCAAAAGATTAGAGATCTGAAAGTTTCTCTGGCTTCATGAACCCTTCTCCCAGTCAAACAGCCTTCAGGTAACCATAGGCATTTGTGAACTTCATAGGCACCACACAGCTTTCCTATGCAACTCACACAAATATTTGCCAGGTTTCATGAATGTAAGGGGAATACAGCTTCATCACATTTTCTTGAGTCCCAGTCAGTAACTTCTAGAAAGCCCATGCAACAGCACAGAGTCAACTACCACTTTCAAGGTATCTTTGGATTAAGCAGCAAGAGCTCTCAAGGCATGAACAACTTCTTTCTCCAGACACAAGTAAAAAAACTGATGGTAGTCCTAGGAGCAAGGGGGAACCAAAAAAGAAGTTTTCCTTTTCGCATTCTCAGGTCTGATGAGAGTAGGACATTTAACTGTGGGTGTCAGGGAGCACCTACGGAAAGACTCCTGCAAAAGCCCCACAGTGCTGCACAGGTAACCTCCTGGAGTTCTTTCCTACTGCTGAAAGCGGCAAGCAAAACCAATGGCAGCTGCACAACATGACCTGAAAGCAATATCTTGATACATATTTATACACATATTTATAAATATATATTTATATATGCTTTTATTATTTATATATGTTAAACATTTCCAAGATAAAATAGTGGCTCATTCATTAAGCTTGAGCTAAAAAGTTCAGGTGATTTTTAAACAGCTCTAAACCAGTTGCAATCCTAACTTACTCCATTTGTACACAAATGTGTTCATCTAAAACACAAATATGTCTTTTTCATCAGCAACCGATCTACTGTTGTATTTAATCTCCTCTGTTTGGAAAAGTACTAGACACTTGTTCTGCTTCAAACAACAATTTAAGAGAATTCTAAGGTTTGGTCTGTGAGCGTGTTAATTAGTAAAGTAAAAATTCAAGAGCTAGCAACAAAAGGAACATTTAAAAAATTACAGCACACAAGCTTTTTCTCCAGGGACTTACTTTTGACATTCTGCTGAAATTTTTAATTCTTTGGTTCTAGAAAGAAAGACTTTAATCAATGACCCAAGGTTTCCTGTCCGAGGATTCTTCTCAACTAGAAAAGGAAAAATAAGATACAATTACACAGCACATCTAAGTTGACATTATTCCATTCAAACAACATATAGAAAAAAACCACGAATTTCAATGTCTTAAATATTTCTACATAAAGCACAGTATGACTTGCTTGGCTGTATAGGTGTTGTCCTTTTAAGATTCTCCAGCACATGACTCACCATTACATTTGTTCTCTAAATACTAGTCACCCTAGATTTAAAATAGCCCGAAGGTGGGATACTCATATTCCTTCCTTTCCAAGACTTGTCTACACCACAACAGTCTCCTGCCAGAAAACTGGGCAGGTTTTCACAACTACCTTTTACCTTCTTGAAATACCGTTGATCACATTTATATCATTCCTTCCTTTTGTCCTCTGATCCCTTCCCCTTACTGATCAGCTTAGAGGGCAGAGGGAAGAAGAGGTAGTAGGAGTGGAATTGTTTGTTTTAAACCTTTCAGTCATACCATTCTGTAAAACAGTTAATGGTCTTGGGATATACACAAACGCAATCTTTACATTGCTTTAATCTTACCAATGGAACACATACAAACAGAACACTGAAGACATGAATGTGTACAGGGATGCTGTTTCTTAATTTTTCTGGAAAAGCACATGGAAAAAATACATCACAGCTTCTCACCTAAAGACTTGCAGACTGAGATTGTGGCCTCTTCCAAGAGTTTTAAGTCAGCACTATGGAAGAAAGAAAAGAAAAACTGTTAAA
This sequence comes from Oxyruncus cristatus, assembly GCA_013399855.1. Lineage (NCBI taxonomy): Eukaryota > Metazoa > Chordata > Aves > Passeriformes > Cotingidae > Oxyruncus > Oxyruncus cristatus. Next base: position 159,004 of record VXAY01003095.1, on the reverse strand, counting down.
CAAGCAGTTGGGTTCCTGCACTGGAAGTGAAAATTCATTACAAAACAGTCATAAAATACTTCTATGAAGCATTTAATTTTAGCAATCCATTAGCTGGCAGAGGTCAACTTGTCCAACCTCCCTGCCCAAGCAGGGTTCCTTAGAGCCAGCTGCCCAGGACCATGTCCAGGCGGCTTTGGAGTATCTCCACAAGCTCTCTGGGCAACCCATTCCAGTGCTTGGTCATCCCAATACCAGACACTGCAACACATATTTGTAGTGCAACGTCTATAAAGCAGGAAACCAACACTCAAAAGTGAACTGTCAAAGTGAAATGTCTCTTCTCCCAGGGGACAAGGGACAGGAAAAGAGAAAATAGCCTCAAGCTGTGCCAGAGGAGGTCCACGTTGGATATTCAAGGAAAATTTCTTCATGGAAAGGGTTGTCTAGCCCTGGCAGAGGCTGCCTAGGGCAGTGGTGGAGTCTCCAGTCCTGTGGATGTGGCACCTGGGGACATGGGTTAGTGTTGGCAGTGCTGGGGGAATGGCTGGGCTAGATGACCTTAGAGCCCCTTTCCAATCTAAGCAGTTCTGTGATCATTTGTATTACCACTACCTTTGTGGCTCTAGTGCTGCCATGCTTCGATTGACACCACTGAAAATATACGTAGAACAGCAGCCTACGGAGTAAACTTGATTTTTTTAAAAAGAAATTTCATTTGAAATTACATATTTTTAAAGCATGAATTAAAGAAACCTTAACCCGACATTTAACCTCAAGCTAAGCAAGTTTCCTTTAATTAATGTTATTATACTAATGCAACAATCACATCAGAAACACCAAATTTTTTTGTAACTTCATTAACTGCCTGTTGATTTGCCTCAGAAAACCATCATCCGAAAAGAACAATAAAGCAGTAAAGCAAAACCAGCCAACAACCACTGAAAGTAAACACCATCTGCGTCAAACACATACTTGCAACACTACAAATCTACCAGAGCAGGGTAAGTGATCCTCAAAAACATCCTCAACAGATGGGAAAACAAGATGAATAACCAGATATTGTGCCCAATGCCGCACTGAGGAACATGAAGGTGTCTCAATATTAATAACTAAAGCGCATCCTGTTCCACCACCCTCACCGTCAAAATTTCTCCCTTCTGTCTAGTCTGAATCTACCCTCTCCTAATTTAAAACCATCACCTTTGTCCTATCACTGCAGGTCCTACTGCTCAGGGCTTCGGATGAGATTGTACAGCCCCTACACAGACTGAATTAACAGTATGTAATACAGGCTGAACAATTTCAGAGCGCATGCAGCCACAGCCTTGCAATGAAAGGTATGACAACCACCATCCTCAGAATAAACAGGAGAGTAGCAATGTAATGACACTTGAACAGTGCTAAGCCTATAAAGGTCGGTGGTACGGCCTCTGTTGCAACACTACTCTCACACAAAAATATAGCAAAATTGAATAGTGCCATAATTATATTACCAAAGTCACTGTTCCTTCCTAAGCATTAAGTTTTCTGAAGAGTAATCTGATTTATACAAAACCATCAGAGACTAACTCTCTGTCCCACCTGCTCAACCCCAACTCAGCAACCACCTACAGCTCTGCCAGCAACCTAAAAGGCAGTGGTGGGGGAAAACAGCCCTCCTTCTTTTTGTTTTTAAATTTAGATGGTAATACAATCAACCTGAGATTATCAGTGGTGCTGTGTGGGAAGCACCCACACCAGCTCCACTGCCGAAAACCCTGTGGAGATGTGATCTTGCAAGCTGTGGAGTTTGAGCTGTGACTGAATTCCTAAGGACTAGAAGACATTGGCAGCAACAGCAGCCAAAAGAATTATTTCAAAACCCTTCAACAGGAAACGATTCAAGATAAAGACATCAAGCAAATTAAGTTTTAAGATGGCTGCAAATTTCTCTGTATACCAGAGTAATTTACTGTGCAGTGAGCTGACAGCTGAGACAGCTCTTTACCTACAGCTGAATATCCTAAGACTTTATGCAGATTGGCTTATCCTGATATCAAATATCAGCCTTCATTCCTCTCTTATGGATTGCTTTGAAACATAAGCTTCAGAAAGAACAAACTTACACTTTGATACATACTTTAAAAACAGTGGTCTTGGTCTCGAAGGTGGTCTCTTGTTTCAACACTAAAAACATGCAGAGTAATTACAAACAAATGGTATTGAGCAAGAATACGCCACCAGCAACTACACTCAACAGGTCCATGACAACACAGTTTTCCAGGTCTGTGTGACCTTGCACTTCAAAAAAAAACAACAAACTCCTAAATTTGCCCAGCTGGCTGCTTGTCATCAGGATTTATTCCTTCCTAAGAGCAGGGAGGGTGACTATTGCATAGGACACCAACTCAGTAGAGAATTCTTAGGTATTGAATAATCATCATCTAACACAACATGACCCATCTCCCACTATTCAAAGATCCTGGGGACACGGTTTGAGTGGTTATTATAAGTGCTTCAGGATTTAAACCATAAATGCAGACATGCAGCTTTGAATTACGGTTCATTTTCCCTGAATTTCTAAGTAGTTAGAGTTCAAAGTATAGTGTTCTTACAGATTTTTTTTCTTCCCTTTGAGTTACTAAAGCCCACACCAAATCCTCAAAACAAATTCCACAGAGTTGCCTAATTTCTGCAAGTTGCCATTATCAAAAACAGTGAAAAACCAAGCAAGGCCTTCAGATCTTCAGCAGAGCTTTTAACATCCAAGTCATTCTTTTTCCTACCAAAATAAAGCGCAATGCTTAAAAACTATCTACAGCCCACTCGCTCTTACTCATACAACAGGAATATAAAACTGAATTTTGCCACACTCAAGACTAGGCAACACCACCTGCAATACTTCAGTTCACTCAACAGAAACACCTGGTGAGGAGGAATTTCAGCAGAAACACCACCCCAACACATACACACACACTGACACACCAGTGAAGTGGTGTTCTTGCATTCAACAGAAGTGTTAATACTGTTATATCCCCACAGATAGATTCACAGAGAGAGTACGGGAGGGTACAAAAATAGCAGCTCATTCCCAGGTACGTAGGGTAAAGCTCAGCAGTGGCTTCCTTTCCTTTGCTTGGGCAGGAAAGAGGAGTGAGAGACACGGAGGAGTGAGAGACTGAGTATTTTTTTGTGCAGTGAAGAGACAGAAGGTAAATTACAGTAACACTTAGGTAGAAAATGCCAGAGCTAAGAGTCATAAGGTGGTACAAAAGAAACGCTACAAGCAACTGCGGTACTGACTTTGCTCTACAGTCCCTGTGGAGATGACATCTGGCTAATGAATTAATGTAAGAATGGAAACCCAAGACTAAAACATTTGTCTTTTCATTAACCCACAGAGCAGCACTGGTACTAAATATTCAAACTGTATTTCAGCACTAACAAGAGCCAGCACAGAGCGAAGCTCCTTCACTTCACTGATCAAAAATAAAAGCTCCAATTTTCTCTAAAAACCCTCACCTGATAAATATGGACTGCCTTGTTGTCAAATATATGTATATAGACACACATATTTTGTGTCTAGAGAAGGGAATGGAGCTGGGGAAGGGTCTGGAGCAGCAGGAGCGGCTGAGGGAGCTGGGGGGGCTCATCCTGGAGAAAAGGAGGCTCAGGAGGGACCTTCTGGCTCTGCAACTCCCTGACAGGAGGAGGGAGCCAGGGGATATTGGGCTCTGCTCCCAGGGAACAAGGGACAGGAGGAGAGGGAACGGCCTCAAGCTGTGCCAGGGGAGGTTCAGATTGGATACTGGGAAAATTCCTTCACCCAAAGGGTTGTCCAGCCCTGGCACAGCTGCCCCAGGGCAGTGTTGGAGTCCTCATCCCTGGAGGGATTTCAAAGCCATGTGGATGAGGCACTTGGGGACGTGGGTCAGTGGTGGCCTTGGCAGTGCCAGGGAACAATTGAACTTAATGGCCTTGGAGGGTTTTTCCAACCTAAACATGGTTTTAGGCGAATATCTGGGAATAATATGGTAATTTCGGACTAAGTTGAAAATCCATTTAAATCGTTCACCTTCGACATAATATATTTAATTGTAAGAAAGTATCCATGGGAGATCGAGGAAAACACAATCTTTCAGAAAAGCAAAAGAAAAACCCCACACATTTTCCAACCTAAACCATTCTGGGATTCTATGACATGAAACACGAGTTTCAAGCCACTGAGCTTTAACATCATGATCACAATGACCTGGAAGAGTTTGTTCTTGTAATTATGTATTTAAACTGGCACTACCTGAACTAAGCTACCTCGTTTTGTGAAAGCTGTACATATCTACCAGTTCTACAGTTTTCCAAGGAATGAGCAGAAGGTACCACCTGATGTGGGGATTCAAACGGGAGAAACACTAAGGATTTAAAGCAAAGTATTCTTAACCACACTGGCTTAACTGGCCCACTTAGATCCAAGCAAATATGCGAGGTGCAGAGTTGTTTCCCACACACTTTAGGAAAAAATTCCAGGCTTCACAGGAGTTTCTGCCTCATCCTGTGATCTGAGGGTCAGCATTTTCAAAGTACTGCATAAAAGAAAGAAATTATTTTATTTCTCTTTTTTTTATTTTGAGGGTCTAAGTCCACAGACTTCAGCAAAACTAAAATAATAGCAAAATTTGCTCCCTTGGCAGCACAGACTTCTTTAAAGAAAATGGTTTTATCTTGCTTAATTTTAAGGGTATAAAATCATGTTAAACCTCAGGAGAGGTTTAACAGTGGCACTGACTATTGTCTGTAACATCCCAACACCAAGCAGTAAGAGTATTTTGCACACCAATTGACACTACAAACCCACCTATACTCAGGCAGCATCTGCATGACTCCAGCTATCACACATCAGTGGTGGAAGTAAAGAGCAACCAAGGATAATCGTTAATTTGTTGGGATCTAATCACTCTGTAGTTGCTGATCAGAGTACAATGACCTTCTCCATCAGGAAGTGAGCTTTCTGTAAGAAACACCTCCTCAGTGGGTGTGGGAAAGAATGGTGAATCAAGCAGTCTGCCAGTCAAAAAAAATCCATCGTTCTTATTGACTGCAGACTTCCATTTCTTGCTTCAAACTACCAGACAGCCGGATTCTGTGGTCAGCTATTATGACATATACTTTAAAAAACATTACTTTCAAAGAGAAGAGGGGGGAAAAAAGAAATACAGAAGGAAAAAAAACAGTGGCATTATAAAGAGGATTATTTTAGAGTGGTTGAATTCACTTGCCTTATTATAAATGCATTATCCATCAGTCCCATAGACTTCAACAAAACCACAATTACTAGAAGGCAGTGAAAGTTGCTTTCTGACAGCAGTCAACTCTGAAGAACATGGTCTTATCCCTTTTTATTTTAACAGCATCACCATACAAGAGGTTTCAAAGAGGCAGTGACTTCCGTTAAAGTGTCTCAACACGGCAAGAGGAAACATTCTGCTTACAAACGGTAATTACAAACATACCCACACCAGGACACCTGCCCTTGGTATGGTAAGAAAAAGACCCAAACCAAAGCAGACAACCACCCCCTCTAAAAAAGGAGGCAGAAAAAAAACCACAGGAGCAGCTTTCCTGACTATTTTTCCTCATAGTAAGGCCTTTTTTCTTTGCCACTGAATACAAAACAGAAGAACCAGCTCATTTAGTAAATTCATACTGTGGGAATGTTGACTTTAATGGACTAGTTGGAGGAAAGACATCAAAGAACATAAGGCTGCATATGATTTATTGTACCACTTTAAAAATGTACCACGTTAAGGCAACATAAAAGCTGCTCATTTTTATGTCTTTCCACTAAAGGCCCATGCACCACACTATTCTTGAACCAGCAACTCATTAATAATTCCAGGGAAGGAACAAAGCTGAACAGTAAATATTAAGCACATGATTTTCAGCAAGTTCTGCTTTAGTTAACTTTAAAGTTTTCCATCAGAAAATAATTGTAACTAATACCACTGCTAAGGAGGAGGTGGCATTCTTGGTAGCACCTCGCAGGAGAGCCAGACAAACAGAAGGTCTGCCTAGACTGAGAGCTAGGACTCCAAAGTAAACTTCACAGCTCTTCACCGTAACAATAACTAAAAAAGTCATCCAGAAAAGCTGTACTTTGTTTTTCCAATATCCAAACATTATTCAGATTGATAAGTCAGCCACTTGAAATATAGAAGTGGCAGATTTAAGGTTTTACACAATTTTAATTCAGCTCCCAGGAGTCCGTTCTGTACAACAAATAAGGACCACTGAAGGAAAAAAAAAAAAAAAGAACATGCAGGAGTGTGAAATTGGAGCACCAAGTACTTCCAAATGCCTGAAACCAGAAATTTCTTAGCAGAAAGTTCTGTCTGATGATATCACAATAAACCTTTTACAGCAAAAAGCATGAGGCACAAAAACTAAAACTAAACTGCTGGTAACTTTCCCTTTTAGTATCACTTATGTATATATCACTTATCTCCAACCACTTCTAAACTGTGAAAGGCCCCAGTGGCCTCCCTTACCTGCCAAATTGCTAGGACTGGCTCTGGCTGTTACTATCACTCATGGCAGGGGAGTCACAGGGATTCACCCTCAGCTCATTTCTGATTACTGACAGCTGATTCAGAATCAGAGTTCATGAATACATAGACCAGAATTAGTTACACATAATATTTCCTCTTAATACTTGCCTAATTCTTAAGAAAATCAACATTATGAGAGGAAGAACAAACAGCCCAGAAAAGCAGAATGTTACACTCCCAGCAGCCAGCTCTGCTTTGACCACATGCCTTCCCATTCATTTTTGGATGGCACAGCCATTTTAAGCAATCCCACCTTTTAGCTCAACAGTCTGCTGTGCCCCCCTCAAAAAAATCAATCCCTCACTGTGCCAGAACTGTTTTGTGGTGCCAAGCTACAAATCACACTAGGGAATTAACCTGGCTGATAAAATAAACAGTTTTTTGGCTATATTATTTCTCAGACAGATTAGTTCCTGCTTAAACCCACAACAGAACCAGATAAACACTAGAAGAGATAGTGAAAGGGCAAGAGCATCTTGCATCAGTGTTGCTGACAGAGACAAAGCGACTTTGCAGTCAGCAGCACTGGTATTTGGCAAACTTTATTCCCCGCAGGAAACTACCTTGCATTCTTCACAGAAACAGATCAAGAAGTTAACAGGACTCAAAAAATAAACTCAGAAAAGAAGGCGTGGCTGATGAAATCAGCAATGCTAAAGAACTACATGTGGAATCACAAAAGGAGAAATTAACACACAGAGTCAGGTAGGGCTGGGGAGAGAAACCAAAGGAGAGAACCAGGAAGATGAGAAATGGATGAACAGAGGGAGAACACAACCAAACTGAAAGGGGAAAGAGAGAAAAGCAAAATAAGGACAAAGAAGAGAGTACCAAAGTGCCAAGACAAGCAGAGCAAAACAAAAACGCAACAGATAGCAGAGCACAGAGAGAGGCGCCATTATAAGATACAGTATCATTCATTTGTGTTTCTCAGAGCAGAAGGACAGTAATTTCCATCTCTCAAGCCAAGTCCTAGGCTTCTGATTTCGAAGATTAAAAGAATATTGTTCCTCAGAAGATCCAGCTCAGTTTGGCACCTGGGACCAGCAGTACCTGGACTAACCTGGAACAGCTCCCGCAAAGCAAAGCACTAGTCACACATCCCTCCCTAGAGAAAGCAAGCATGGAGAAGTGTTAAAAACCCTACAAACTTCACTTACACCGTGAAGGGATTCAGATTCCCCTTAGATGTCTTCCTTGCAGATACTGGTTCCTTGCTATGGTGAAGGTTTCCTGACAACAAGGTGAATGTGCCAGGCACCTGCTGCTGAAAGGTGGAAATCTACCCTGGCCCCACCCCAGCAACTTCCCCACATTGCTGGTTTTTCCTTGGATATTTTGGCTTTGGCTGATTGCTTTTCCTACTAACATGCATTTTCCTACTGCCTTCTCTTCATATGTATTCCCCTCTTCCCTGTGGTACTGCTGTATGTAGAACAGAATTATGCCCAAAGCAGTGTCCAGAAAAGACTACCCTCTTCTACCTGGGGATCATATTAGTCCTGTCTTTGCAAAAACTTGAGGAAATAGATCCTTTACTGTAGAGTATCACCAATCATCTCCACAAAAACAACCCACAACACTCATATGGCTCCCAATAACACTTGCAAACAGTCACTAATTTTGCAATGGAAAGAGTTAATTTAAAAAGAGAAAAAACTTTAAAACTCCATCCCATTCAACTGACTCCTTTCCACAAACCACAAACCAGCATCTTGCCCCAGACAAAGGTACAACCTACACTCAGGCCTCACTAAAAGCAGAGTTAACTTGACAATTCGCAAGCTTCCAGTCTCAGAGATGAACGTTGACCTCTACTGTTCCGTTCCTGCAGGCAAGGTTATCTGATACACACCACGGCTGAGGGTGCCAACATCGTCCAAAATCACTTGTCAAACGGTTCTCTCAGATAGATGTGCAAGTTAATGGGAAATTTCTGCTTCCCTCCAATTATTAAGCTGCAGAAAAAGATGCGTCTAAAAATATTTCTCTGCCAGCTGCCAGGCAAGAGCACCATCTGGTGTTCAGCTAATTAAAGCTTTCAACCTGCATTTGGATAATTTTTTTATTGTTGCTGTTTGCTTGGGGTTTTTAATTATGTTTACTGCTTGGGCGAGGTTTTTTTGTTTGTTTAGTTAGGTTTTTGCTTTATTGAGTTGGGAGGGGTTCTTTTTTTTAGCAGATTTACTCTGCGCTGGATCTCATTCTGTGAATAGCAAAGCAAACAATGAAAAACCCTTTAACTTCTACCGAGGAAGGAAAAAGTGCAGCGGAACCACTCAGAGAAATTGCTGGGGTTTTATATATAACTATTTCCCCCTAAAAAAAACCCCAAACAATAGAGTATTATATAACTTGGAATATGGTACATCTTGTTAGTCATGAGTAGGCTGTAAATAATTCTTGTGTCTTCAGGGATCTTAGAGGAAAAACAATTGTTCCTTCACACACTCCCAATTACACAACACCCCTCACAAGCTTTACAGCCCTCCACAGCACTGCACCTTCTTCCTAACCTCTGGCTATTCTCTCCAGGCAGAAGCCAAAACACTTCTTCCTCCTCACTCTTCACAAAAATAGCACCTAGTAAATGCCTCAGTTATTTACCTTAGCCCATTTTCCACTCCAGCTGTCTGAAATTTCACTTATTCACAGAAAAGCATCAGGGCACTATTGTGAACTGCAAAAGCAGTTTAAGTAACACTTAAAGGTGTTAAGTAGTATCAAATTGTTCTTGTAAGAATGATAATCAACACAGAGGCCAAGGAATTTAGCAATGGAGTTGGGTTAACAGAAGTTACAAGGACTTGCATTCTCTTTTTCTGGAGGTGTGCTATGGATTCTCTCAAAAATACTAATTCTATTTATATCCATGCCACTTGCTGGAGTAAAAAGATGTTCAGAGCTGGAATTTTAGATATTTAGAAAATACCTGTATGAACACAACATGCCAAACTTCTTTTTAAAATGCAAAAGAAGGTGAAAAAAAGCCATATGGACTAAGAAACTCAACAGCTAACCTCCAATTAAATTATGGAAGACGTAAAATTCTCTTAAGTTGAGAGGAAATATCAAGAGTTGGAATATTCAGCAAGTCCAGCCACCCCAGAGGCTACACCAAAGAAAAAGAAAGCTTCCTAAAACAACAAGGAAAATAAAAGTTTCCCCCCAACACTACAGGCCCTATTTCAGATTTCTCCCAGGAGAATGAATAGCAATTGCAGCAATTTCGTGAAGAAGAAACACACAGGAATGGAAAAGGTGGTGGAAAACACTTCTAAACTTAGAAACAACAGCCTATTTTACACAGGCATGTATTCCTATGCTACTTAAAACAGGAATAATTAACAAAACCACTCATTTGCTTTTGGATTTGTCACTTCTATAAATACATTATCTAAGTTTAGCTCTTCAGCACCCTCTTACCTGTTTGTTGGAGTGGTGAAGCTAAAAGACAGCAGCTGATTCCAGAACGGGTCATTCTCGGAGATGGGCTCTGCTCCTGACAATTTTTTTAAGTACTCATTTTCTGGAAGCTCACTGATGCTGCTGCTATTTGCTCCCATCTTCTTTATTTGGCAAATCTCTTTCTAAATGTTCATTTCTTTAAGGGAATAAAAAAGAAGAAGAAAGAAACATAAGTCTTCTGTACAAATAAGGAATATATGGATCCTAAATTAGATAGCACTAAAGCTTTAGTTTACCCCCTTGAAAAATCACTGAGATGTAGAAATGAGGTGCATAGGAACACATTAGAAAGACTTTCTTTCAAAAACTTAAGACAATAACATCTTCATCCAAGGTAGTTAGAAGTTTCTGTGCTATATATTTCAGTCACCATCTCACTTGGATGTTAATAAATCACACTCAGCACAGCTTTATCAGTACCAAGGCTGCTACCAGCAGGGGAAACTGCAAAGAATTCAGTTTTAACAGGGGTGACAGGTTGACAAGCAATTCAGAAACACATTTTCAAACTGAATATGCAAAGGTAGAAAATGGCTGCTTCTGTAAAGATGCAGTGTGCCACCAACGATTGACACCTTGAAAGCTCCTGCCTTGCCAGAGAAAGCACAGCTCTTGTTGCACTGTTACCCAGCAAGGAAATGTACTACTGACCATCTCTGTAAAACAATGTGGTTATTCCCAGACAACTACTTCAAGGGGAAAAAGCTAAAAAATTAACACATCAGAAACACAACTGCACTTTGAAGGAACAGTGCAGAAGTTGGCACTCCAAAACCTCTTTTCATTACTAGCTGTGTTCTACTTGATCTGCGCGAACAATGAGGTTTCAGTTCTTCATGCCGCTTATCACTGCTTCTCATCTTTATAAACAACTTAATTTAAGAAAAAAACCCACCACGATGCTATCAACTATGCGCCAGGGATGATTCCAAGCATCTTACATCTTTCCAGGATATCAGATTCAATAATCTTCCATCTTTTGGGAAGAAATAACTGTGACTGATAGCTTTAAAAATTTATATTAAAAAAAAAAAAAAAGCATCCCCACCAAGATAAAAGTGCTGTGCAACATATTACTGTGCAAGCCAAACACTCACTCCTGAGCTGGCATAAGACACAAGAACAGGGACAGCTACCTTAGAAGATTCAAGCTACTACCCAGCAGCTTGACAAAGATAGGGGGGGGACCTTTTTCATAAATCACTCCAGTACTGATTATTTCAGAACTCAACAACTTTGCTGCAGCAATTACTTCCAGAAAAGACAATTCTAGCAGAAGTTGATATTAATAAAGAACAGTATAAACATGAGGAAAGCTTACTAAGAACAAAGACATGCGAGGAAAAGCTGCAATGTTTGCAGCCATCATGGAAGTCTCTGTAGAACTTACCTCGGAGATTTAGAGCAAATGTACAGTACACAAATATTTCAGAAAAAAACAAAATGCCAGTACAGAGAGTAGAATACAAGATATATAAGATATATTAAACAATAAAAGCCGAAATACCACAAGACGGAGGACACTGTTTATTATTCTCTAAATTTTATTTGGCTGGAAATACGCCACTCCACATTCCTTCCCTCCATTCCAGCACTGTCACTATCAGCTCTAGAAGACGGGATACTGAAAGATGAAACCTTTACAATGACTCAGTATCTCTCCTCCTTTAACAGCTCCACCACCGTAACTCTGCCAAAATGCAGCCAGGGAACTCCAGTTTTTATGGGGCAGTTGGGTTTCCACCACCTCCCTTCAGACCTGACCAAATGGGAGATGCAATAACCTTACAACCTTACATACACCCTCCCTCAGCAAAAAGCTCTGAAGACACTGTCTACAGCACTTGAAAAAGCTGGTTTTGCCATAGGGGCTACCTGGAGGAAGAGAAATTTAAAGTAGCCTAGGAGCGAAAATGGGACTTTGTGGCAGGAAATTCTGTGGAAAAGCATTAAAGGACTATAATATGTAAGTAGTCTAAGAGGGTTTCCAGAACTTTGGTTGAATGCTTACTCACAGAACAGAATGAGTGTATCTTAACCTAAACACAAACTTTGCTGCCTCAGAGAAAAAAATCTCCAGAATCAGTGTACTCTGCCTTTGAAACAATGCCAGTGAATACTAAAGCTATAGGATAAAGCAGAACAGAAACCAATCTGTGTAATATCTGAGAATACTGGATCACCGCTTCGTAGAAGAATCTAGGTTGAGTTTGTACACGGGCACCTCAGCTTTGCATCCCCTGGTTTCACAGAATCACAGGATAGTTTGCACTGGAAGGGACATCAAAGCTCATCTTGTTCCACCCCCTGCCATGGGCAGGGACACCTTCCCCTATCCCAGGTTGCTCCAAGCCTTGTCCAACGTGAACACATTTCCAACATGTTCAACTACTGTAGAAGCCAACAACGAGGCTGTAGGCCCGGGACCCATATTTTGACTCAGGTCCCTTCCCTGCACCTTTAAATGACTTAGAGGCCCTACATTTAAACCTTTACTTCCTGGAGAAAAGACAAGTCTAGTCTGTGTCTGCTTCAAGTTCCCATTGTCTGCTCATGTTTTCCAGTTCACTTGCTCCAAGAGGAACACCTAAGGGAGAAGAGAACCAAGAGGTAGCTGGAGTCCTGCCTTCAAATCCCTCCACCTTAACATGGAACTCCTGAGTTCCCCATGCCAGAGCATTGACAGTGTCCAAAATCCTTAGCCTGTTCTCTGAACATAAGTAACCATATTCTTTCTTTCCCGAGCTATTCTCACAGCTTCCTGCAGCTCCCAAAAGCCCCCCATTTAACCCACTTTCCCAGAAATATGAGAGCAATGGGAACAGGTTGCAAGCTAATTCTTGAAAAAGAGTCTGCATACTTTCCAGATTTCCAACAGTATCCCAGCAGGTTAAATTCCATTAACGCAAATCCAAAGCAAATAGTGCTTTAACTGCAAGTCTTAGCAAAATATTTGCAGTGGTTTTTTTTCAGAGTCAGTGTCAAATTGCAGTGCCCAAGAACGTGCCCAGTTCTGTGGCCACAGCCACGCTCTCGACCAACACGAGCTGCTGGCTGGAATTGCTCATGAGCTCCCTGGCCCTAAAGCCCAGCTGGCTCCTTCCAAACTGCAGAGAACATGTTCGATTCCACAGTCTTGCCCCGAAGTGATAGAAAAATAAGGCACTGGCTGACTATTTTCTCCTCTAAATGAAATAAACACCAAGCCATTGAGATCTGTCAAAAGAACACGACTGACAGTTTGAGCTCCAGATAGTAGTTTGTAGATAAGTGGACTTGGCAAGCTTTGCCTTCCAGTCATTTGGGAGCCAACAAATCTTGGAGCAATCAAATATGTGGCTTTTTCTCTCTGTTATATCCCAGGAGGTTTTTTCCCCTCTTCTAAGAACATTATATTCACTGTGCTTCTCCAAAGTTCTACTGATACTTAGTGTAGATGACCACACTTACAAACAACATACAACAGGTGTAACAGAGTGGACTCCTGCCTAACTCCTTCCACCAGGACCTTGTGTTACCTCGAAGCTTGCTGAAGTGCTCTGCAAGGACTTTTTGATGCAGTCTGAGCACCTTCAGCTTCTACAACTTGAACAGCCACAGGCCCTGCTTTAAATCATCAAGACATTTCTGAGGAACTCCAGCCATCAGGTGACCCAGGAAACAAGTCCTGCCTTCAGAGTTCATGAACATCCTACAGCAAAAATATCCAAAAATAACATCAACATTTCATTTCCAGGCATTTTAACAACAGTAACAGATCAACACCGATGCTTTAACTTAGCTGGTTACATTCTAGTCATGATGTCAAATACATTTCCAAGACAGATGTTACTACACAATATTAAATTAAATGCCCCCACCTTAAATCATTTTCAAACACACTATTAAATGTTTCTTTTAGAAACAGCTGCCCTTGGCTGAAAACACAACATAAAAGGTTTGTCAGTATCTGGAAAACAACTACAGCAGTATGTTTTAAATAGCATTTAAAATTTATCTATGATTTTTCCTACTTTGACTTTCATATCAGCCCCCACTGCATAAAAGGGCTGCTCCAGGGGATTCCAACATCACTGCAAAAAACAAGGCTGAACAGCTTTTGCTTCCTCACACACTGAAGTGCGAGAGCCCCAAGAAACACCAAATCATAGAAAACCCTCTTTCACTCCAGAAAAGTCAGTCCTCACCCCAGCAGTAAATTACCTACGAAATCTAATATTTTTTCCTTGAAACACACTAAATAAATGCATAGTTCGTTAAAATTAAAAAAAGTTTAATCTCCTGTTGAAAAGCAAATCTAATTATGTGCTCCAAAAAAAAAAAGGGGGAGGAAAAGAAAAGAAACACAGACACAACTCATTAGCAACTCATTTAGTTTAACTCAGTGTTATTACACCCCCAAAGAATCACAGCCTAGTCCGCAAGTGTCATGCTCTATTATACCCAACATCTGTTTAGTTCCAGAACTTGGCTCCACGATGCAGCAGCAGATGCTCCAGAGCAACACAAGGGAGTTTGTTTTGCACATCAGGACTCATTCCAACCTCAAATTGCTAGGGGCAGATATAAATCCCGAGTTTGCTGTTTCTTCTAAAAGATTTTAGTATTAATTATTAACAATGTTTACAAGAATATAGTTTTTCCCCTGGAAGTTAAAAGCCATTCAGCAACAGATACCTGCTGTGTCTGTGCTCATAAGTGTAACTGAAGGCACAGATGTGTACTACTGAACTTGAAAAAAAAACTTGTCACACTGTCTAAACTTTCTATTTAAATAATTTTAGACAAGTAATTACAGTTCCTTTCAGGATTAAACCTTCTGCTGGTCTCACAACCTAACTGCCAATGTGGACATTTTGCTAATCTGTCCAGTACAGCAATCCCTCCCTTCCAAAACTATTCTTGCCACAAATGTCTGGCTGAGTTCGCAGACAACACAAATAATACAGATGATATATATCCTTGTGGGGTTTTTCCTAACATAAAACTTCCCACGGAGTTATGAGACTACTGCATTATATATATATATATATATGAAAATATATATATATATATGATTCACCATGCAACAGAAGACACAGAATTTATATTAACAGTATGCATTATTCAGCCCCAGTATCTGAATTTTACTGTCCACACAGCATATTTGAATTCTGACTACTCATCCATATTACAATAATATTTCACTGGAACACAGAGTGGTTTGGCTGGGAAGGGACCTTAAAGCTCATCTCACTCCACCCCCTGCCATGGGCAGGGACACCCTCCACTAACCCAGGTTGCTCCAAGCCCCATCCAACCTGGCCTTGGATACTTCCATGAATCTAGGGGCAGTCACAGCATCTCTGGGCAACCTGTGCCAGGGCCTCACCATCCTCACAGGGAAGGATATTTATACCCAAGGATCAAAGGCTTTATGGACTAAGTATCACACGCAACTTGCCAACAGTGCGTCCGCAGATAAAGAACAGCCTGAAAAACCAAAAGTTTGTAGATTACACATCTACACCTTGTAGATGTATAATCCTGTGCAGGATCAGAGTGAATTGTCTAAAGCAGCTGCACAGCCTGGAAGTCTCTTTATATTTGTTTGACGTGTTTCAACCTGCTTTACTAGAGCGGGAAAACTGCAGTAAACAAGAAGCCCCGCTTATTTTACCATCTTTATGAAGATACTCAACTTCCTGCTCCCAGCAAACCAGCTTTTCAATTCACTAACCTAATTCTGTCACAGTCTCAAAGTTCTGTCATAGCTTATTCCCTAATACAGGATTTTATTCCTATTAAAACATCCCAGTTTTCCATGCAACACACAAAACATCTCAAAACATCTCTAGGACCTCTGAAAGGCAGGTAGGGAGGTAGTCAAAACAGAGACAGGAGATCAAATTAAGTCCCAGCTGATCTAGGCAAGATCTTGCATGTATTGCTTTAATACTCACCCCTCTGCACCTTGGCTTTACTAAACCTGTCCCACGTTTCATCACATCCCAACAACTGCAAAATCTTCATGACCTAAGAGATCTTATTTCTGCCCATCAGTAAACAACCACAGAGCCCAGGGCCCAAAAAACCATATCAAATAAAACAATATGCATAAAGAAACAACATCACCTGGTCTTCCACTGCACCTTAGGATCAGAATCTTTGTATTGATTAATTGCTGATAGAAATACCTACAGGCTCTAGACAGAGCAATTTTCCCAGAAAAATTGGGATTGAGTACCACACCTATCCAAAGGAACCAGAAGAGGGCTCCCAGATCTTAACTGCTATGACAGGACAAGGAGGAATGGCTTCCCACTGACAGAGGGCAGGGTTAGATGGGATATTGGGAAGGAATTCCTCTCTGTGAGGATGGTGAGGCCCTGGCACTGGTTGCCCAGAGAAGCTGTGGCTGCCCCATCCCTGGAAGTGTCCAAGGACGGGCCGGACAGGGCTTGGAGCAACCTGGGATAGTGGAAGGTGCCTCTGCCCATGGCAGGGGGTGGAATGGGATGAGCTTTAAGGTCCCTTCCCAGCCAAACCATTCTGGGATTGCAAGGAATGAGCACTGCCACTGTAAAACCAAAGAGATTTGATTTCAGGAGCAGAGCTATAGCTTCTCTTACCTACATAAAGCCTGTAGTCGCTTTCTGCTCTCTTCCAGGAAAGAAGGCAACAGTAAGCAGACCTTGTAATTCAACTCACAGCTATGTTAGCTCTCCAAAGCTCCTAATCTCTGTCTGAAAAACAGGGTGACAAAGCTCCCTCAATAAGGACAGCTTTGCAGCTTCCCAGGCATATTGTTTATGCACTTCTACAACTTGGGGAATTGTTTTGGAGAAGTTTTGGTGCTGGAAGAAAAAAAAGAAGAAGAAAAAGAAAAGAAAAAGAAATAAGAAATTAAATCTTATCTTTCTGCAAAGATAAAAGACAGTTACACAAATATTTCATCCATATCAAGGAATCATTCACTAGTTTTCACACAAAAAGAGGCACAAAAGTTTAAGAAAATTCGGTTTTACCAATTAAATCAGTAACATTTTGCTAAACAAAACGAATGATGCAGAATATACAGCAATAACAATTCATGCCTGTAAAAGGAATCTTTAGGGAAAAAAAAAAATCTTTACAATCCTTAGACTTTAGGATTTTTTGCCATTTTAAATCAGAGAAGAGCACTGAAATAATCTTTGTTTTTAAAGCAAGTTAAAGAGTCAAAATCTGTCAGGTGTAACTCAATGCCTGGCAATCATGAAATGCAATCGAATCACTGCTGAGAATTCACCTTCTCTGACACCCCAGCCACTTACAACCAAACTACCTGGGAGATTTCAGAATGGAATAAATGTGTTCTTCATGACCAATTAAAAAAGTTTCCTACTGTTTTTAAGTTAATGACTGACACAGGAAAGACTGTTTCTGCTCACTTTACTTTTTGCTGATGTGTAATTTTCCTCCCCTTTTCTACAGCATATTTGGCAACCACTCCTTCCTCCAATTCCCTTTATCCACCCCCTTCACTTTTTCACACTGCCAACTGTTGAGACACATACCAAAAAAAACCTAAAACCACAAAAGGAAAAAAAAAAAAAGCTTTTGTGAGAAGTAGCAGACAGGCAAGCTGCTTTTGTGAAAAATACAATCTGACCATGATGGGGTGTATCTTTGCAACTTGGGGGCCAACACCATCTTTCTTGGCTCTCTAGACAATTCTCTATTTCTCCTCTACCCATAATTTTTCACGCACTACCAAGTTTGACGGCTACTGCCCGGGGTTGTGAAAGTCTGTGCCTACAACTCTTCAACCTACCTTTGCAGCAGCACAGCACACTAACCACTGACCAGGTACCAAAGTACCTTCCCTGAAAGCTCAACACATTAGGACAGAAGCACTTTTTGACAGCAGTAAGAAATGCCACAGAATTACGAAGTGGTCCCTACAATGCTTAAATACAAGGAAAATAAAAACCCTCAATCTTCAGGTCTTTAGGCAGCTCCCAACATAAATTATCTGACTTGTCCACCGTTTGTTCTGCTGGATGAACAAGCACAGCATCCCTTTTGGTCCTCCTGGACTATTCTAGTGCCTTCCTCTTCTGCAGCAAGAGCCTGAATAAAGCAGCGCTGCAGTAACAGTAGTGCGGTCGTTCTGGCTTCCACTGAAGCCTGAGGAGTCTTGCACGTAGCAGAAGTGATTTATCTTGATAGATTTACTGCAGGCAGAGAAGGCCCCTCACAGAGAGGGCACACGGCTGAAAAAAACAGTGACGATGCTGTGTTTTCTGCTCCAGTTCCTTTTCCACAGCATTTTCGTGGGAGTCAGTCATCAATAAAAGCCTAATTCTGAAGAGCACAATCTGTTTCCTTCACATCCCACCTACGGGACAGTTGCTCTGCTGACAAACGAAGAAGGGATTTTTCAAGACCTTCACAGTGAGGCAGAGTATCTCAAGCAGCAGGAATCGGATGTGAGCGAGCCCAGATGTTGTGGTGGTTGCCCAAACTGCTCCACAAGAGATGCTATAAATCACCTCTGTCTTTGACAGTTCACCCTACACGGTTTGTCATGTTGTAATGAAGTGTTCTGAAAGGAGGTGACAGAAAAATGAAAACCTGAATTCTGTACACGAGACTGAGATGTACAGCTGGTCTACTTTCTCAGTGCCATCACAGAAACTTTACACATTTTCATTCACTCGTTATAGCAAAATACAACCACTAAACACCAGGTTACTAGTGATCCAAACGGCTAATGTTTGATCATCAAACCTACTAATTTTGATAAGAGATGCCCATTTAATAATCTCAAAAAAGCTTATTTCAAATGAACTACCAGTCATCTTCACTGGTCACCTTCACAGACTGGTTCTGAACTGGAACTACTGACTCATAGGTGGAAAAAACACCCAGCCTTGCTCAAATCACTTTTCTCTAAAGTTATACAAGACCCAAAGAAGCCTGACACAGAAATATCATTCCAGCCTTTTGCCTCATCACAAAAACTTGTGATACACACCACTCTAAAACATATGAAAATGTTACGTGATGGTACTGAACACCAATAAAGCAAATGTAGGATTGTGACAAACAATAACCCTGTTTTGAATACCTAAACCCCCAAATTATCGTATTTCCACCCACCAAGTATTGGCCTTTCCATTAGCACACAATCATTAGGTGACACAACTAATTCATATTAAGCTTTTTGTCCTCTCTTCCCTCAGTCACCATGTTTTCTCAGGGGCAGGACAGCGGGTACATGTTAAGTCTCATGAAGAAGCTTTTTTGAATCCCACAAACACCTTTCTGTTAAGAAGTTCAGAGAGCTACCATTTAACTTTTACAATTAAATAAGCATTTATAGCATCTAGGGACTTCTTTGTCCAATTCCCACACACCAAAATATATCTCTAGTTCATGAGCACAGAAATGCACAGCATCTGTTAGGGACTCCTCAATTTTGTTCATTTTTAATGCTGGCAGTTATATACCCACACTATAACATGATACTTATGGCCAAATATAAAAGCCCCTAAACTTCATCAGGAGCTAAAAAAATGTAGAGCTACAAAAACCATAAAGATCATTTTTCTGACCAATTCCTACATAACATTTCATGAAATAATTACTGCACCAACCTGATGAATTTGAGAGTAGAATGACAGCATCAGTTTTAGAAAAACATCCTATGACAGAGGGGGAGGAGAGAAGGTGTGGGGGCAATTATAAAAAAAAGTTACCTCTATCCTTATTCAGACATTCCTACACACCAAGGAAAGGTCAGCACTCAAACACAGCCAGTGTTTTCTGCAGTACATGCAGAAGTAATTTCTTTAATCCAATTAGTAAGCACAGTTAGAAGGGAGGAAGGCTGGGTCAAGCACACCTTACAACTTCTATGTAAAAGGCTCAACTTTCTGCACCGGTTACAAAACTGTTACAGGTAAATAACACACTTTTCAAAAGTTTCAAGGAAGGAAAACTAAAATACTATCTCTTTGCAGTGGGCAGGTATTTCTGTAAATTTGGTGTTTGCCTCACCAGTGAGACTCCTGCTGCCTGCAGGACAGCTGTGTTGGAACTACAAAACAAAACCAACAAATAGAACTTTAAACAAGAGTATCAAAGGGATAAGGAGCTCAAAAAAAAAAAAAAAGACTAATCAAGAATATGCATAAAGACACCTGACTTGGCATAACAACACACTGCACATCAGTACCAATCTGGCTGCTGGTTTCATCTTCATCCAGTGGCCAAAAAGAGACTTTTAACACCACAAATACAGCAATGGTCTTCAAAAACACAAGGTTACACCAATTCCCTGATAGTTTATGACAGATTGCAGCATTGGAAATTTTGTTTAACATGAGAATGTTTTGTTTGTTTTAATACTCAGTATACATACCTAAAAAGCAATTTATAGTAATCCATTCAGTTTCCACCACAACTAAAACAGGCAGCTGGGCTGGATATGACACAACTCATGAAAAGCCCAGCATGATTTAATGAACTACGTAGCTTCTTTATGTAGGAGTGTTACGATTATTGTTCCGCACAATGATTTCCTCCCAGACATAAATAAAACCTGTCTAATGGCCAAAGTAATGCTTCAAAAACATAATTCAACCATATTTAAAGCTTCAAACAGGTCATCTGATGTTCATTAGAAAGTCTGCATTTGTTTCAATATTGGTATATGTTTCTCTGTTTCAAAGGTTATACAATTATTTTGGCATCTGTACTCTTCCTGAATTGGGAATTATGAATATTTTTACAACAGGGATGTTTGTCTCTACTTTGAAAGTTTCTCACAGCTAGAAGTCTATCCACAGCATAAAAAAGGATGTTGTGCAGAAGGACAAACCTCTTTTTTATGTGTAATAATTTTTTATTATATTACACATCATGATTTACATCACCTATCTCCAGAATCTACTGCAAATGAAATTATACTTGCAAGAGTGTAGGATTACTACAAGGTGCAAGAGGCTTCCCATTCTAGAGAACACACTTTGAAGATATACTGTTATAATCTTTAATCTTCCTCTCTGACATCAGCTGATCAGCCACCAAACAGGATTTCTTGCTCTTAGCAACTTTTGCCAGCCATCAGCACGTTAAAAACAGCTCAACAATGTAAAAAACAAAGCATGTTAAAAACTGTCAGAGGGCAGGGTTAGATGGGATACTGCAAAGGAATTCCTGGCTGGGAGGGTGGGGAGGCCCTGGCACAGGTTGCCCAGAGAAGCTGTGGCTGCCCCTGGACCCCTGGAAGTGTCCAGGTTGGACAGTAAAACACCAGCACAGGGCTAGAAGAGGAGGATCTAACGGATGCTTCAGGCAGGTGAGAGTGCTGAGCTGGGTCCATCATTCCCTGGGCCATCCATGGGCTTCTGCTGATACAGCAGCAACTTGGTAAAACAACACAGCCCATAGGAAGTGCAGCACGAGGCCTTCCCAAGCTCGTGCCAACCCAAGGAGCAAGGACAGTTTTTAAGCCACCCCAACTGGAGCAACTTCAATGGTTTTCAGCTGGGAATTGACACAACGTGGGGTTACACAACCCTGCATTGGGAAACTGGGCCCAACCACCCAGGAGCCTCTTTCCACTCCCCTGAACTCCCAAAAGAGATCCGTGCAGGGAATATCAACAGCCTGGTTACTCCTGCAAACATCTCCAATGATTAGAGGTGCAGCCCAGCACGTTAACCCTCGGCACAGGCGAGGGGAGAAATCAGATTACGGCCCCGCAAACTCCCTACACTCAGCACAGAAGATTAAAAAGAATAAGTAAATTAAAAAAAAAAAAACAAAACAGTGCTTGGCATGAAGGCATAGGAGGTAATACAAAGCCTGGTAAGACACAAATTCTCTTTTAAAGTAAACTATGCCTCACTTTCAATAAACATGGTCTTTCAGAAGCATGAAAACAGAGTGGCAGGAGAGAGCAGGAGGTGGAGTGAGCCCTAGCAGACCTGAGATGCTGCTGAGCACCAGAAAACCCTCTGATTCTCAGGAAGAGGATGGAAAATACACTAATTTATCACCTAATCATGAGTATTAAATGTCATTATGAGCACAAAACAAGAAATACAGGTGTGAACCTCTGGCACTCTGGTCCTGAGGGCACATAAAGGGACACAGGGGCATCCTGGGGACCCTGCGGGATCCCTGGATCCCTGTCCAGGGAGCACCTTTGGTCTGGATAAAGGGACAAAGGCACATCCCGGGGACCCTGTCAGGAATGCCCTGGATCCCTAAGGGACACAGGAACATCCTGGGAACCGTGTGAGGATCCCTGGATGCCTGTCAGGAGGCACCCAGGGGGTGGATAAAGCGACACCGGCACATCCTGGGGACTCTGTGAGAGATCTCTGGATTTCCCGTAAAGGATCCGTGGAGATGCCCAAGCCCGGCCGGGGACACGGCGGTGCTGAGTTACTCTCCGCAGCGCCGGTGCCCGAGTTACACAAGCGCATCCCTCACTCTGTCGCGACACGGGCCCGCGCCACGAGGGGACGGTGTCGTCGAGACAACCGGGGGGAATACCGGGGGCCCCTCACGGAGCCGGCGCCCGCAGGGTCCACCGTGGAGGCCGCGCTTACCGTCGGAGCCGGGTCAGTGCTGGGTCAGTGCCGGCCCCCTCGGCCGGTGCCGGTGCCGGTCCCGCTCCCCTCACGGCCCCTCTCGGTCCCCGCCCGCCTCCACGTCGCCGGCGCGGCCCCGCTGCGCGTGCGCGGAGAGCGCGCGGGGGCACCCCCGGGGCACGACGGGAGTTGTAGTGCGGGAGGGGCGGGGGGGGACCATCCCCC
>VXAY01003095.1:123644-135819 GCA_013399855.1 Oxyruncus cristatus | reverse complement strand
AAGGGGCTCCAGGAGAGCTGGAGAGGGACTGGGGACAAGGGATGGAGGGACAGCACAAGGGGGAATGGCTTCCCAGTGCCAGAGGGCAGGGTTAGATGGGAAATTGGGAATTTGGGAATTGTTAGGATATTGGCTGTGATGTTGGCACAGGTTGCCCAGAGAAGCTGTGGCTGCCCCTGGATCCCTGGAAGTGTTGAAGGCCAGTTGGACAGGGCTTGGAACAACCTGGTCTAGTGGAAGGTGTCCCTGCCCATGGCAGGGGGCTTGGAACTGGAAGGTCTTCCAGGTCCTTTCCCAGCCAAACCATTCTGGGATTCTATTCTGTGACTGTAGTCTGTGATTTTATGGCCTGCTCTGCAGAGTAAGGGTGGTATTCTCTAAGCAGAGCACGATGCAGGTGTGAGCAGAGACCTGCTGGGCAGGTAGGACAGGGGAGCAGCAGCAGCAGCAGACCTGCCTGGCCTGGGATTTGGGTGCAGGACTTGTCCCACTAACCACCTCCCCTTGTGGAAAGGTTCTTCCTTGCATTACAGAGCAGTTCCACAGCCTCTGCCTCCCCTTCTGTGCCCGTGCAGGCTGCAGGTCCAGCTCCTGAGTGAGTCATGGGGTGGCCCAGGGCAGCGGGGTGGATTGAGATGGTCTTTAAGATTCCTTCCAACCCAAGCCAGTCTTGGAGTCATTCTGTGATTATCTGCTCTGCATCCCACCTTTTCAGTTGGAGGGAAACAAGGTAGCTCTGGAAAGTGGAACTAAGAGCTGGTGGGACAGATGGAAGGATGATTTACCAGGCTCATCCTTGCCCTCATGCTGCTTTAAATCATTGCTTCTGCCTCTGGTAACCTCTGAGGTGCTTTTTGTGCCACCAGTGGCTGGTTCCAAAGATACCTGTTGGTTCCATAGAAATGAAGCCCTTCCCAATGTAGCCCTGAGCAGAGCCCCACATTCCATATGGTGTGTGATTCCCAATATCCGTCCGGGCTCTTACACGTACCCATAACCGGGCTGTGCACACGAACAGCACAGGTGGGGTGTGACCACTGTGCAAACATTGCCACCTTACCACAAGAATCCTGGCATGGGGTTGGCCCTCACGTCCACACAGTGCTTGATCAGAATGGAGGTGGTGCAATAAAGGTGGTGCAGGATCAACAGAGCAGCTGTAAAACACTGTGTGCACAGAAAAGGAGCTGTAAAACAATCCCCATGCCAAGAACAAGAATCACTACGTCTCTCTGTGTATAAATACATCCATTCACAATGTTTCAAATAGTTTATGTTTCAGTGCCCCACCTCTGGAAGAGTTCAAGGCCAGGTTGGAAGGGTCTTGGAGCAATCTGGTCTAGTGGAAGGTGTCCCTGCCCATGGTGCAAAGGAATTGGACCACATGATATTTAAGTCCCTTCCAACCCAAACTAGTCTGTGATTCTAAAACAACAGCGAAAGAAAAATGCCGCACTGTCATCTAAAAGCATTCCTAAAGCAAGAGAGTCACTGTGGCAAACATGGCCTTTCAGACCATTTCAATTAAGTTATGCAGTCAACATCACTGAAACACAAAAATAATGGCAGTCTGCTAAAACCAAAATATGATTTGGTTCAGTGAGCATGTTGTAACAATCAGAAAACTTCACAAGGAAGATAATCCCTTCTTTCATGTCCTGGGAAGTTTAATGAAACAGAATTAGTTCTCACTGAAGGAGATGTAGTTAACCTAAGTGTAAATTAAATTTCTCTTCATTTCCTTTACCTGCAGTCTCTGAAAGGACTGTTCCTTCAGCAGTAATGTTCTGCACTCTATAGAGATCAAGAAGGAACGACTCCAAGGATTGAACTTCAGCAGCAAGTCCAACAGCTCCCCAGAATCCCAGATGGGCCATGATTGCTACATCTGGGTAATAACAGCATATTATGTTAATATCATTACATCAGAATTTAACTGTGTTCTATGAACACATCTCAATAAAGATCACTTTGCAGTGAATTTATTGTCAATTTATACATCCTTAGCAGCTGTTCATGTTACATTTAGGCGTAATTTCCCTTCCTTTCAGAATCAGGCCCATCAAAATGGGCAACAAAATGCAACATAAAAATTTTACCTAAGAATTTTTTTTTGCATATACTTGCACGTTTTTTTAAAAGTGAATTTCAATTAACTTCTTGGCATCCAGCTACCTGTGCAAACCGACTCGTGAAAGGCACCACGCCACATTTTGACCTTCTCATTAGGAAAAAATACTTGAAAGTTGACTTGAATGATGTTTTTTCAAATATTTATTGATCCTTCCTCAATAGTATTTAAATAAAGCCAGGTGGTGAGGGTCTTAGGACTAGATTTACAGAAGTACTTTAGTCCCTAAAGATGCCAACTCTGCAATTTTCCAAAACTCTGCAGCGTAAATGAAGCTGCTACCTGGTCTAGAAAATTCTGGTAGATGTCCACCTGCCATCAGCAGATACCTAAACCTTTTTAAATCCTGTTTTTAGTGAATAACAAAAAAAACGGGAATTTTCTCACTTAAATTCACTTGCTATATATTATTCTCATATGAGGATTTCCTTAATTTCTGTCTACTTCTTTTCCTTAAACATGTCTTTGTGCACCTCTTTGCATCCCAGCAGATGATCTCCTCCACTCCTGCCCAGGCTCAGGCAGTTCCTTTGCTTTCACATGATTTTTTGGATTATTGACCTGTTCTTGGAAAAGAATAGGCACAGAAGAGTTGTAACACAAATCTCCTGCCAGGGCTTCCAGAGAAGTGCCTCACTGAGGTAAGTTTTGTGATGTAGATTACTCACTTGAGGGTTTAGCTGTGGCTAATAGAAGTACTGGAATAGCATTCTAGAAAGCACAAACTTGTAGTTTCAC
Organism: Oxyruncus cristatus; assembly: GCA_013399855.1. Taxonomy (NCBI): domain Eukaryota; kingdom Metazoa; phylum Chordata; class Aves; order Passeriformes; family Cotingidae; genus Oxyruncus; species Oxyruncus cristatus. The sequence continues at coordinate 132,950 of VXAY01003095.1, read as the reverse complement.
TTGCATTATCTGCCTGTTTCGGTTTTTGCAGGTTTTTTTTCAGTAGGCCTGGTGTTTAAATACAGTGTTGACACAAAGCTGGAGGCCTGGTGCAGCCTGCAGTCTAATTTACCATAACCTTTATTTTCCATCTTATTGTCCGTGCACTTCCTTGTGTAAGAATATCCTAAATAACTCAAAATAATTAATTATGCACACTTTATAAATTGACTGCCTAGATTTACGGATTAAATGAGCCCCAGTACAGCTCTTGCTCTGCTTTTTGTTGTGTTCACATCTGTTAGAGGTGGATACACTCTAAACTTTTGGCCTGTTTGTGAGGTGCCCAACATACCGAAACAGTGGCTGCGGTTACCTGGGGCAGGAAGCACAAGGGAAGGGACAACCTTTTCAGCAGTGCTCAGGATATCAGGACACATATTCCTGTTCAGCTGCTCAGCCGTAGCTTGGACTCTGCACTGCTGAGGCACCTCCAGTGCTGGGGCAGTTCTGGGCCCCTCAGACAAGAGAGACCCTGAGGGGCTGGAGTGTGTGCAGGGAAGGGAACGGAGCTGGGAAGGGGCTGGAGCAGCAGGAGCGGCTGAGGGAGCTGGGGGGGCTCATCCTGGAGAAAAGGAGGCTCAGGGGGGACCTTCTGGCTCTGCAACTCCCTGACGGGAAGGGGGAACCAGGGGGTGTCGGGCTCTGCTCCCAGGAAGAGAGGAAACGGCCTCCAGCTGTGCCAGAGGGTCAGGTTGGACATCAGGAGGAATTTCTTCATGGAAAGGGTTGTCAGACCTTGAAAGGGGCTGCCCAGGGCGGTGGTGGACCCCATTCCTGGAGGTGTCCAAGGAACGCCTGGACATGGCACTCAGTGACAAGGTGGGAGTCGGGCACAGGACTCGATGGTCTTGGAGGGCTTTTTTAATCATGATTCCGTGATTCAGTGATTCACTGATCCAGGAGGAAGCTCTATCTGCAACACACTGATCCTGTGGGGGATTATGTTCCAAGGATGAGGCAAGAGCTGATTAAACAGCAATTCCAAATTCACTTTTGAACAGACTCACTCATTAAGGGAGAGCAAACAGCACTAAGAAACGTCTTACAAGGGTTTTTCTGTGACTCAGCTCATTACAGAAGCAACGGCTGTAGCAACCCGGGCCTAATATCCATTGGTGGATGCTGCAGATGGATTCACACAAGGCCTGACCAAATCAGGCAGTGGTAGGAAATACGCACCTCACGAGAGGCATTGTGTGGGCATAATTCATTACTGGAATAATTAGTTATCTGGTAGGAGAAATCACAGTCACAAGCACAAGACTGGACCACAGTGACATGGACTGCCTTTATAAAAAGGTGTCTGGGGTAGGATTTTAGGGAAATTAAACCATAAATAGCAACCCAAAACTGCTGGAATGGTTTTGGATTTGCATTTTTTAAAGAGTGCTCTGGTTTGGCAGAGAGCAGAAAGCAGGAATTATCAGTTTTATTCCCTATTAAGCACAGGGACACTTAAAACACTTCACAGTTGGGACTCAATTCAGCAGCAGGATCCATCTTCCCAGGAGGAGGCAAAGCTCACTAAAGCTGGACTTGCCCAGCTCACTCTATCATGAAGTCATGGAGTTTTAGGACCTCCTTCTGCCTGGGGCCTGTCTACAGGTTTTCAAAGATTTTAGATGTTTATCACTCAGATGCCCAAGAACAATTGTATGAAGCAAGTTATATTTAAAGAAAATCCTGGTTTATTATGGTTAAAATTCCACAAACACATTAAAGAGGTTTTAGTTGTACGTTATTGTTTTGTTTTTTTTAAAGCCAGAACTGCAGCATTTTAAATCACCACAACAGAAGATACAGCAACAATTCTCTTGCATCATGCCTCTGCTGCTCCTCTTCAGGTAAAACAACAAAAAAAAAAGGCATAGTATTTAAAGGAAAATAATTTATAGAAGTATCACATCAAGAATTTCTGTTTTAGTAAGCTAAGCAAATTTTGCATATAACTCCTCTACCTCATCAACAGATTTGGCATGAATAATATATATCCCCCATAGTTTAAACAAGAGCTTCTGTTGCCACAATGCAGTCCACAGTCCTTTAGCGAGGTCACGAACAGACACAGCTTTTAAGGTGAAAGCCTCAAGTATTCCACTAGCACTTAGTGAAATTAAGATGCTAAGATACATTTACCTTCCATAGATAGGTTTATTCATAAGTTATTTAACCTAAACTCTAATCACACCAAATAGATGGCAGATGGAAAGTAGCTCCACCGAGAAAAATACAATACCTTCAGCTTTCAAATATATTAAACTAACAAATTAACTAGATGCCATTTTTAGTGGCAAGACAGACTCTCTCCTGCAAGCAATAAAGGTTTTTATTTAGCTAAAATGTGCAAAGAAAAATGTCTCAAAGAGAGAGAAATATCAGCAGTTCATACTGGACACAACGGAATAAAATCCTTAGGAATTAATTCCTTTAATCTGTTTTCTTGTCATAAACTGCTGTGGATCCCTTTGCAGCAATTCCATTTGCAACGCTGTTGCTTTCAAACTGCAAATAAAAGACAGTGCCATTAATGGGATGTCAAGAAATGGACTTCACACCCAAAACATTAACAGCTGGAGACAAAAATGGGTTTTAGAGGCAAGGCCGATGAAGATCTACGAAGAAATCTGCAGCAAGAACCAGAAGTGGTGGTGCCTGTGTAGATTCACAGATAATAATTGTTTCAGAGGGAAGGGGAGAAATGAGAGCAGAGACAACATTTACAAGTCTTTTCATTTTGACAGAAGAAATAAGTAATAAATGCACAATTTACAGGCACTAAAACATCTTTCACAATTACGAGTGGCAGAGCTGGCTGAAGAGAGGGTTTTGGTTTTTTTAACTCTGCTTCATACATCTGGTGTGATTTACCAAATATATGACTTTATTTCTTCTCTGAAAGAACAGCCAGTCATCCTAAAAGCATAAATTAATTAAGCTGTTTCAGGAAACATGAGCGATTCCTATCCCTCCAAGATAGGAATCTTGAAGCCATTATTTCTAACTGGCTCAGTAGTGGCAACTCCTGTTCATATGAAAATCTCCCCAAAAAGGTCAGTAAAAACACCTTTACCCTTCTGTGGTGCCCACCCTGAACTACCCCTGAGTCTCCCTGGTTAGCTAAGTGAATTAATCTTACTTTACAGGTTCCAGGTTCACACTCCAGGCCTCTTTTCGCAGCTGAAGGTGCTGGAGGATCCCCGGAGCTGCCTTCTTGTCCTTGTTTTGTATCTGTTGGATCTTCCACAGCTTTCTTGGGCCACACACGTTTGATGAAGGGGGCGATCACAGGGTAGATGTACGGCTCCAGGAATTTCTTGTAGACCCAGAGGAGGACAGGAATGACAATACAGGGAATGCACACCATGGCTGCCTCTTGCCCTGTGACAAAGCTGGTGAGGGAAAAAAAAACAGCTCAGAATGAGAATGTTGTATGTCATGATCTAAGAAAAAATATTAAATAAAGGCTGCAGTTGACATTAGGACATAGAGTATTCTTTAATTATAAATTAGCTGTTAAAGTTTCAAAAATGCTGCATGCTTCCACATTACAAAATCCTCAAAAAGGGGAACATTCTTGACACTTTAACAAAAAACGCCAATAATTTGTTATTAGTTCATCAATCCTAGAGCTGCAACTCAGACAGACTAATTCAGAAACGAGGAGTTTTTCCTTAAACCACACAAAAAAAGTTTAAGCAGCAAGATATTAGCCCAATTCTTGCTATAGTAAAGAGTCCAAAGGGTTTGTTTTTCTTAACCTTTTTCTAATTAAAACGAAATTAAACAGCAGCAGTCCAATTCCTCCAGTGGGCTGCTACCACTGAAGGGCAGGACAGTGGGAGAAGGAAGAAAATCCCAGTCAGGATTTGAGAGAAACAGAATATGGGTTATTTCCTTCCTCCCGCCCAAGCCGAATCCCTTGATCCCACAACAGTCCCATACAATTAACTATTAGAAAATGAACCATCCCCTCTCTCTGTAACCCACAGAGAAATCTTCAAAATTGGCAGCTGGAGTCTGCGCTAAAAAAAAAAAAAAAAAAAAAAAAAAAAAAAAAAAAAAGGGCAGAAAACCAAAGCAGAGGGGCAGAGAAGTACAACTGGGAGAGGAAGCAGTTAAGTGGGATTAGAGCTGTCCCTGCCAGTGCTGACTATACATTAGACACACTCTCCTGCCACAGAGCTTTGCCCTTCGCGTTCCTCCTTTCTAGGCTGCTGACATCTCAGTTCTCGCATTAAGAAGCAAAACAAAAGCTTTCCAAGATGGAGAATGAACAGGCAGACGTGGATGCTTCACTAGGGACCAGTTTTAAGCTATCCTAAAGATTTTAAGCCTCGTGAAAGAAGAGAATATTAATTTCCAGTTGACTACTTACAAGTTCTGTTCTGGTTGTTTCAAATATATTTCAGATCTCCTCTCTAGGAGGAATCTTAAATTGAGACAATGTGGTTCAGGTACTCTCTCCACCAGAATACTAAATTTCCAGCAAGATGTTGAGGATTCATCTAGCTGGTAAATCAAATGGCTGAAGACCCCAGGCTATAGAATTGTCACAGAACCACAGAATAGTTTTGGTTGGATGGGATTTTAAGGAACATCTCATTCCACTCTGTTCCACTATTCCAGGTTATTCCAACCCAGCCTTGGACATTCAGGAATCTCTGGGCAACTTGTGCCAGGGCCTCACCACCCTCACAGAGAGGAATTCCTTCCCAATATCCCATCTAACTCTGCCTGCTGGCAGTGGGAAGCCATTCCCCCTTGTCCTGTCACTCCCCCACTCTGTCCCGAGGAAACAGCATGTGTTGTGCTGTGTCTCTGCGGCCACTTGGTGCCAAGATTCCAGTCCAAACAATGACTCTTACCTGTGCCAGGTGCACGAGTGACCCTCCGGAACCACCAGTCCCAACAGGGGGAAACACCGTCCTGATGGATTCCTGCTGGCACTTGGTGATGCCCCGTCACCTGGTGAGCAAGAAAAATACGCTGGAAAAAAAAAAGGGTGAAAAAAAAGAAAAGAAAAGGTCAGGTTTTACCAGGTTATTTCTCTGCGACAGGAGGTTTCGCTGCTCGGTGTGAGCCCCCACACACCGGGGGCACATGGAACGCCGTGAGAGGGAAACCTCGGGGCGGTGCGGCCTTGCTCCCAGCGGATATGGAGGCTGGAAAGCGCCACGCGGAAAACAACCCCGTTTTCCCCCCTTTTTTGATAAAGGACGAGCCAGCCTGGAAGGTGAGGTATGCCAGGAGGCGTTCCCTTTCTTCCCTGCGGAGGACGTTCGGGCCGGTACACCCCGCGCGCTCGCGGCGAGGGGCGGCGCCGGGCAAGGCTGGCCGTGCTGGAGGGGCGGGGCGAGGTGGGATGCCGGGATATATCGGGATATATCGGGATACCGGGATCGCGCCCCGCGCCCCGCACTCACCGCCCCCGCACCGGAACGACCCCGCGCTTCCGGGGCGCCACTTCCGCCAATGGGAGGCGACAGCGCGCCTCACGTGACCCTCAGCCCCGCCCCCCCGACGTGCGTTAGGGCCCCACCGCAATTCCAGGGACAGGAACAGCGTCCCAAACTGTCCCGCTGCCTGTGGGCGTAACGGCGCTACGGCATCGGCACCCACGCAGGAACAGGCACACCGCCTTCAGACGGGATACGGGTAAGGAACTACTGTCTGTGAGGGCGGCGAGGCCCTGGCACAGGTTGCCCAGAGAAACTGTGGCTGCCCCTGGATCCCTGGGAAGTGTTGAAGGCCAGGTTGGACAGGACTTGGAGCATCCTGGTCCAGTGGAAGGTGTCCCTGCCCATAGGAGGGGGGCGGAATGAGATGGTCTTTAAGGTCCTTTCCAACCCAAACCATCCTGGGATTCTGTGATTCTGTGATTAATGGCAGTCCTCAGGGTTTGCTCTCTTTTGACAGAGAACTGCTTGGAACAACCTGGTCCACTAGAAGGTGTCCCTGCCCATGGCAGTGGGCTGAACAGCGTGATATTAAGGTCTCTTCCAACCCGAACCAGTCTGTGATCCCATAATTCTCCCTGCCGACATCGCACCAGTCAGAACCCAGAACACAGGAACACACACAATCTTTAACTTTCTTAGTTTATTTATGTACATCTGTCTGTGCAGATTTACTCCCGGGCCATGAGCTTCTGCTTCTTCAGCTTCTTCTGGGAGATCTGGAAAACACACACGAGAACAGGAGAATGGCGGAATGAGAAAATGGTGAGATGAGAAAACGTCTTCCCAAAACATCTCACAAGTTAAGGTGCAAGATCTTTTAGAAGCACTGAGAGCTGTTAATTCCCTCACTGATGATCCACTGATCACACCATGCGCACAGCAATCCTTACGCTGCTCACAGGCTCTGAACTCAAGTTTAATTAATTGCATACACCCCACTTTTACCCACAGTCAGGGAAAGCTGTGGTTATGAGACGGAAGAAAAACCCCCCTGCACAACTGAAAAAAAAAAAAAAAAGTTCTAACAGTTTTAAGTGCTTAATATTGTGTTAAAATTAAAATAGGGGTTGCTCAGAAATAACTTATTTTTTTTCACGGGAATTCCAAAGGTGTCCTAAGATAGTCATCACAGCAACCCTTCTGCTGAACACCTGGCTCTCATGACTTGATGGAGGAAAAGGCACACAGGGCCCTCTGTACCTTTTTCTTCTGGGCAACTTCCTCCTCTGGCTTGGGCACGATCTGCTCCTTCTCGGTGAGGATCATCTCAATGTGGCACGGGGAGCTCATGTAGGGGTTGATCCTGCCATGTGCCCGGTACGTGCGCCGGCGCATCTTGGGAGCCTTGTTCACCTGGATGTGCTCGATCACCAGGGAATCCACATCGAGACCCTGCAGAGGAGTAAAACCTGTCACTTGTTTTCATCTGCCAATCAACCATCTCCGCAAGAATGTGAGTTACCACCTGTTACTACTGCTGGTGAATGGAACAGCCAAGCTTGTCAGTGTCATGGAGCTGAGGATTTACCAATGCAACAAAAGAGCACAGTGGTGCCACGGATCTGAGCGTTTACCAAGGATTCCACAATGGAACAGCTGAGCTGTGTCCCAGAGCCAAAGATTTACAGAGGATTTACCAATGGAATACCCGAGCATGGCAGTGCCATGGATGTGAGGATTTACAAAGGATTCACCAATGAAACAGCCAAGGTCAGCAGTATCACTGAGCTGTGGATCTACCAACGATTGATCAAGGAAACAGCCGGGTCCAGAGGTGCCATGGAGTTCCCTGTCCCTCCATGTGAGTGATGCGGGTCAGGGTTGCTGACAAGCTGTGCAACAGGGACGCTCCATGCTCAGTGACACCCACCTTGAGCTCAGCATTGCTCTCTGCATTCTTGAGCATGTGCAGCAGGAACTCTGCGCTCTTCTTGGGCCAGCGGCCCTGTGTCCAGCCCCACTGCTTGGCCTGGAATGAGAGAGGAACAGTGAACTTCTGCTTTTATCCTGGTACAATACAGTTCACCCTTCAGGCATCATGAACTTGCCACAATCCCAGAATGGGTTGGGTTGGAAGGGACTTTAAAGACCAGCTCATCCCACTCCCTGCCATGGGCAGGGACACCTTCCACTAGACCAAGTTGCTCTAAGTCCTGTCCAATCTGGCCTTCAACACTTTCAGGGATCCAGGGGCAGCCGCAGCTTCTCTGGGTAACACATGCCAAGGTGAAGCTGTTCCCCCTTGTCCCATTACCCCATGCCTTATCCGAAGACTCTCTCCAGCTCTCTTGGAGCCCCTTTAGGCACTGGAAAGGGCTCTAAGTTCTCCCTCGATCTCACCTGGGCACACCTCCCCCGTTTCCCTGGGATCTCACCTGGGCACACCTCCCGACACCCCCGTTGTAGCGCCGGAAGGGGACACACTGCTTCTTCAGGGTGACATCCTTCAGGTACTTGGTGGCCTTGCGGATGTGCATTCCCTTGATGGCCTTTGCAGTCTCTCGGGTGTTCTGCAACACAGAGCACACAAAAGTTCCTCTTAACACATCTTTCCAATGTAACCATGGATCCCAGACCCTTGTCCTTTAGCCAAAAGGAAGCACTCACAAAAAAACCTCCTCGAACAACAAAGAACAGTAACTTCTTTTCTTTGCTATCTGCTTTTCTAACCCTTGGTGTAACTACCACTGCTGATTCTGTGGCTCCAGCACACTTTTACTGTTTTTTACTTAACGGCTAGATCCAACCAACAAAATTTTAACTTTTATTAAAAGTAATAATTTAAGTACTTATACTTTCTACAACTCTTCCTTAGTCACTATTCCAAAAAAGCAGGAGCCTGATGGCTAAGATTTTTCTAAAATGTTAAATATGGCACCTTAGAGGAAGTGACGAGAGAATGAAACTGTAGCAATTGTTAACAATGTAATTCCAGGCAATGCAATCTTCCTGTGAAGGAATTGCAAAGGCAAGAGAAAAAAAGGCTTAGAACAGAAAACTAGGGATAAAATAACAGTGTTAAAATAGCATTTACTAACTGCACAAGTCAGAGAGTAACTATAATCCTGATGGTAACAAAAAAGCAAACCAAAGCAAAGACCTGGGATGTTGAGAAAGAATTCCTGCCTGGGAGAGTAGTGAGGCCGTAGCACAGGTTTTCCAGAGAAGCTGTGGCTGCCCCTGGATCCCTGGAAGTGTCCAAGGCCAGGATGGACAGGGCTTGGAGCAATCTGGGATAGGAGAACGTGTGCCTGCCCATGCCCGGGCACTGGATAGAGATGATCCTTAAAATCCCAGTTCGGGATTCTTTTAAAAGGTAATATAAAAATCAACAAAACCAACCAAAAACCCAATCGAATTTGCATTTCCTGATCACTACACACTCCTTACCTTGAAGTGCACCCGCAGGTTGGACCCCCGTGACTTGCACGCTGTGGGAGAGAAAAAAGACCAACTTTTGGAATCAAAACCTCAGAGGCTCCCCTGTGGCCTTACACGAACTCTCCCAAAACATCAACTCACATTTGGTGGGGTTCTCCGGGTCCAGGGAGTAGCGCACCATCTTGGGAGCTCAGCTGGAAAACACTGATTAGAACAAAATCACAATAAACCCCCAGCACAGCGGCACGCAGGGTCCGGACCCCTCGCCCTACCAGTGGGGCCGCTCAGGAATTTCGCTTTCTTTTCATGGTTACATCCAAAGGTGTCCTAAGAAAGTCATCACCGCAGCCACGGAGTCTCACAGGGAGTGCTGCCCTTCCCCTCTCCCCCCCCACCCCGTGCCCCCATAACTCTATGGGCTCCC
>VXAY01003095.1:106965-123385 GCA_013399855.1 Oxyruncus cristatus | reverse complement strand
GGGCGAGCTCGTAGCGCGTGCGCGATCTCGCGAGATCTCCGCCATGGCAGTGGGGCCACGCCCTGAGGGGGAGGGTGTCCGGGTCCTTCTGTCGCGCGTTGTGAACAAAACCTGGCGGTGTTCTCTTTAGAAGCGACGGACGTGGGTCAGGGCCGTGAGGGGAAGCTGTGTCAGGAGCGGCTCTTGGTGTGTTCGGCTGGAGAAGAGGAGACTGAGGGGAGACCTCACTGCAGTTACAACTTCCTGGAGAGAGGCAAAGGAGGGGCAGGTCTTGAGCTCTGCTCTAGGGGGACCAGGGACAGGACCCAGAGAATGGCCTGGAGCTGTGTCTGGACAGGGTTAGGTTGGATCTTAGGAGAAGGTTCTTTCCCCAGAAGGTGGTTGGGCACTGACCATTCTCCCCAGGGCAGTGGGCACAACCCCAAGGCTGCCAGAGCTCCAGGAGGGTTTGAATGATCCTCTGGGGTGCAGGGTGTGACTCTTGGGGATGGGCCTGTGAAGGGCTGAGGGTTGGACTCGATGATCCCTGTGGGCCCCTTCCAACTCAGCCTATTCCAGGATTCACACTGGGCTCACGGAACTGGTGCTTTTAGTGAGGGAATTGCACAATCCCAGAGTCACTGAGATCAGAAAGACCCTCCCAGACCATCGAGTCCAACCTGTGCCCGATGCCCACGTTGTCCCCCAGCTCAGAGCACTGAGTGCCACCTCCAGGCATTCTTTGGACACCTCCAGGGATGGGGATCCACCACGTCCTTGGGCAACCCCTTCTAGTGCCTGACCACCCCTTCCAGGAAGAAATTCCTCCTCACAACTTGAGACTCTCATCGTCTTGGCCTGTCTCTTGTTGCTTGGGAGAAGAATGCAACCCCCATCTGAGATCACATAATCACAGAATTGTTAAGTTTGGAACAGACCTGATAGAGTCCTTCATCCCAGCAGCACTACCATGTTCACCATTAGATGGCAGCTTAGGATGGGAATAGAGCAGCACATCGCTCACTGAGGTGACCAGGAAACCAGAGCGAAGAGACTTGTTTATAAATCACAGCAGCTGTTTATTGCACTGTTATAAAATAATCACAGACTGACTTGTTAAGATGAAAGATATTTCGTTTTCCATTTTAGGTAGCTTTTGTGACTAGAAGTGTTTCGGAAATTTGACAAAGCAGCTGAATAAAAGCAAAACGTTTTCTAAAAGTGGTTCCTGGCTGCAACAAGAGGCTTATTGAGACAAGTTTGACAGAATGGGAAAAAAAGAAGAGGCATATCTTCCTGAGAGGGCAGTAGTCTGGTGTGCAAGCAGCTCACCAGCATGAGAGAGTCTGGGTTTAACTCTGAGTTTAAATAAGCAGAGCAAGAACTTGCTGCCTGTCTAAATGCAAAAACCAGGATGTTGGTTTTGTATCTGTTGTTTAGAGTTTAAAACCCCCAAAGCTTTGCTGCTAGGATTTCACCCAGGTGAGAAAAGGAAAATATTCAAGCTATCACAAATATTTACGTGTCTGGAAAGTGTAACAGCTCTAATTGTGACTGGAGCTCTTCATTTACCTGCCTTAAAATGTGCCTTTTACTTTGGTTTTGGTGGGGGGAAGCTTTCTGCAAAGTCTCCAAACAAATTCTAAGCACTGATCTCCAAGGAGGGAAACCTGGGACGTGGCTAAATATTATTTCTTATTTTTAACAAAGAATCACAAAATGGTTTGGGTTGGAAGAGACCTTAAAGCTCATCCAGGCCCACCCCCTGCCATGGGCAGGGACACCTTCCATTATTCCAGGTTGCTCCAAGCCCCATCCGGCCTGGCCTTGGACACTTCCAGGGATCCAGGGGTGGCCACAGCTTCTCTGGGCAACACTCTATAACACTGAGTTTCCAGACACAATAAATTAAAACTGGCTAAAGCTGAGGTCCTCAAACACTTGCAAAGCCTTGCCCACCATACTGCAGAAATCACCTCTCACAACACACCTGAATGCGACTCTCCTCCTCTATCCTTTCTGCCCTACCCCCCGCATCTGCCTCCCTGTTCCTCCAGGGCAGGAGCACGGCCTTCTGTCACGGGGTCAGGTGGCTGAATTTTTGGTAATAGGGGGCCATAGAGGTGATTTCGGTTAGAAACTGCTAGATGTTTCACTGTCCTATGAAAAGAGCCAATGACAGCCAGCTCCAAGAGGGATCTCTGGCTCCTGGCCACGGCTAAGCCAATGATAGGCTCTTCTGTGATAACATTTAAGAATAGAGGAAGAGAAAGAAATTCCAGCCCGGAGGAGAGCAGAGAACATGGGACAACAATGTAGACTCCAAGGGCAGTGCAGCAGGAGGGGGCCTCTACCCCCCTCCCCTGGGAGCAGGGGAAAGGACTTAGAACTGAAACCCCTGCTGCCTGTGGAAGACCACTGGGGTGGAGGGACCCCCCCTGCAGCTCATGTTGGAGCCCGTGCTGAAACTGGTGGTTACATGGAGGAAGCTGTAGCCCCTGTGGGAGGCTCGAGATAAAGCAGAGTCCTGTGGCACATGGAGAGAGAAGCCCATGCTGAAGCAAGTTGTCCTCGGTAGGACTTCTGGCCCCGGTGGGGGATTGACCCACGGGGAGAAGTCCATCAAGGACTGTATCCTGTGCGGAGGGACCTCACGGAAACAGGGGAAGGACTCAGAACCATGACCCCACTGTAGCTGTGGTGAGGACCATGGTGAAGGAGGCTGTCCCCTGCAGCCCATGGAAGGACCCTGGGACTGCAGAGAGACCTCCCTGCACCCAATGGAGGAGTTACCCGCAAGACAGCAGATTGAAAAGAGCTGCTGTCCAAGAGATGGACTCATTTTAACAGTGGCAGAAGCAACAACTGGCTGTGACTGCCCCTTTCCAGTCTCCCTGCACTGCTGGGGGGAGGAGGGAGAACAAGGAGGAACGAGAGGGGGCTGAGAAGGGGTTGTGTTTTAAGACTGTTTTATTCCTTTACTCTTCAGTTCTTATTCTGTTAGCAACGAATCTAGCTTTTAGTTTGTTAAGCAATAAATTTAAGTTCTACCCCCACATGAGCTTCCCAGTCCTTATCTCTACTTTAGAATCCTCAGTGGTTTTTTTCTCCTCTGCCCAGCGGCAGAGGGAGAGTGATTCCAGTGCTGTAGCAGTTTTTAGTGGATATTTGAAATCCGGCCAGGGTCAAAACCACCACACCTTTCCATGGGAAGCACCTCTACACAGGGCTGCTTCTTGGCAGCAGAGCACAGGAGCAACACCACAGTCAGGGAGAGCTGGAGGAGAGGTGTGAAACACAAATAGTTGACACATGTTGGGGATTATCACCTGTGCTCATCAATCAAACCCAAAACAAACAGGGCTCGGTTTTTCTTACTTGCATTTTCTGTTTCCCCACAGGTGGAACTGTTTCACTCAGCTGCTGAGGGCTTACGGTGATGGGAGGGTATCAAAGAATATCCTGAGTTGGAAGGGACCCGCAAGGATCATCCAGTCCAACTCCTGGCCTTGCACAGGACATCCCAACAATCCCATCATGTGCCTGAGAGCACTGTCCAAACACTCCTTGAGCTCTGGCAGACCTGAACCTGTGACCACTTCCCTCAGATGCGTGTTTTCAGCTTTACTGGAGGTTGACAACTGCTCTCAGGGGCAGCCTAGCACGCATCTGGTGCTGGCACCAGGGCTGAGGCAGCTGAGCATGTGGCCTTGTTGTGTTTTAACCAGGCTATTCCCCTGGTGCACCACCTGCCTTGGATGTTTGGTTTGTATGAGCTGACTCAAAAAGAGCTTTGAGTTCCTAAGCAGAAAATTCAGGCATGTAAGTCCAAAATCATATTCCTGAAAACTCCTATGTAGGAGGCAGCTGCCTCCTAATTTTTGATTCCATAAGACTTCACATTAAACTCCACTGGTGCTGTCCCTCTCAGCTCCCTTGTTGTGGTGGACAAAAAGACGCTCACTCAGGAAAGTTGCAGGCACGAACCTTCATTAACAACAACCATGTATCTTTTATGGTATTTCCTCCTGTCCACGCACATCTAAGTTATTCTTCATTGGCTGTGTGCCTTTGTCCACGCGTCTCAGCTCGTCTTCTCTTAGATGGTCAACATCCTTTCACGTGCTGGCACATCTCAAAACAACACCTGTTATTTGCTGCAGCTTATCCTCCTTTTCTGCTTTCTCATTCTCGATGTTTACATTCCTCTACAACTTCATAGCTTTAACTGCTTGAATTTAAGGCCTAAGAGAAGGCTCCAGGGAGACCTGAGAGCCCCTTCCAGGGCCTAAAGGAGCTCCAGGAAAGCTGGAGAGGGACTTGGGACAAGGGATGGAGGGACAGGACAAGGAGGAATGGCTTCCCACTGCCAGAGGGCAGGGTTAGATGGGATATTGGGCAGGAATTCCTGATTATGAGGGTGGTGAGGCCCTGGCCCAGGTTTTCCAGGGAAGCTGTGGCTGCCCGTGGATCCCTGAAAGTGTTGAAGGCCAGATTGGACATGGCTTGGAGCAACCTGGCACAGTGGAAGGTGTCCCTACCCATGGCAGAGGACTGGGACTAGATAAGCTCAAAGGCTCCTTCCAACCCAGAGCATTCTCTGATCCCATGATTCTCTCCTCTGGTGTGTCCCTGGGGCAAGAAGCGGGCTGCACTCCTTAACCTGCCCTAGGATTGTCCAGCAGGCAATGGGGAGTGTAGAGACATAGGAGTGTTGTCCCACGTAAGTCCCTTTGTGGCTTTGGCTGTGAGTAAACAAGCTTATCAGTGCTACTGGAACTGCCAAGCCAAATGTCACCCTAAGTGACAATCAGCCAGTGCCCCTGACAGCCACCATCCCTCCTGGCCAGAGGGACAGGTGAGCTCCAAGACTGGCTGGCGTTATGTTTTCATGGCAGGTCTGAAACCACAAAGAGTTCACTTCCAGCCAGGGGACCTTCCTGCTCACCTTCCATCCTGACAGTCAACTCAGACTTAGGGGAGTCACTTCTACTAGAGGGGCATGTGGAGTCACAAGAGGGTCTGTGCTAAAACCCCTCTAACACATAGATCCACTGGGATGATTGGTCAAGCTTAACTCCAGCTCAGTAAAACACACCACATATCCTCTGTGCTGCAGGAGGGGGTTTGACCTGTTCTTTGCGCAGGAATGGAAGCCAATTCCTCAAACCTCTTTGTGGATTTCTTGGCATTTCTCTTACAGACCCAGATTTTGGAGTCTGAGGATTATGTGGGGATATTAAACTGTCATTCACAGAAATTACACACAAATGGGTTCCTTGTCCTAATGCTTAAGCAGGAAATCTTCAAGACAAAGACATTTTAAATTGAAACCAGATTCAATGCTGCAAACGCTGGAGCTTTCCAGCCTTCAGACAGCTGCCTGCATCTTCTTTCCCTGAAGTCTTCTCTCCTGACCAGCCTACAGGCTCTTGCTCTCTTTCTCCCACATGCCTGGCTCCTCCAGAGGCACAGCTGACTCTCTTTTTTTTTCCCTTTTCCTCCCATGGACAGCAAAACAGCAGCTTTTGGACACATGGTAGATGAGTTCTCCAGTTAAGCTGCTGTCCACAAGCGTGTCTTAAAAGCTACTGGCTTTTAATGGAATCCCAAAATCCCAGAATGGTTTGGGTTGGAAAGGACCTTAAAGACCATCTCATTCCACCCCATGGGCAGGGACACCTTCCACTATTCCAGGTTGCTCCAAGCCGCGTCCAACCTGACCTTGGACACTTCCAGGGATCCAGGGGCAGCCACAGTTTCTCTGGGCAACCTGTGCCAGGGCCTCACCACCCTCACAGCCAACAATTCCTTCCCAATATCCCATGTGTCCCTGCCTTCTGGCTGTGGGAAGCCATTCCCCCTGTCCTGTCACTCCACAGAAAAGGGTGAAATATGTCTCCAGAAGATGGACTGACCTACATCAGAGATTTGCTCTGCAACCCTAATTCTGTCTGGGTCACCTGCAGAGCTCAGTTATGTTTTATGTTCCTCACTGTGATTTTTAAGAACAGATGCTTCCACAAGTTCCTTACTGAAGCAGATGAAGTTAGTTATATACATATATTTATGTGTTTATACCTGTATATATGTGTACACGTATAACTCATCATAAATGTGTCACCTAAAACACGTGAACAACTGAAATGGTTTTGATTCCCTGTGAGTCCTCCTAGAACGCAGGCAATTCTTTGCAACAAGAGATTAGCTACACATTCTGCTTAAAAAATTTCTGTTGTGTATGCTGTACACAGACCAAAGGTGAGGAAACAACTGAGGATCTGCCCTCCCCGTCACTGCTGCTGGAGTGTGACGCAGCAGGCACAGCACCTTTCCCTCTCTGCTGGGGACCTGCCTGCCAGGATTGCAGTCAAAACAAAAAAAACCCACAGCAATTTGTGATGCTGTCTTAATACTCAACATTTTTGGAATGCCGTCTGAGCGCTATGGGTTCATCCACCCCCTGCACGCCCAGCTAGGAGGGAATCACTGGTAAAACAAACCTCCTGTGTGATTAAATGATTTTGTAGCTGAAGTTTGTGTTTATTCAGGATAGTTTTTGCCAGCAAACCATTTACGCAGGTTGTGCAGGTCTGTGACTGCTCGTTCCTGGGTTGAATGGCCAGAAAAGGACCAGCCAGTGGTCATGATGAGTAAATAAAGGCATCATGTCAGTGCCTGATTATAAAGCCTTTTTGGGATAAATTAAATCCTGGGTTTACATTTGCTCTAACCTCTCTTGCTTACAACCACGAAGTACTGCTTAAATGCGCTTTTGATTAATGAAACCAAAACTATCCCTGCAATCAGGGATATTGCCCACAATGTAGGCACAAATTAAACTACGGGGAATTCTGTTTAAACGAAAAAGAATGGTTGTACCCTAGAAGAGGTGGGCCAGAGGCAATATCCTGGGCAACCAGCTCTGGCTCACCCTGCTTTGAGCTGTAGGGAGGGTGCTCTAGACGGTCTCCACTGGCCCTTTCCAAACTCAACTTTTCTTTATCTCTGAATCCTGTCAACTTTTCTAAAGCTGAATGTGCCCTGTGCTGTAAAACACAGCCTTTGTTACATTGTATCTCCAAAATGGATCAAGGAATCCTCCTCCTCTCCTGTGTTATAATCATGATTATTAACGTGGCAATGCTGGGTTGACAGCTGGACTCGATGACATTACATGTATATTTTCCACTTAAATGATTCTATAATTCTACCTGCTCTTTTTTTCTGCTCCCTTGCTGAGGAGCTCCCCCAGATCAGCTGATAAACCACCAACAACCTTGTTTTTCCCTTCCAGGGGCTTCTCCACCTCCCTGCTGGCAGACAAAGCACACAGGGACCCAGGACAGGAACAGTCCTTGCAGGAAGGACGTGACTGTGCAGAGATGTCCTCAGAGACTGAGAAACAAGATTGGATGATGTGTACTGACACAACCTGTGCCAAAGTCTCAGCCAGCAGGCAGCTTTCTGTTCGTAGCATGGCAAGAAGCTGCAGCTCTGAACATCTCCTCTTCCAAACTTCATGTCCACAGCAACCCTTCAGGCACCTTAATTTTTAATCCCAGTGCGTGGCTTCTGTGTTCATTTATTACTAGTCTCATTGACAAGAGATCTTCCCCAAGTTTCCTCTCTCTCCTGCTGTGATGACTCCAACTGTCTTCCCCTCCACCAGACTCAGACTTCCCCAGTTTGATCCCAGATGTCACCTCTGAGGTCATCCCTCCCTCCTGGCTCACCCCATACCTCCCTCTCCCAGTCATCCAGCTGCCTCCCCCTTTGCTATTGCAACAACTCTGACACAAGCCCCCTCTTTCAAAGCCTTCCCTATCTGTCCGGTTTACTAATCCTCTCTGGCAGAACTGCCCTCCCCCTCTGCAACCTCTCTGCTCTGCTCTGCCGTGTCTTTTCCAGCATGGTCCAGTCACATGCTGGTGCTCAGGAAGGTCATATGATGGGTAGAGACTACCGGGCAAGGCTGTGGCAGGCGGCTGCTGAACGGGGTCCCTGATAGGTACCACACCTCCAGCTCCCACCCCACAGCTGTGGGCCACCCCATGACTCACTCAGGAGCTGGACCTGCAGCCTGCACGGGCACAGAAGGGGAGGCAGAGGCTGTGGAACTGCTCTGTAATGCAAGGAAGAACCTTTCCACAAGGGGAGGTGGTTAGTGGGACAAGTCCTGCACCCAAATCCCAGGCCAGGCAGGTCTGCTGCTGCTGCTCCCCTGTCCTACCTGCCCAGCAGGTCTCTGCTCACACCTGCATCGTGCTCTGCTTAGAGAATACCACCCTCACTCTGCAGAGCAGGCCATAAAATCACACACTACAGTCACAGAATAGAATCCCAGAATGGTTTGGGGTGGAAGGGACCTAAAGCCCATCTTGTTCCACCCTCTGCCATGGGCAGGGACAAGTTCCACTAGAACAGGTTGTTCCAAGCCCTGCCCAACTGGCCTTGTGCACTTCCAGAAATCCAGGGGCAGCCACAGCTTCTCTGGGAAACATGGACCACCACACACCACCACCCTTACAGCCAGCAATTCCTTCCCAATATCCCATCTAACTCTGCCCTCTGGCAGTGGGAAGCCATTCCCCCTTGTGCTGTCCCTCCATCCCTTGTCCCCAGTCCCTCTCCAGCTCTCCTGGAGCCCCTTCAGGCCCTGCAAGGGGCTCTCAGCTCTCCCTGGAGCCTTCTCTTCTCCAGGTGAACCCCCCCAGCTCTCCCAGCCTGGCTCCAGAGCAGAGGGGCTCCAGCCCTTGGAGCATCTCCGTGGCCTCCTCTGGACTCTCTCCAGCAGCTCCACGTCCCTGTGCTGTTGTTCCCCAGGGCAGGAGGCAGCTCTGCAGGGGGGTCTCACCCAAGAAGGGTAAAGGGGAAGAACCCTCCCCCCGCCTTGATCGGCCTGTCACACTGCTGGGGATCAGTGCAGGGTATAACTGACCTGTACAGAGAAGCCCTCTTGTTCTCCCTCTGCCCTAACCTCCATGTTTCTGCCTGTCTGACCTTGGACTGGAAATTCCTGGGATGAATATCAGCGGCGTCTGTACATTACAGGCCGGAACATGAGTACAAAACACTAAGAAATGCCCCAAGCTTTTCTTAATTAATTACAGAGCCATTGAATCTTTCTAATAAGCTCCACACACTCAATAAACACAGTAAATGGGAGAAATTAGGCAATTAGGAATAAATGGCCAGAAGTTGAAACAGTGCCTGGTGGGGACCAGCATCCTCAGGGACACCTCATCCCATTGCAGACACTGCAAGTGGATGTGGCAGACGTCCTTTTCATTGAGACACCATGGAATGGGACTGGTTTCAGGGATGGGATAACTGATGAGTTCTTGAAGTAAAATGTGCAGCTGCTGAAAAACAAAATGAGCAGTATTGTTGGTGTAAGTAAACCCAACATCTGAGAAAAGTAGGAGACTCCCCGTGTCTCCAAAGATGACTCAAGGCTTTCCCCTGTCTCAGGCAGATCCCAGCACTACACCCGCATGGATTTGTGAAGGCAAAAGGTTCAAAGGAGAAGGTTAATTAAAAACAGGGTGCTGGAGAACAAATGATGCTGACCTTGATGATACACAGCATCATCTTGTGCTGCTTATTCCTGTCCCCAAACTGTTTGTTTCTTTCTGAAAAACAAAATGTAGTGCATAAAGTCTTTGTTTGTAGTTTCAAAATAGGATTCCTTTTCAGCGTGAAACACAGTGAAATACTGCCAGAGAGTCTCCTAAACACCAGCTGAATACAGCACTCGGGACCAGAAACAGATGAAGAACGTGCGTGAGCTGACACAACAACCGCCCAGGAAGAAACAGTTACCTGTGATTTGCAACCATAAAGCTTGGGTACAAATTAGCAATAACAGTGAGAACTAACTTCATATGTTTTTATAGGGCTTTGCTAAAGTAAGTAACAAATTAATTGGTTTAATAAAAAGTAATTTTCTTTCCAGTAGGCGCTGGAAGCTGAGTGGCATGCTTGGATTTTCCTGGTTTTGGTGTCCATCCAGATTTAGAGGATCAATTTTGAAAGCCTGGGTGCCATTGAGAACAATTTAAAGTGGATGTAGGGGTGCTGAAAATCAGTCATAGAATGGGTTTGGCTTGGAACGGACCTTAAAGGTCGTCTGTTTCCAACCCACTGCCCTGGGCAGGGACACCTTCCACTAGACCAGGTTGCTCCAAGCCCTGTCCAACCTGGCTCCAGAAGACTGGTTTTGGGTTTAGTCTGAGGACTTTTCAGGCAAGAAGGAGGTGTCCTCTTACTAATTACTCTGCCAAAATGCCAACTTGCAAGATCTTTTACCTTCCAATGACCAGAAATAAGCCCAAAATGACCCCAAAGCCAGAGCTGTGCCAAGTCTGACAGACCCATCCCAGTGCGCGGGAGGGCCACTGCCTACTCTGCCAGTCCTTACAGTCTCGTCTTGGGCTGCAGCCCAGCTGAATGCTGAGTATATCTCACTGGTGCTGCTACCACATCCACACCAGCCTGTGTGGTACAACTGTCCCCAAACTCCTCTTGGGACACTCTAGCAGCTCCAGGCTCTACTTAAAGTAAAGGCAGAGGAGCAGTCGTAGTAATTTATTACTTTTTTAATATTTTGCCTTTGTTTGGTGCATGAGAGTTGAAGCACAAGCTCTGCTGGGAACTCGTAATCCACCACCTGAAGGGTCAAGTGATCACAAAATTCTGAGGCGTTTCTCCAATTTCCCATCAAAATAGGACCTGAGAAAAGAGCAGAAGCAAATATCCCCCTGGCCACCCATGACACCTCTGCACTGCCAACGGGCTTGGCTCCAAGTCCATGTTCAAGCCCAGACACGCTCAGCATTCATTCAGCTTGGATGGAAAAGCGAGAGTTTTGATAAAGGCGTAAGAAGAGAGAGAATGCACGTCATTCCTCAGCACAGGCCTAAAGACACCCCTGTCTGCAGAGTGGATGGAGCAGGCCCACCACACACCACCAGCTCTCCTGTGTGACACAAAGCAGCCAAGTAGTCTGGATCCATCTCACGTACCACGGGACATGCTGGGAATGACAAGCTGGGTTTCACTTGTCCACTTGGGCACAGGGAACAGGCATCAGGACACACTGAGCTCTCACTGGCTTTCAGCCTGTGCTCCTGCACAGCTCTGCTGTGGCTGGAGGAGGCCAAAATCACCTGAGGGTCTCTGCAAGAACAACACGCTCAATGAGAGCAACTAGAGCAAGACGTGGACAAGGGCGAAAAGAGATAAAAAGCATCATAAAAATCATTCCATGTCGCTCAGGCATGTCTGGGAAAATGGCAGAAGAAGTTTGAAGACGTGAGAAGAATTTTGTCCTTGGTGAAGGGTGGTCCAGCAGCAGGACCAGGGTCCTGCTATGGGGAGGGGGTGGCCGGCAGGGATCAAAGCCTCACAGAAACCTCCCAGTGGATGGCAATGCCTGGAGGCAGGTACACACTGTAACCTTCCTCCCTGTGTGACAACGGTTCACAAGAATTAGCATTTCCCAGGAATGTGGGGATTTATTCTTCAAGGCCCACCGTATCCGCCAGCGCTGCAGCCCAAACACTGCACCAGCAGAGCATGTGCTTGATAAGAACACAGGAACAGATGCCAGCGGATTTAATGTGGGACAGGAGGCCCATTGCAGGTTTGCAGACTGCTGGCAGGGTCAGCTGTAAATATTCCCTCACAATCAAAGGCATTCATCTAAGGATTACATGCTGGGGGCTTTGTGGTAAAGTAAATTTGCAACTAACAGGACCATTAATAGTCAGACAGTTTAGTGGCCTCGCTGGCTGCCATTTATTTTCCTCCCAGTCATTTTTAATACGTCTAAATACCATGGGGATGTGGGACTTGAATGAGGTGGCTTAAGAAATCAGCTTAGGAGGAGTAGGAGAAGGGGTTACCTCCGACAAAGAGAGCTCAACAGGGATCGAACGGGGATATCAATAGTGGGTAAGGCCACTGAAGCATGTGAGCTGATTTCATAACCTGATGGAGATTAGCCTCTTCTGTAAGCAAACAAACCTATCCAGGGGTATGAAGTATATTGGTCCTATAAAGCACGTTCATGGAGAAGCTGTGTTTGAAAGGCTGAGGAGGGGAGACGAGACTTTGTGGGGTAAAGAACAGCTGCGAAACAAAGGCACCATGGCCTGTTTTCACCCCAGTTTGGTGCTTTCTGGACAAAAGCATCCAGAGCAGAAACTGTGCCACATAAATAATATCTCCCCTGTCTGCAGCAAGCACTAAGTATAAAATAATTGTGGTGTGATGGGATGAGGACAAACCAGGAGGTCCTGGGCTGAGCAGGCAAGGATTAACCTGGGATAATATTTCACTGCAGAGCTGCCTCTGCATGAATGCAGACCCTTTGAGGGGTGCAGTCAGCTCTGCACAGCCATCTGATGTGGGGGTGCTTCCCAGGCCTTCGTCCCAGCTCAGTGCACCCCAAGGCTGCTGCCATCTGAGAAGCCCTCCCTTCCCTCAGTTTGTTCTCTACCTCTCCTCCCCCATCATCTCAGAAACAAAGTAGGCAGAAGGAGTCAAGAGGGGAAAGTAGCACCAATTCCATTGAATTCTACTGCCCGAGCTGTGTTTTATAATAGAAAAGAAAAGCTATTTTATAACCAAAAAAAAAAAAAAAAGATAGTGTTCTCTTCCTTTCTCTCCCCTTCTCCTCCTATCCTCTAAATCCTACTCCCTCTGCCTTTGGAGAAATAGAATGAAAATAGAAAAGAACCAGGCAGGAAGAATGGAGGGTGGACAAAACACCCTCAGATTTCTAAATGCTGAATAAAAAGTTTTCAGGATAGCAATAATCACTCCCTTACACTGAATATGTGACCTAAAGCCATGACACCAATCTTTAGATTGTGTGTCTTTGAGTCTGGTTGCTGTTCCATTGCTTTCAGTGCTGTTCCATTGCTTTCAGTTGCTGTTCCATTGCTTTCACCTCAAGAGCCACACATTTTCCCCGTCAGAAGTGGTCAGGTGTTCCACTTGTGCTTTCCTAGAATGCAGTGTGGTGCAATCTTAGCCACAGGAGCACTGTGCACATCCCTCCCGCAGCCTCTCATGGGGTATGGTGGTACGCACTCCTGGGCAACAAAACACACTCTCTGCTGCTCTTTCCACGGCAGGTCACCCGTGGGAGGATGAGGGATGTAATGCTGGCAGCACTGTTCATGCAGAAGGCTCCTGCCAATTTTCCCTGTGATCTCCAGAACGGCTCACACCAGAATTGCTCTGCCTCTACAGGTGTTTTGAGATGTTGTGTGATGCTGAAGGGTTTTCCCTTCTCCTTTAATGCTCAGCTCTTTAATGGTGCAGCCATCTCTTCAAAGAAGGGAGGTGTCAGCATGCTAATTTTAAAGACAGGGAAATAGAAGCACTAAAGACAAAATATTTTACAAAGGTCTCCCTATTTCAGTCTCCTTGAGCAGGACTGGAACAGCCTGTTCCTCCCAGAGACTGAACTCCTGCAGAAGACACTGACCATAACCCAGGTCTGAGATGTTCTGCTCATATGGCAACAGCATTGAAAGTGTCTCCTTGAGAGATGCATGGACATGTAAACCTCTCAAATTAAATGATGACGCTGCTGTGAAACCTGCCTAATCCTTCCTCGAGAGCACCAGGAGACTCCAGATACTTAAATATTTTGGAACCTTAACTTACATATCATACTGATTTTAGCTTTCTGCTACTAAAGAAAAAGCTTAAATCCTCTCATGTCCCTTCTAACTCCACATCCCATGACTCTGCTCTGACTCACCACATC
Organism: Oxyruncus cristatus; assembly: GCA_013399855.1. Taxonomy (NCBI): domain Eukaryota; kingdom Metazoa; phylum Chordata; class Aves; order Passeriformes; family Cotingidae; genus Oxyruncus; species Oxyruncus cristatus. The sequence continues at coordinate 109,620 of VXAY01003095.1, read as the reverse complement.
TGGTGCTGAAGAAGAAACCAGACTCAATCTACCCAGCACCCACCTGCAAAGAGCTTGTGACTTCAAATGAGTGAGACATTTTTGTATTTCATATAAAAATGCTCATGATTTCAAAAACATTCCTCTTCTGCTTTTGGACTGAACTGAGACCTATAGGAAATCACAGTGGGAACGGAGCCAGAGTGAGAAGAAGAGAGCCAGAAAGATGCCTCCAAGAACAGCCACTAGTTCCCTGAGCATTGCTGGGACACCAGCTGCCTCCAACATCCCTACAAGTGCTGTAATTCTCGAGCTTCCTTCTCTTTTAAGGTGGATTATTATCCACTTTATCCTGGTTTGTTATTTATTACTTATTACAATATCCAGAATTTCCATCTGGGAGCCATGAAAAAACTTTCCCAGTGCAAAAACTAATCAAAACTAAGAATTTTTCCTCAAAATTATTTGGCTTAATGAACTGTTATTTTCCAAGCAGCTCTGGGTGGGAGCCTCCTTCCCCCCAGGCCATTAGGGTTACAGAGAGGTCAGTGCAGAGCCACACTCTGTGCATTGATACCATGCCCATCACAACAGTTCCAGAGCATCTCCCCAGATGATCATCACCTTTTGGCCAAAGCAGCCAGGAATTATTCTGATGAACTTCTTCCTTGCTGTTGCTAAGCTATCCTCACGGCTACTGTCATTCTTGGAAGCCAGAGGCAAACACCAGTACCACCCTCCCCAGAGCCAAGGAGGAGCTTTGCAACTGAAAGAGACAACAGGAGAATGAGAAGACATGGTGGTTAAAGCACGATAATGTCACGGTGGTCAGCAGTCTGGCAGGGCTGACTTGCCAGGAGTTTTTAAAAATGATGAAGCGTTGGGTGATGAGACTTAGCTGATTCATTTTCTGCGGGACTAAGTCATGGGCCAGAAGCTGAGAAGCCTCTGTCCATTCTGTGTTAGGTCAGTGCTGTCAGGACGCTGCTCCTCGAGAGGGACCACACAGCTGCAGGAGACACTGCATCCTCAGTACCCTCTGCTCAACCCCACGCTCCCCGAGGAGGAGTGTGAGCGTCATCTCCAGCCTCCCGAAACAGGGTGTGCTCCAGGAGCTCCCAGAAGTATTCAACCTGCAGAGTCAGGAACTAAGAGGTTCTAGGAATGAGTCCCAAAGAAGGGAAGAGCAGCAGTCCCCAGCCACAACCTGTCCCATATACCAGAGCTGTGAGAAAACCTTATAGCATAAATAGAGTAGAATTGCATTGGCCTTTTTAGCCACCAACGTGCTTGTAGCAGGAGTGCATAGAGTCCTTCTCTGATCTTCGTTCACGAAGCCTGGCCATGATGGTGATGATGATGATGATGACAATAGACTAGTCTAGACTGGACTAGGCTAGAGTAGATAGACTACAATAGAATAGGAGTGGAATATTTAATTTGGAAGTGACCTATAGTGATCCTGTAGTCCAACTGCCAATCCACACAGAGTCAGGAGGTGGCTGGGCTGGAGGAATTCACTGCTGGAAAGTCAGATTAATATTCTCCATTGATATCTACTGGTGAGAAAATTTGTAATTTCTTTTGACTATGAGCATCTACAAATTTTGGGTGCTCCCTTCACCTTAGGGATGAGACACCACAGTCCTAACTTTTAACCATCCCCTTTTTTCCTTTACCCACCACAGACCCTGGTGCCTTCTCCTTGCTTTCTGCTGTGAGTTTGAAGGGAAATAGGAGCCACAGGGCTGAGGAAGGGGAAGAAAAGGAGAGCAGGAAAGTCATGGGTCCCAGAACGTGACCTCTTCTGACACAGTGTGGTGAGACACCAGTGCTATAAAATGAGATAACTTGTCATGGATCAGTAACTGGCAAATATACAGGTAACAAAAAAGTAGGAATAAATGGTTAATTGCTGGGTACAAAAGCATTTATGGTATCAATAATGTGGCTGCAGAAGGTGGTGGGCTGCAAGTTGGGCAGTGCCCTTTGGGAACCATCTTGTGCCCCGTAGGTCCCGGGGGCCCCAAGGGGCAAAGAACTGGGGGTTTCCCACAAGTGGAGCTGGAATTCCCAGGCCCCCACTTGGCACCAGTGTCGGGGGCACAGCATGAGGGGGTCAGCCCCCATGACCCCCACAAAACCCAGCAAGTTCCCTGCTTGGGGCCACTTGTTTCCTCTGACACCCAGGGTGAGAGCGTTGGAGACTCTTCCATGACTCCCCCTAAACACTTCATGTACCCTCTGCCCCTCGGGGTGAGAGTTCTGGGGACCCCTTGTGAACCCCCCAAACCCTGCATGTCCCAAAAATCCCCTCGGGTTGTCAGTTCTGGGGACTCCCGTTAACCCCACAAACCTCTGCGTGTCCCCTCTGCCCCTCGGGGTGAGAGCTGTGACCCCCCCAGGCTACCCCGCATGTGCCCAAAATCTCTCGGGGTATCAGCATTGGGTCCCCCCGTGACCCCCCAAACCCCCACACGTCCCCTCTGCCCCTCGGGGTAACAGAGCTGGGTCCCCCCGTGTCTCCCCAGACCCCCTTCATGTCCCCAAAAATCTCTCGGGGTATCAGCCCTGAGGAACCTCCGTGACCCCCCAAACCCCTTCATGTCTCCCAAATCCCTTGGGGTACCAGCGCTGGGGTCCTCCCGTGACACCGCAAACCCAGTAAGTCCCCTC
>VXAY01003095.1:84159-106865 GCA_013399855.1 Oxyruncus cristatus | reverse complement strand
GTGGCCTCCCATTCATCCCTCGCGTGACGTCAGGGGGGCGTGACCAATGGGAGCGGCGCTGGGGCCCGGCCCCGCCCCATCGTGCCACGAGCACCGCCCCGCGCGGCCCCTTAAAGCGCTGCCGGCGCCGCCGCGCGTCCGTCTGTCCGTCCGTCCGTGCGCCCGTGGCTTCGTCCACCCTCCCACCCCTCTGTGCGTCCGTCCGTCCTCCCGAGCCATGAGGAGGCTCGTCCTCCTGCTGTGCACCGGCGTGACCTGTTGCATCGCGGCGCGGGGCGCGGAGGCGGGAGGTGGGTGAGCGCGGTCCCACGCGGGACCGGGGTGAGCGCCGGAGCGGGCTCTGCCCCGCCGGGGCGGGCGGGTTCGGGGGCGCTTTGCTGACCCTTGTGTCCCCGCTGGGCTCGCAGATGGAAGCGCGGAACTTGTGCCGGCGCCGAAGCCGCGGGTGAGGTTCGGGGTGCGCTCGTCGCCGGACGCCAATGAGGATGGGTGCACGATCGCCGTCGGCCAGCACCAGTGGCTGGAGGACTGCAAGTTCAACGTGACAGCCAAAACCTTCTTCATCATTCACGGCTGGACAGTAAGTACGGAGGACCTCGGGCAATGCTTAGTCTGTCTGCTCAGAACGAGCAAACTGCCCTGCACACGGGCCATGTCTCCAGAGTATTTCTGTTCTGGAATTTCTGTGGCTACACTGTCCCCAGAAGTGTCCAAGGCCACGTTGGATGGTACTTTGAACAACGTGATCTGGTGGAAGGTGCCCAAGGCAGGGGAGTTGGAACTAAATGATCTTAAAGGTCCCTTCCAACCCAAACTGTTCTAGAATTCTATGAATATGTGAGATTTGTGAAAACTTTTCATGTTTCAAGCACTGTGGTCTCTTAATAGCTGCACCTGAGGTCTCTGAAACAAAGCAATGTGGATCAGGTTTAAGAACTCTGTGAAATCACCCGACTCATTCATAACTGCACAAGATCACTTCATAGCTGTATAACGTGAATGTGGTAAAGGGAACTTGGGATTTTTCCCTTCAGTCCAACTTACTGACCACTATGAATACAACACTTGACTTGTCAGACACATGCTTAGACTTTCTATAATCATAGCTGGGTGCCCATGGCCCTGACGTCTGCTACGAGGACTCCCTGATAAAGGAACAAGAGGGCACACAGACTTTATCAAGCTTTTTTTTTTCTGCTATTCATGTGGACAAGTGCAGTGCCACGAGGGGACTTATCAGCTCTGCCAGGGCTTATGCAAACAGTAGTGCCAAGACTGGGGAATAATTTTACAGCCCATCAAAATTTCTGGAAGTCTTGAGAAAAAGAGCGATAAGGTGGCACGTAACGAATGCCTCTCCCTCCTGCCTTAAAAGGCAAGTGGCTAATTACAGCCAGAGTCTCTCAAAACCTGTTTTTCTTACTCCATTAGTGCAGTGCTGAGAAGTAGTGGGGCTTGCAGAGGAGCAGCATGCAGCTGGAGCAGAATATGTAAATGATATAAAAATAACTTAACTGTGAATGCGTCATCTTGGTCCTGCAAACTGGAAACTAACATCTGAATCTCTCTCTAGATGAGTGGCATGTTCGAAACCTGGCTGGACACCTTGGTGTCTGCTCTTCAGGGGAGGGAGAAGGATGCCAACGTGGTGGTAGTGGATTGGCTTTCTCTTGCCCACCAGCTCTACACTGATGCTGTAAACAACACGCAAGTTGTTGGAAAAACCATAGCGAAGCTGCTTGACTGGTTACAGGTAACATGAGTGGAGAGCAGCCTCTGTTGTAATGCTCCATGAGGGACTGTTGCACAAGGGAGAGCCTTCACCAGCTCCAGGGCTCACCAGTGGGGCAGGCTCTGGTGTAATCCCCACCCCTGGGCTTGGCGGGGTGCTGGCTCATAGTTGAGGTGCTGCGCTCAGTGCATGCGAGCAATGCTCTGCTTTCCTGGGAGATGCTGCCTTTCAGGTGCTTGGATCAGTGATGCTGAAGTGGATTTCAGGTTTGGAGGTCCTGCCTGAGCAACGTGAACTCGGGAGTTGGACATTAAAAGTCAGCGCTGGCTTGGCAAGAGGGTGGGAAAGCAGAAGGAAAGGCCCACAGTGATGCGTTTGGCACCTGAGGCCATGGCCAGTGCTGAGGTCTGGTGGCAGCTCCCTGGGGGAAGGCTGCTCCAGATGCTGCCTGAACAAAGAATGTTATAATTCGGGTGGGAACGTGGGTAAGCCACAAGTACCATCCAAACCATCCTACTTGTCTTGATGAAATACAGAACGAAGCATGCTTGTCTGCCCCTTCCCTCCAGTCTCTTTTTGGACTTCATAGTCATGCAGACAGTACCAGTGCCAGATGCCCTGAGAAGCAGGGGGTCAAATGATCATATCTTCTTTTCCTTGCAGGAAAACCCGCTCTTCCAGCTTGAGAATGTGCACCTGATTGGGTACAGCCTGGGTGCCCATGTGGCTGGCTTTGCTGGTAACCATGTCCATGGGACTATAGGCAGAATTACAGGCAAGTGGCCTTTTAAGCAGTCTCTTACCTTCCCTTTGTGGCAGTGAGTTTCCCCGAAGAGGCTCATTTCCTGTGTTGTTTTGGCCTTATTCTTTCAGAAATGACAAGTTTCCTACCTGTGGCAGCAGTGGGAAGCACAGGTCTCTTCACATCAAATATAGCAGGGGTTCAATGAAAAAACCTCACTGAGGACAACCTGATCTTGAGTTTATTTGGAGTTATGTGTGGGTTCAAAACAAATCCCGCTCAAACTCTTACTGTCCAAATCCTATGCCTTTGAGTGATACTGTTTTTGTCATTATAGCTCATAAGCTAATGGAAGTTAGAGCTGCTGGGTGCTGTTTGTACCACAGGATGTCTGAATGAAAAAAAAAAAAAAAAAACCATACAGCTCTAACCCCTCATTCTGGAACTATCTGAAGAGTTTCCTTCCAACTCCAGGGGAAAGCTGATTTCTGCAACTTAGGTCATAGTGCAAGGGGTCAAGTTAAGCATTTAAAGGTGACAATGGCAGTAAGAATGCCACAAAGCCTAGCAATTACTGTCTGCATGTAGTTAATCAGGAAAAAAAAACACCTAATCTCTCCACCTGAATTGGAGAACGGCTCAGGAGTTTAGCCTCAGGTTGGGGGGTGAGGCTCAGAGGTTAACAGAGCATCTCAAACCCATCATGGGATCTCAGATGCAGGGAGCCAGCTCAAAGCAGCTGGCTGCTGCTTAATTTGTGTTAGTCCCTCCATATGTCCAGTCTGAAAACAGACTAAATGTCTCTGAGGCAGCTTTATCTGCCAGCTGTCCCTGGGGTGCTAGACCTTGGAGCTGCCTCTTGAAGTACCTTTTCACTGTGACCTGGCAAAGGCTTCCAACAGGCACTCTGAAGCCATCTTGGTGCTACTATTGGGTTGCATTGCCCCAAAAGTGCTGTGAAGCACTTTATTTGTTCCCTCAGTGAGCCTGTGGTGAAGAGATCTTTGGGAACAGTACTAGCAACGGGGCTGGGACTGTCTGCGCATCACCTGGTGAGGAGAGCTGTGTTCTAAATGAAATAACCCAGTTTTTCACCTGGCATCTTGTCTCTTGACTCCAGGCTTGGATCCAGCTGGCCCCATGTTTGAAGGAGTGGATCCCAGCAGGCGCCTCTCTCCTGATGACGCCAACTTTGTGGATGTCATTCACACCTACACGAGGGAAACACTAGGTGTTAGCATTGGGATCCAGATGCCTGTAGGCCACATTGACATCTACCCCAATGGGGGAGACTTCCAGCCCGGCTGTGGTCTGAGTGATGTCTTGGGAGCCATTGCCTATGGGAGTAAGTTCTCGTTACATATTTTGCCTCTGGTCAGTGTAGACTCCTCGCAAACAGACTTGGGTTGATGGTGGGGGATGATGTGTTTTACAAAAGGAGAGAAAACCACTTTTTCCTTCTAAACTCTCTGTGCTACTGGAGATAGTTGCTAGAAACTATGCATGGTTTTATTCTGAAGTAGCATGTTCTCACTGCAACACATGATCATAAAATGTAGTCTTCTTATGCTGGGACTAGAGCCCCCTTAAAGCTCTCTTCATGGTAGGGACTAAGGGGACAGTCTCCAAGCATCTTCCACTAATCTCTTGAATTGCTACTATTTGAAACGTTTGGCCATGGTCAGCTCATGTTGGGCTGCCCAAAAGGCTTCGCTCACTTCATCCTACCAACTGCTGCGGGTGACAAATGCTTAAACCGAGCCTGTCCCTCTCAACTCTTCTCCCCCAGCAATCGGTGAGGTGGTTAAGTGCGAGCACGAGCGCTCTGTGCACCTCTTCGTGGACTCCCTGGTGAACCAGGACAAGAAGAGCTTTGCGTTCCAGTGCACCGACTCCAACCGCTTCAAGAAGGGCATCTGCCTGAGCTGCCGCAAGAACCGCTGCAACGACATCGGCTACAACGCCCGGAGGATACGGCACAAGAGGAACACCAAGATGTACCTGAAAACAAGGGCTGACATGCCTTTCAAAGGTACGCTTTCCCTCGTAGGAAGAGCGTGGTGTCACCTGTAGGAGCAGCCTCCCAAAGTCAGCGTTGGGAAGGATGTAGAGATGGAAGAGCAGCAGCGCCCCAAAGCTGTGCAGCTCCAGGCATTAATGTTCTGCTGTTACCTTGCTGCATGATCCTGTGGCATCGCTGGGCTCCTTCCTCTGTGTAAAATCAACAGGACCTGGCCATAAGGGCACTCTGCCTTTTGAGCAGGACTACAGTTTAAAAGTCGTACATGAGCAAGGCTCAACCTTAGAGCAGTGTAAGGTCTGGGCAGCCTTCCCCAGAGTGGACTTTCTGCTACTGTTGTGTAAAAATCAAATTCATAATCAGTAAGGGCAGAAAAACATCATCAATGCTCAATAAAGGATGGCTCTGGCTTTTTTCAGCCAGCGATATTTCACATGGAGCAATGCTGAGCAACATTGTCCATCAAACTTAGTTCCATCTCTGCTCTCCTCTTTCTCCCCAGTCTACCACTATCAGATGAAAATGCATGTCTTCAGCTACAAGAGCTCGGGAGAGGTTGATCCCACTTTCTCCGTCACCCTCCATGGCACCAAGGGAGAATCTGAACCCCTGTCTTTAGAAATGTAAGTAAGCTGCCCCGTTGTGTTTGACTAAGTAAGAAGGCCACAGAGATTAGACAGGGTGGCAGCATTCTTTTTCCTCTTCTAATGCTAGCATTGCACCCCAGCCAAGCAGCCTCATTTCATCACCATTCTCAAAAACTCTTCATCCAGCAACTTAATTATAGTTTTTGGCTGAGAAAACAATTTGATGTGCCCAGTCCTCTACACATTAGCTTTCACAGCTCGTTGCTGGAGTACTTCCTCTCGCTTTTCCCCTCTACCATTTGGATATAGCCTGAAAGGACCCATGTCTCTGGAGGCATTGCTGACCTCCTGTAGCCTCTCCCAGAGGAAAGACAAGGCGTAAAACCCACCTCTAAGCTATGGAAGTATGGCTGAGCTAAATACATGATGCGTTGCATTGGGCCAGCTATCTGAGCTCACTTACCTTAGTGTAATCAACAACTGACTGGTGACGGTTGAACATGCAGCACTTGATAAGCTGCAAAGGGCTCTGTTTAACCTCTTGCATGGAATGAAGGAGCACCTGGCATGCTTTCATAAGGAAGAAATACTGAGCCTCTGCCTTTCTTTCAGGCTTGATCTAATTGGCCTGAATGCCACGAACACCTTCCTGGTCTATACAGAAGAGGACATGGGTGAACTTTTGAAAATTAAGCTCACCTGGGAGGGGACATCTCAGTCGTGGTATGATCTATGGAAAGAGCTGAGGAGCTACTGGTATCGTCCCGTGAATTCTACCCAGGAGCTGCACATCAGACGAATACGTGTGAAATCCGGGGAAACACAAAAGAGGTAATAACTGTGCTGGGCTGCAAGTGAACTGACTTGAAACTTCAGCCAAAAGGAGAAAGACTCAGAACCTGGCAAAAGAAAGATGGTGTTCTGAATGTAGTTGGTACCTTGAGCTGCCTCTCATTTTTAGTGTCACCACTCCTTCAAGGTGTAGGACAGCGGGTCACTGGCCAGCACGAGGCTGCAGACTAAGATTTAGGCAAAACTAGAAACCACAGATCAGATCTGGGATGTTTCATTTGCTTTGTTTAGATACTGTGACATCCCCTGGGGACTAAATTAGCTTCCTTCAATGTGGGTTAGATGGTGCCTGAAGGGATAAAGTACTAAACACCAAAAATACAGAAACATGGGTGGTCATGGCTATTATTTGCAGGCATAATGTTCTGATTTGGCACAGCAAGCCAGATCCAAAACTGCAACCAGTGACGTGGTACCGTCAACCTCTTAAGCACCTATTAAGCTCCTTCTGATGTCTGGCAGGGGGATTGGAACTAGATGGTCTTTAAGGTCTCTTCCAACGCCAATCCATATCCTTAGATCATAGAATTGGCCACAGAATTCTAGTGGAAGATTTCCTACCATGAGAGGGGATTAGAACTAGATGATCTTTGAGGTCCCATCCCACCCAAATCATTCTCTGATTCTGTGATTCTGTTTGCAACTGGAAAGCTACCTGAGCATCCAAAAGGTATTAAATCTGCCAAGCGTGTAGCACTCCACTCCCACATCATGTGTTAATGTTGTTCTGAAGGTAACCCAGATCTGTCAAAGAGCAGCAGTTGACATTTCTCAGAACTTTAAATAAGCATCACCTATCATCTGAAAGATGTTGTGCATCCTGGTTTTTACACTCTGTGAAACACAGGGGTAGAAGCAAAGCAGAAGCAAAGATCTCCAAATAAATTCTGAAACAGGAAATAAAAACCCATTCCAAATGCTAATGGTGTACCAAGATGCTCTGTGGGATGCATGTTAAATCGAACAACTTGTCTTAGAACTAGTTGCAATCCATATTGTTATTTGTTAATCATGGAGATAACAGATACCTTCTCCTCCTAGGTTTGCTTTCTGCGTGGAGGATTCCCAGCTAAACAGTATAACTCCTGGCAAAGAGCTCTGGTTTGTGAAGTGCACGGAGGAATGGCAAAAAAGGTATGGAAATCAGCCCAAGAGAAATTCTCTCTGGTGCATGTGGCTGTGCTGGGATGAGTGGAGCCTTTTGGGTTTTTTTTACTCCTGGAGCTGTTTTTCTTTCAAAAATGTTGATAAAGTCTAGCCCAAGATTTACAGCTATTAGACTTAATTTTCTTGTATGCCGTAACTGTTGCTAACTAGGTGATATTATCCTCCCTCCTGACCTTGGATTGTCACCTTGTACCTTTGCATGTTTACTACCAAATGGGTGCAGCAAAATCCTTGGTCCTAATTGTGGTAGAGGCTAAAATGAGGCACTGCCAGTCCCCAAGATCTGCGTAATACTGGGAAGTTAAGTAGAGGTATCTATTAACTGCCCCGTAAATCAGGGGAAAGCTGGGAGGAGTGCAGAAAATTGCCTCAAAGATTGTTTCAGCCCGGTAGAAGACCTTGAGCTGCCAAGAAATCTCTTGATTGAAGTTTGAGGTCAACTGCATGAGCAAGACATTGCTGAGGACCTGCCATACTCCTATGGCTTCATCTCCAGCCATGCTGATCTCCTCAGGTTCAGGAGGATGCAAACCCAGTCCCTGCCAAAGCATCCCTGCTAAATCTTTTGGGGGACTCACAGGAACCTGGATTAGTCCTCAGAGCGTGACTTCCAGGAGGTCTGGTTCCAGCAGTGACAACTTGATTGCCTCAGATGCCTCTGGTCACGTTTTGAATGAATGAAGCCCTGTTCATTTGTCTAAATGACAGTCTCCCTTGGTTAAAGCCCAGCCTTTTGCCCTCTCCTAAAATTTCAGTTTGCAAACTTAGAGCTTTGTCACTTCTAATCCAGAGGACAAAGTGCTTGTTAGGACTAGCAAAGCTCTGTGGAAGTCAAGCTATGCACAACCCTCCTGGGCAGCAGAGCTCAGCTCAGAAGTGTGAGCTGGTCCCATTCCAGGACCAGTTTTTGGCAGAAACCAGCAAGCTGTGCTACAGACAGTAGCAAACCAATTTGTGAATGAAACCCCTGTGCAGAAGCTTGTTGCTCTGCCACAAGTCCCGAAAGATCGAGTAAACATTCCTGCAGGTACAATAAAGGCTGTTTTGATATGCTACTTGGTAACCCCCATAAAACAGAATTGCTGGCAGATGTGCCCTGCCTGCTTGCTCGTGGAGTGCAGCTTGTGCACGAGGCAGAGGGGCTGAGCTCAGCTCCAGCACACCACACCACTTTTTTTTCTAGGAAATGATCCTTCCTCCCAGAAATGACAAGCGATTACTTGCTGTTGAGCTCTCAGTTTCTGCCAAGTCAGTGGAATATTATAGTTCCCTGCTTGGAGTCTGAGACTGCAAACATCTGTCCTCTCCGAATGGAGCTGCACAGGCAGAGTCTAGCTCAAGCCCTGTAATTTCTGTTTGCAGCCTGCATAATGTCTACTTCAGGCTCTCGCTGAGTAGCTACTGGGCAAAGTGTGGCTTTGACAGAATAAAATACCAGCCTGTGCTGTCCAAACCTGTTCTTAGCACCCCAAAGTTCCTTAGAAATTCTTTGTTACTCCTGTTAACTTCTACCCTTAACTAAGGGGTTTTTTCCCCCTCTGCTTTTTCCCAGGTCTGTCTCAAATCTGCTCTGAAGACTTCCCTAAAGACTCACAGCCAAGCAACCTGGATGCATGAAGACCACTCAGGTGGCAAGATGCTCTGGGAAAAAATCCAGCTTGGTAGCACTTAAAGCAACTAGCTCTTCAGGAAAAAACAGCTTGGATCGGATGCAAGAAACTGAGAAGCAATTGATGGACTTTGGTCCTAGACCTAGAATAACTAAAACTCCATCCTCCCTTTCCCAAGGAAGGAGCCTGGTTTGTGTATTTAACCTTACCCTGACCTGTGACACGCTGCATTTTTCCTGCCCTGCTCCCATTAACCAGGACTATGGATCAGATCTTCACACACCCAGACCTCAGCAATGATCTTCTGGTCTGCCTGCCAGTGGAGTTGAGAAGATAAGCAACCACGCTAACTGCCCACCAGGCTGTGGGTGACAGAGCTGCTGAGAACAAATTAGCACCTGGTGCAGGAGTTACTGTGGGTCCAATAGCACTGTGGGCTGTGGGAAGGTGTGACCAGCACAGGTCAAGTGCGTGGGGTTGTTCAGGGAAGGGGTGGGAGTAAGCACGATGCCACTTAACTTCAAGTTGTCTTTTGCTTGCCTTAAAAATAGTCCGTTCTGTGTCCGGCTGATACCGAAATCTCTATATATTACCTGATAGGAAGGTAGTGCTCTGTCCTCCCTGTGCCTGGGGCACAGCACGGTGCACGTGTGGTGGTGGTGGCAGCTGCTCCCTGGTCAGTGTCTGCAGTGAGGCTGCCCAGTCACACATGGGGATCCCTTTCTAAGAGGCAAAGAGCAGCTGCCCTCCTGCTGACCATAGGGGATGGAGGAACGAGATGCACTGTGCTGCTTCAGGAGAGCTTTGCACCAGTCCTTTTAGCTGCTGAAGACACGTTCCCCTCTGCTCAGATGCTGTTGTAGTACGAATGCATAATTAAGATCTTATTTTTTTAGTAAAACATTTAAAAGAGCCAAACAGCCAACATCCCACCCTGATTGCTACGACATCCCGGTTGGAGTCCCTGGTCCCAGGTGATCTTGGCTTTGCTTTGAGTTTGGCAGACTCTACAGCTGTCATGTTTGGTACAGCAGAGTGGACCTTGTCAGAGGCGAACGAGGTTTTGTTTTGCTTGGTTGGGTTTTTTTAATAGTGGGGGGGGGTTGTTTATTTTGTTTTGGGGTGGATTTTTTGTTTGTTTGGTTTGGGGTTTTATTTTTTATTTTTATTTAATTTTTTTTTTCCTAAGCAGAATGGTGTGACAGCCCTTGAGCTTTTGGCATGCAGAAAGCCAGTCTCAAAAATGATGTTGCCAGGTGGTGCACTGAGTTCTGAAGACTTAGCAAGTCCTTCTGAGGCCTGCAGATCTCTTGAGTTTTTGTAGAGCTTCAACCCAACCAAAGCAAGCACATTTGGGGATATTTTTTTTTTTCCATGCAAAGGCTTCAATAACTGAAGCCTTTGGTAAGTGTCTGTGACTTGTCACCGTGCCATACTTAGAGCAGTTTCAAAGCCCTATTTGTATATTGTGGTTTTTGTATGACTTAAGACATAATTTATTTCTCATATTGTACATATGTAAACATTTTTAAACATCTTGGTTTTAAGTAACAATTTTTATAAGCCTTAAGACAAAAAATAAAGGGCTCTGTAAAAATAAGTGAAGTCTTGTTATTGATCACAGAATTGTTTAGGTTGAAAAAGCCCTCCAAGGTCATCAAGTCCAACCATTCCCCCAGAACTGCCAAGGCCACCACTAACCCATGTCCCCAAGTGCCACATCCACACGGCTTTTGAATCCCTCCAGGGATGGGGGCTCACCCCTGTCCTGGGCAGCCTGCAGCCAGGCAACCTCCCTGAGACTTGCAGCCAGGTAGGTGCCCTTAGCCAGCACCTCCTCCTGACTCCTCCAGGCTGTGTTGCCAAGGTCAGATGGTTCTCTCCATGCACCCACCACTGGGTGCCTCCAGTCACTCCCTATCTGCACCTGCTTTGTAGAGAGGCCCATCATAGGAGAGTGGGGACAAGGACATCCTCCAGGGGCTGGAGCCCCTCTGCTCTGGAGCCAGGCTGGGACAGCTGGGGGGGTTCATCTGGGGAAGAGAAGGCTCCAGGGAGACCTGAGAGCCCCTTGCAGGGCCTGAAGGGCCTCCAGGAGAGCTGGAGAGGGTCTGGGGACAAGGGATGGAGGGACAGCACATAGGGAATGGCTTCCCAGTGCCAGAGGGCAGGGATAGATGGGATATTGGCAGGAATTGTTGTCTGTGAGGGTGGTGAGGCCCTGGCCCACGTTTTTCAGGGAAGCTGTGGCTGCCCCTGGATCCCTGGAAGTGTTGAAGGCCAGATTGGTCATGGCTTGGAGCAGTGGAAGGTGTCCCTGCCCGTGGCAGGGGTAGAATNGTTTATTTTTTTTTTTTTTTTTTTTGGCATAGTAAATATTAGAAAATCAAAATCCTTCTCTGGGCTGCAGAAGAGGGGTGTTCTGGCTGCCCCTTCCCCACAATGGCCATAAACCACATTCAGCAGAGAGCTCCACCAAAACCATTAACCTTTCCTTCCCAACCTGTTTTCTTTCAGAGATGGCAATACCACTACTTCTTTTGGCTGGGGAAAACCAAGATTTTGTGTTACTTTATTTCTATGGCTATTGCAGTGAACACAGTGGACTCCGGAGCAACCATTGCTGCTGTGCCAGGCTAGACAGGACAAGTTCAGACAAACTCCCTCTTCTCCTTTGATTTGGTGCATTAATGCTTTTTTTCTCCATTAAATTTCACTTATATTTTGCCTGAGATGCTTCACCTTTGCCTGACTTCACTAGCTAGCCCATTGGTGAATATTTTTAAGAAAATTTACCCAAATCTGATCACTAACTGAGTTTTCCCGGATTTTCCCAGCTTTTCCCAGCAGCCACATCACCAGATTTAAAGGGAAGCCTCTCATTGTACTCTGAATGTGCCTGACACAAATTGGTGGCACAAATCCAGCAGCAACAGAAGGACTTTGCAAACAAAGTAAACACCTCAGAGCTGAGGAAGATTTACATCAAATTACTTAGTTAACCTTTTCCTACGGAGAACCCAGTGAGGAAAGCTGCCTTGGCGGATGTGGCAGAGAGATGTTTGATGTATTCTGTACCCCAGAAGTGGAGCTTTTTTTCTGTTGTGTCCCCGTGGGGCTTCTTTCTGCTGTGTGTAAAGTGTGTGTGTGTGTGTGTGTGTGTGAGCTAATACCAGAAGTCATTCCAAATATCTGCAATTCATTTTTTGGCTACTGCCCCTTGGATACAAGGGTAGCACAGCTACTCTTGTACCCAAGGGGTACAAGCAGCAGCACAACTGCTGGTGCCTCTTTCAGGGTGAATCTCCTGCAAGGACAACAGGAACTGGCCTCTAAAGGAAGATGTTGAAGAATATAAGCTCACAGGAGAGGAGAAACAGGCTGTAGCTCTTTCACATCCATGGGCATCCTCTTCAGGCATCTGGCCCTTCACACACCAAGTGTTGTCTCCCAAATGCACCGCTCCTACTACTCCACATATCGAGGAGTCACACCTCCTGGCACATCAAGATGACTCCCTGCACAGCTCCCTTAGTTAGGAGTTTGGTTGTGCACCGGACAAGTGGGAAAACAAACAGAGGAGGGCATTTTTTCAAAGTGTCCAGAGAATTTAGGGTATTTTTGAAACATCTAAACAACTTAGGACTGGCAGAGCAGGCACATCCCAGGTCTGTGCGAGGCAGGGCTGAGGCTGGATGTGCTGTGAGGCTGACCACTGTGCTTTCAGCTGCCAGGCATCCCTCCCCCTCCCCCGGGTTTCTTTGGGGTCACTTTTTCACAGCCATTCCATTCAGCCCCTTGAGTCGGGTCCCACCAAAGGTCAGGCTGTTCTCTGAGGAACAATAGGCCTAGCATGGGGAATGTTTTATAACCCCCCTCACCCCTGTCCAGGGCCATCCCAGCCTCACAGGCAGCAGCCACCAGGCACTGTTTCATCAAGTATCAGAGCAAGAATCCCAGAATCACAGAATGGTTTGGGTTGGAAAGGCCCTTAAAGACCATCTGGTTCTCCCCTGGCCATGGGCAGGGACACCTTCCACTAGAACAGGTCACTCCGAGCCTCCTCCAACCCAGCCTTGGACACTTCCAGGGATCCAGGGGCAGCCAAGGCTTCCCTGGAAAACATGGGCCAGGGCCTCACCACCCTCACAGTCAGGAACTCCTTCCCAGAATCCCATCTAACCCTGCCCTCCGGCAGTGGGAAGCCATTCCCTATGTGCTGTCCCTCCATCCCTTGTCCCCAGTCCCTCTCCAGCTCTCCTGGAGGCCCTTTAGGCCCTGTAAGGGGCTCTCAGGTCTCCCTGGACCCTTCTCTTCCCCAGATGAACACCCCCAGCTCTCCCAGCCTGTCAGGTACACCCCAGAATCCCTCTTTGGAAGGTGAGTTGAACACAAAGTCCACTTGGAGTTCTCTGCTCCCTCATTTCCCAGTCTAGCAGCTCCCTTTGGCAGTGCTGTAAGGTGGATCAGCAGAGGACCCCAATGCAGCAGATGCCAGCTGTCTCACATCGCTTCCAAACTGCAAAAATCTGGGCAGGAAAAATCTGTTTGGGAAAAAAAAGACCAGCCCACCCTTTCAGGAACAAGGACATCACACTGAAACAACGACCCAGCCCCACTCCACCAGGTACAGCTTTTCAGTGGTCCCCAAGAGCAGCCTCACCAAGACAGGACTGTGACTGTCGAGGAAACCCAAGATCTTGCTCCTCAGCCTGCGATAACGAGTTGTAATTTCACCCCTGTTCCGATGCTGGCATTCCAACATAAATTATACAGCTCATTGCCTTCCCAGCAATCCCGGCCAGCCCAGCAGCAAACACAAAGGATCTGGCAACTTCTGCAAGTCCATGTAAGAGCATCAGAGACCTCACACTGCCCAGACGGATGGGCAAAGCAGCTTGACCCAGAGCTGACCCAAGTTTAAAACTAAAAATCAGATCATTTTTTATTGCCGATTATTGGCTTTTCCTATCTCTGTCCTTTCTGTTCTAGGTTGTTTTGCAGCTGTTTCCCAAAGCTTCAGGATATTTATGGCAATCCATATAAAGAAGACACAAAGTGCGCACATTCAGAATCCTTTTCTTCTGACCTGACTTGTAGTAACATTGAAAAATGAGAAAAATGGACCAATAAAACAGGCTTTCCAGGCCATGCTGTTCCACCTTCGCTTATTTACTGCAAACAGGCAAACCAGCTCAGACAAAGTAAGAAATGGCACGAGACTTGGACCAAACCTTAGGGAAAATGTGGCTGACTTGTTTTTTCTCCTTTCCTTTCCATATCCTGTTTTTGGCTGAAAACAGATGTATCCTACAAAGCCATGAAGAGCAAGGCCACACCAGCTTAGCTGGAGCTAAGCAAGTGTACTGAGGTAATCATACTACCCTGCCATGAAATCTGCAGATGTTAATGAGAAGAAGAGCCTTGGTCTGCAGATCTCTGTGAAACAGCCAAATCTGTCGGTTCTTTGAAAAACCCATTAAAGAAACACCCATGGAAAAGCTGGATTGTATTTTATTCATGCATTGCAATGGAGGGAGCACCCAATGATCTCAAAATCAGTTGTATAATAAAGCTTAAAATTTCTCTCTAAATTTCAGATCAGTGGATCTGTCAGATTTGCAGAGGACTGAGGTTATTCAAGAACCTTGCTGCTCTCTTTACAAAGAGTTTATTAGCGTTGTCTTTATTGCTGAGGAACACAAATCTGTTCAAACACAACAAAATCAACCCATAGCATGGCAAGATCAACAGATTTGTCTTAAAAACGCTGCACAAGCCATGAGAGAGACAAAGCCCAGATGCTTTCACCTTGGATAACAGCTCAGCACACACACCAGAAAAGTTCATGGTCTTCTCTCCTGAGCAATCCCCCTAAAAAAAAAAAAAAAATTTTATTTTGCTTACTAAATATTTCTTCTATTAGTTCAGCCTGGTCTGATATGGTCTAATCCACATATGATATGCTAGAAGGTAAAAGAAATTGAAAATTAAAAGGGAGAGAAGGGCCAAGGACATTCGCCTTCTGCTCTGGAGCCAGGCTGGGAGAGCTGGGGGTGTTCACCTGGAGAAGGGAAGGCTCCAGGGAGAGCTGAGAGCCCCTTCCAGGCCCTAAAGAGGGTCCAAGAGAGCTGGAGAGGGACTGGGAACAAGGGATGGAGGGACAGGACACAGGGAATGGCTTCCCAGTGCCAGAGTGCAGGGTTAGATGGGATATTGGGAAGGAATTGTTGGTTGTGAGGGTGGTGAGGCCCTGGCCCATGTTTTCCAGGGAAGCTGTGGATCCCTGAAAGTGTTGAAGGCCAGATTGGACATGGCTTGGAGCAACCTGGCACAGTGGAAGGTGTCCCTGCCCATGGCAGGGGGTGGAATGAGATGATCTTTCAGATCCTTTCCAACCCAAACCATTCCATGACTCCACAATACTCCTGATGGCTGTTATGGTAGAATGTCTATGCCCAGGAGAGCAGCAGCACATTTACACACTGCACATAATTCCCTTTACGACTTCCCTAGCCAAAGCCAAAGGAGCTAAAGCTGCAAAAGCAGGGACATGACACGGCAGCTTCTCTGTCAGTTGTGTCTGCAGAGTTTCCTCCTGACCCCTCTTGAGTCCTTGTCCCAAGAGCTCCAAGCATCTGCTGTCCCACGGGCTCGGGGTTCACTGCTCGGTGGGACCAGAGCTCAGGGCTGCTCAAGTGTTCCAGCTGGCTGCCTTTTGATGTTTACTGGAGTGTCCCCTTGAACTTCAGCAAGGCTTTGGTGGTTTTTAACCCGTGGAGAGATGCTGGACCAGGGACCTGACGCTGCTGCTGGAAGGCCCAGATGAGGAGCACGCGCAGCGCTGTGCAAGACCGGTAATGAAAGGCATAAATGTAGCAAAATTAAAAACCTTTACACATTTTTGTCAGGTTCCTTCCTCCCATCATCCTCAGTTTTGGACCCAAATTTCTGTCTGAAGTCCAAGCCACACACTGCCTCCAAGCCAGCTCCAGTAACAACATCAAAGCTCTGACCTAGGCCGATTCTGTGTTCTGGCCAACAGCTACTTAACAGGACATGATGAACTTTATATCCAGTTCATCTTTACAGAGATGAGCCAAGAGAAGCTCCGGTTTTTCAGTTTGATCCAAAGATCCTCAATTAACTTTTGCTACTCTGTAATAGTGCTCTCCATAGCTGTTTCTCCTTCTCGGCTGGAAGACCATGGGAAACAAGTGGAGAAAACCTGCCAGCCACATGGGAGAAGCAATGAACCTGATTGTGCAAATGAAATGCTGACAAATGATCAAGGAAAAAAAATTGGAAAAGAAAAGAAAGACTAGAAGAAATAACCCATCAGTGTTTCCTTTTCTTCTAGTTCTATTGCAAGTTGTTAAGTAGTGGGGAAAAGCAAGGACAAAATCAAATAGACTTATGGTATTTAATAGATACTATCTCTTTAAGATAATCCTCACTAATTCTGCAAATAACTGGGGCAAGAGAAAGCAGCCAGAAAAAAATTTTCCAATCTTTGACTTCCACTGAAATTATATGTTAAATAAAACCCCAAACATTTTAATAAAGACTGTGTTAATTCAAATCACATCCTCTGCAGGTCACTGGAGCCAAAGCCAAGCTCTGCTCTTCATCATTAGTGCCCAGAAAACATTTAGAAGACAGATTTTTCAGATAATTCTTCATAATCACTATCTGTGAAAGTCAACCTGCACCCATGTTTTTCCATTTGCATCCTTGGGTTGGCTCCCATCCGCTGGCCACTCCCTCTCCCATAGATCCACATCTATGTTCCTCATTGCTTTTTCTTCCAAGTTTTAGAAGAACAGGCCTCTTCCACTGCCGCCCACATTCAGAGATCAGTGAGCCCTTGCTTCTCCTCCGAAGGCTCCATATCTGCACCCAAATATCAGCTACTCTGCTCAGGTGAGACCGCCCTGCAGAGCCGCCTCCAGCCCTGGAGAACAACAGCACAGGGATGTGGAGCTGCTGGAGAGAGTCCAGAGGAGGCCACAGAGATGCTCCAAGGGCTGGAGCCCCTCTGCTCTGGAGCCAGGCTGGGACAGCTGGGGGGGTTCACCTGGGGAAGAGAAGGGTCCAGGGAGGGCTGAGAGCCCCTTGCAGGGCCTGAAGGGGCTCCAGGAGTGCTGGAGAGGGACTGGGGACAAGGGATGGAGGGACAGGACACAGGGAATGGCTTTCCAGTGCCAGAGGGCAGGGATAGATGGGATATGGGGAAGGAATTGCTGTCTGTGAGGGTGGTGAGGCCCTGGCCCTCCTCAGGTTTCCCAGAGAAGCTGCGGCTGCCCCTGGATCCCTGGAAGTATCCAAGGCCAGGTTGGACGTGGCTTGGAGCAACCTGGGACAGTGGAAGGTGTCCCTGCCCATGGCAGGGGAGTTGGAACAAGATGGTTTTGAAGGTCCCTTCCACCTCAAACCATTCTGGGATTCTATACAAACCCCAGTGGCTGTCAGTGTAACCCCAGTGGCAGTGCTGGGGACAGCTGACTCTCTTACCCACAAGTCCAAGCCCCCCTCTTTCTCAGTCTTTTCCTCTCACCTTCTGTTTCCCATTAATCATCCATATTAACTCCCTCCAAAGCTCAGCCAACGTCTTGAGCTCCTCCTTGTCTTCTTCCTGTGTGCACAACCCCCCCATATGTAACCCCTGGAAGGCTCTGAGCACTCTCCCTCTCCTTAGCAGGGGAGTGGACAAGCATAGGAGAGCATCCAGGGCAAGCTTTGAAATACCTGAGGATGAGTTGCTCCTTCCCTGCAGCAGAAACCCCACTCCCAGCCCCAGTACCACCCAGGTGAGACAAGCATTGCCTTAGCAAGCTGACAGTCTTCCCCTGTCCCTGCACCTCCAGGGCCACACATCAAAGCAGCTGAGATCAGGGAAATGGTTCTATATGGTTTGTTGGTAAAGAGTGATAGAGGAGAACTTGTTCCAGCCGGGCCATCTGCTCCCTGCAGATGCTGGAGAGGGTGGGAGAGATACAGCCCCTGTTCAGAAACCCTTAGGGCTCAGTCCCCATCTATGTCCTCTCCTAGGACCCCTCAGGAGAGGCACAGTTGGCAGCCCCTCCTCACCTGCATCTTACAAAGAAAAACTCTGCTGGGCTTCCACAGAGAGGTGGAAGGCAGAGGTGGGCAGAGGGCACCCCTGCATTGCTGGGCCCTGTCCCACCTGACTGCTGGTCACCTGGTGAACCCAGTGGAACGGAAAACCTTCCACGCAGTGCGGGATTTCCTGCCAGGAGCTGTGGTAACAGCAGCAGGCATGGTGCACTCACCCATGGTGGGAGGACACCAGAGGTCAAGGCTGTTTGCCAAGGATCAGCCCCCACTTCACTGGAAGTTTCTGTAGGAGCCAAAAAAACCTCAAAGGCATTTAGAGGGCTCCCTCATTGATATCTCTATGGATCCTGGCTTGAGCATCCAGATGAAACAGCTTTTCACAGCAAGAGAAGAGAAGAAGAACCTCACAGCAAGAGAAACCTTTCCTGGGAAGTCACCGCGTTAAGCTGGGGCTGCAGAGCTGGTTCCTGTGCTCTGCTGTTGTTTCAGCAACTTGGGAAGGATAAATGGGAAGGGACCTCTCCCCCCTTGTGTTTCTGAGTCATCACCAGCTGGTGATCAAATCGCCCTTGCCTGTATTTGTGGTCAGTTCGGTAATTGAAGTCGAAGGACTTTGTCCTCCCCCAGTCAGGCTCCTCGTCACCCATGGGGATCCACGGTGGATGTACAGCAGCAGAGCTGTGCTCTCTGCTCACTCTACCAATCTGATCTTTGTTTAAAGCCAGGATAAAGTGACCTGCAGCCCCTACCTCTCTCCAGCTCCAGATCTGGCCATAGGACTGGAACAGCTGCTCACTGCCAGGGTCGAGCTGGGCCTGATTTACACACTGGGAGATGGGCACACCAGCAAGCCTGTTTGTAAACCAAGGATGATTTATTCCTCTTGGTAATTCAGTGTCCTTCAGAAGGCACACGATGTCAGCCCCATTCAGCAGCCCTTTTATTTATTATTTTATTCCTGCATAATCCGTGCTTTGGACAAAGAGGCACATTGTTCTACTCTGTGGCTGGCAAACAAAAACTGTTTTTTTATAAATTCCTGCTGTGACGTTTTTATTTCAGTTTTGCTGTATCAGCTTTTAACTTCCATTAAAACAAAAGAAGAACATTTTATTTAAGAAAGAAGCAAAATTTTTGTGATCTCACTGAGTTACCTCTTAACGCAGTTTCAGCAGCACCTTTTTGCTCCAAAGGCCAGGAGGTTGTTTGTGCCAGCCTATCCAGACTGCCCTGACTAGAGCATCCTATTCCACAGCTTTAATTGGACTGAGCTCAAAAAACAAAGCAAAGGACCGAGTTCAGGCCTGGACGCATATGGATGTAGCTTTTCCATCCTGCTTTCTTTGGGGGAAAAAAGAAAAGAAAAAAAAAAAGGTAAATGGTTTGGGTTGGAAGGAGCTTTAAAGACCCTGCTGCCATGGGCAGGGACACCTTCCACTATCCCAGGTGGCTTCAAGCCCCGTCCAACCTGGCCTTCAACACTTCCATGAATGGGGCTTCTCTGGGCAACCTGTGCCAGGGCCCCCCCACCCTCATAGGAAAGAATTCCTCCCCAGTATCTCATTTAACCCTGACTCTGTCAGTCAGAAGCCATTGCCCTGTCATTCCAGGTCCTTGTCCAAAGTCCCTCTCCAACTCTCTTGGAGCCTCCCCCATACATAATTGTTAAGATGGAGCAACTGGGGTCCAGCAGGTTGCAGATTTTAGGAGCTATTAACCTGAATTTTGGTGTGAACAGATCCACTCCCCCACAGCAGAAAGTTCCAGGCAAGGTCAAAAGAGCCAACAGAAAACCTCTCAGTGCTTGTTAAACTGCAGACCGTCTCTGTACCCATTGCAGTTAGAGCTGACCTATTGCAAAATGTACACCAACATCCCCCTCCTGGCTACTGGACTCCCCAGAGCCTCTGGAGATGGTGCTGAAGCAACCACAGTTGTATTATTTTGACTGGTTGTCTGACCACAAAAAAAGGTCTCCGTCTATAGCACAGAACAGCAAAGTAGATCCAAGGTTGGTCACCAACACTGACACTGAAGGAACAGCCTAAAGGTCACAGACTGGCACAGACAGACCAAATATGCTCTGAACCCCTTGGCAAGCTGACAAGAGCAGACCATGAGGTTGCTGGCCTCTGCTCCTGCAGGATGCTTGAGGCTCACCCAGACCTTGAGACCAGAAGACCCTCAACAGCATCCCCACAACTCGCTGTTCTCACTGTACCTACTGTCCACAAATACAGTGAAACTGCTTCAGGTCCGGACATGAGCTGCTTGCTGAGGTGTGAGAGGTGGGAAAGGACATTACCAGCAAGCCAGCCTGGCTGAAGGTGATTTTCAAGGGTGAATTCTACTTAAAGACAAACATTTATGCTTGCCCCATCTTGATCTTTTGGGTTTTCTTTCAACTGAAAGGCTGCAGGGTCTAAGACAGTCCTATTTCAGAACCACAGCAAGCTCAGGATGGTTGCAGAGGGTATGAAAGCTACCAAGGGGTGTCTTATTATGTGCCAAATGTGACCCCAGCCCCCCATGTGGCAATCCTGCACACAGCTGTGTGCAAGCACAGGTTAGAATGACCAGAGAGGCAGAGAGACACAGTCCCTCAACCCCATGTGTAACATCAAGGACCAGTGTTGACCGAGGGTGAAAAAAGGGGCAACACTTATTTTGGCAACTATGGCCTTTTTTCAACAGTAGGAGAACATTGTCAGAGCTCCCACCTCGTTGGAAGCTGCAGAATAAATAGTCCCTGATGTTGTGGCACCAAGGGGTAGCTTCGAATTTCAAGCCTCTGGGGACTATCTGGTCCCCAGTGTGTTTCTTGCACCCTCAAGGGAGCACACCAGAAAGCCGCTGATGCCTTGATAGTCCTATAAAGCTGCCGGGCAGCCTCCCACCAGTTACTGAAGTAAAACCAACTTGGTCCACTCATCCACGACCAGACTTCCCGAGGCACAACCCAGGGATGTGTTCTCCAAGAACCTCCAGCTTGGTGGTGCTCAGTCTGGGGAGCATCAGATTGGAGGGGCCATTTGCTGCCAGATTGCAAACCAAAGCCAAAAGTAAGTGACAGACTGACTAGGAACAGAGCAACCCTTTACACACCATTGGCATTCCTGAACTGCCCGCTAAGTACAGGTAGCACTGAAAAATAAGCGAGGAAAAGTTAGGAGAATTAATTTCATCCTTTTCGCTGCTCAAGAACTTTCTAATCTCACAGAAGGTCCAGAGAGGACAAGGGCACAAAAAAAGCCTAAAAGAAGAATTTGTGCAGCAAAACCACAGACAAAGCACTTTTCTCTGCCCATGACAACACAACTGGTTTACCCATATTAACCTTCATGTTCCAGTTCAGGGGTCTAAAATAAGACATATGAGCAATTCTCAGGTGTTCAGGTGTCCAAAGAAGAACGTGGGCTCAGACTGGGCTCTTCTGGATTGTCTTCAGAGGATGCACCCAACCATGCAGAGGATGTGACCCCTCTGCCTGACCCTTGATGACCTCCACTTTTCGGTCGTCTTCTGCTTTTATCGTATCCCTTATTCTTCAAAACACTCAGAAAACAAATCTCAGATGATAACAGTCCCTGCAAAAAGCCCTTTCCTACAGCAGAGGAGACCACACCATACCTAAACCTGAGCCCCCAGACCAGTTCTCCAGCATGTTTGCAAGTGCTCCTGCCAGAACTCGACATTTTATGGACTTTGTGGTTGATGTTTTCACTTGTCAAGAGACAAGAAACACAGGTTTTGCACAGGGGTTTCTACATATGCAGGAATGTCAGTCTTGGAGCAACTCAGATTTCTAGATCTGTAGATAAATCCTCTTCTCAAGACTATGCTCCCATGCTGCACATGGCTTGGACTGTGTGCCAGGTCTTCCTTGACTTCTTTCTTGTACCTCCTGGGAAAGATGGCCTAAGTTGGAACACACTGAAGCAGATCTAAACCCACTGTTAGCCCTGCCTTTGATGTGCAAATGAGTGAGTTCAGGTTATTAAATGGGTGGTTTGATTTCCAAGAGCCTCAGAGGTGGGGAATGCTTGTCATGCACCATGAGGGGGGTCCTGTCTGAGGGCTCTCTGCATATGGGACAGAGCATAAAAACCCAAGGGATCTACCCAGAAAACAACAACTGTGGTAAGAAGCACATATTCTCACTTGTTTTCCCTTAAACAGTTACCCCTGATAACCCCCTTGAAGTTTCTAAATTGTGATTTTCATCTCTTTTTTAAAACCAAACCAAACCAAACCAAACCAACCAACCAAACCAAAAAAAACCACTATAGAAAAAGTTGACTCACCATGGTCAACTCTTCATCTCTCAAGACAGCAAAATTTTAAGTCCAGCTTAAGTGCCTAAAGTGAAATTTTAATCAAATTTAAACACACAAGATGTAATACCTGACTTTTTCAAATTTATTTGAGAATTCTCCATCTCACCTGAATTACAGCCCACTGAAAATCTTCTCTGTGAGTATTTGTAACAGCTCTAAAAGCTCTAGCAATTTCCACATAGTGAAAGACAACTTTCCAAAGTGAGAGTCTTACCTCGACATATTGCCTTTATCTACCAAAACCATCATCTCCCCAGGGAACCAACAGGGTTTCTTTTACAAAAATCTGCCATGTGGCAGCGGGGAGCTCAGCGCTTAACAGCACCAAATCCTCACTCTGCTTTTTAACACAAGGAACTGTCCCGATGGTTTGGTCATAGAATTGTTTGAGTTGGGAGAACATTCCAAAATCATCCAGTCCAGCTGTTCCCCCAGCACTGCCAATGCCACCACTGGCCCATGTCCTGAAGTGCCACATTCACGTGGCTTTTAAATCCCTCCAGGGATGGGAACTCCTTGTTTTACATTTTTATATGAAGAGCAAACAAGGAATTAGCTGCTAAAACACCACGTAGTATTAA
>VXAY01003095.1:72284-84120 GCA_013399855.1 Oxyruncus cristatus | reverse complement strand
AAAAAAAAAAAAGAAGAAGAAACTGTGTCAGACATTGTAGCATCTTAACTGTATTTGCTCCCAAGGATAACAAGATAACATGTTTTCCTTTGTCTCTCAAACTAGTTTTGGTTTGTTTCAAACCATAGTTCCAGAGTATGGCTCTTCAATGTGATCTCTTTGTTGACCAGGTTGAAGGATAATCTGTTATTCTCTCATCTGGAAACACCTGACAACATACTCTGCATTTATGGAGTGCCTTTAATCTTGGGTGAAGTGTTCATGGACCATGGGCCTCATTCCACTCTCAGCTGCATCTGTGCAAGTCTGTGCTGGTCGGGAGGGAGATGAATTAAAGGAGAACAGAAATCATCACAGTGTGTGCACCAGCAAAACAAGAATTAACTCCATATGAAGCCCATTTGTCTCTGGCAGGGCTTATTTGTTTTCTCTCTGTTTTTCTTTATTCCTGGTGCTCAGCATGAAGGGAAGATAAAGAGAGGGGTGCAGATCACCTTGCATAGTAGAGCAGAACTTATTCCAGAGGATTTAATTGGTATGGGAAAGAAAGTAGGTCTTGGAGGCCTCAAAATATATCAAAATTCCATTATTTTTTCAGGTGCCATACAGGTACAGGTATAAATAAAGAGGAGTTCCTCAGGGATCACACTGCATAAAACAACAACATGAAGCGTGGGGAGGGAAATGAAGGCAAGAAAAAGCAAAGTGAATCAAGCAGGTCGCAAAATCCATCAGTGGCTCAGTTCTCTACAATGAGGAGCACCAGCTAAATCTCCCCACGGAGTCACAGCTTCCCTCCCGTGCCCTCCAGGCAGTATCAAGAGCTGGAGACAATGAACCAAAACCCCTACAACAGTAATACAACGTGCAATATTCCTGAATGAACAAAGCTTTTATAAATTATTAGGAAAGTTTGCTCCAGTTCTAAGCTCCAGGTGAGTGAAGGCTCAGTGATGTGGTCCTCCCTGACCTCGTCTTCTCAAGGGTAAACACACCCAGCTCCCTCAGCCATTCCTACTGAAGTTAGGCACGTCTAGGGATTCTTAACCTTAAAAAAAACTAAAACCCCACAATCAAACAACCAATCAAACTAGCAACAGTGGCACCTTTTCTAATCCAGCTTCTTTCTCTGCCTACATGAATCAAGGAATTTCATCTTCACAACATCCCCAGTGGAATTCACTAAAGCTTCAAACACCTTTTTCCCTTGATAAGGGCAGAGAATTTGAATGAAATTACAGAATGGTTTGGGTTGGAAGGGACCTTAAAGACCATCCAGTTCCACCCCCTGCCAAGGGCAGGGACACCTTCCACTAGAGCAGGTTGCTCAGAGCCCTGTCCAACCTGGCCTTGGTGACTTCCAGGGATCCAGGGGCAGCCACAGCTTCTCTGGGCAGCCTGGGCCAGGGCCTCCCAACCTTCACAGCCAACAACTCCTTCCCCATATCCACCTAACCCTGCCTTCTGGCCGTGGGAAGCCATTCCCCCCTTGTCTTATGGCAATGCACGCTTTGGACAATAATTACATTAATAGGTGGAGATGTGAATATCCCAGTTAGTGTTTACTAAACATCTGAAACTGCACAGGGACTGTATTTTGCAGTAGGAGGCCGTTCTCTTGCCCAATTTTGCAGGTTCATGACATTTGAAGCACTCAGGCTCACGGATCCTGATCCAACCTCTACAACACAGTCGCTCTGGGGTGTGTTCAGGCAACATTTTTCAGATGTTGAGGAAGTACAATGAGACTCTCAGACTTAGAAAGAGCTCACTATGCATTTAGGCAGTTGGATAAACCTAAGCAGCTCACTTTAGGACTGTACCAGTTGCAGAATTGGGTGCTCCACCATATAACAAGGGTATTGCTTTTGCCTGGGCTTGAGCTGCTGCAGGGTTATGGCTCTTGAGATCTTGTCCCAAGCAGTTAGATGGGGGAAAGAAGCAGCTAGATGTGGGAAATCTCTGTCTCTGTGCCAGAAGGAACAGATGGCTATTAAAGAACTAGACTCCCCCAAGCTTGTAACTGATAATGTTCCAAATTAGGGTTCTGGGTAGAAACTCCAGAAGAGAAATTCCAAAAGCAAAATTCCAAAGAACTTTTTTTTTTTTTTTTTAACTTCTTTTAACTCAGAAGTCTGGTCTTTCTGCATCAGAGAGATGTGCTCAGTCCTGGAGCCTATGCTGCTGGCCAGGCTCCAGGCTGAGTGTATCAGGTTTCTGCCTGCATATTTGCACATGGCTTTAGATTTGGAAGGAGAAGCCCTTCCTCCTGTGACGCAGCCCTAGCCTGTGATGGATTTCCAGCTGCTCAAGCACTGAAAGTTGGAACGGATTTTAAAAACTACAGGTCCTGTTTAGACTTCTAAGGAAAGACAACTTCAGTTTTGATCCTTGCAGCCAGTTTTTATGCTCCCCCTTGCTATTTTTTTATTCCCTTCATGATTTGGGGGCTTATTTCGGTGTCTAAATAACTTTCTTTGCGGCTGAATTTGGTATCGGTGGTCAGTTTTCCGTGTGCTTGGGCATCTAATGAATCAATGACTCTTTTTCCCTGGTATCTCTCTCTTGATTCAGTCATCTGTCATCCAGAACAACGGCTTCACATTTCCAGGTGCTGAGTGTGCACCCTGTTGAATTCACCTTCTCAGCTGTTCGACAGCACCTGACCTGCTTCCGTCGTGTGGGAGACTGGTGTGAGGATGGATCTGACTCAGCACAAACACGTTTAGGAAGCTGATAAACCTTTATTTTTAAACCCTCTCACTTCTCCCCACCCCCCTTTTTATGTTCCCTGTTATTGTTGAGGTTTTTCGTGCGTGTCAACCACATCCAGCTTCCAGTCTTGTCCTTGATCAACCTCTCGTCCCTGGTAACCTCTGGGATGTGTCTCCCTGGGCCTGTTTGATTGATCTGTTTTGTCATTTTATCTCTGCTCAGTTCCCACTGGCTGAGGCTGGTGGTATTCCCAAACCTTGGAAGTGCTGAATGCCAGGTTGGACAGGGCATGGAGCAACCTGGCCTAGTGGAAGGTGTCCCATCCCATGGGAGGGGGTTGCAACAAGATGGTCTTGAAGGTGCCTTCTACCCAGAGTGGTAGAACCTTCTAGGAAAGCCTTCAGCTTTTTGGAGTATCGGATGTGGAAGGATTGATGGGAGTGGGAAGTCCTAAGGGACTAACTCTCCTGTGCAAACCCGCTCTCTATGTGGTCTCTGGAAGCGAGAGGCAGCCCACAGGTCCTTGGGGGTGCTGGTGAACATGGAGCCGCCAGCGTGTGCCAAGTCCTGGCGGTAAATAACACCAGGCTGCCCCTCAGCTAAGCCATGCATCAAGTAAACCTCCTGGGAATGGGATCAGTGACTCGCTTCAGATGCAAATCGCCGCTCGCCCGGCGGAGCTGCGGGTTCATGCGCACACACCGCCATTCTCCCGGCCCTGAAAGCCAGACAAGGCTTAAATGAGTAATAAAGTACCTAATTGGACTTTGACCTACGGCTGTGCTGGGCCCGTGTGTGAGTGTGGATGTGTGTCCGTGTGTGTGTGGGAGGGGGGGTGGTTTTCTCCCTCCTTGGCTGGATGCTTCCCTTGGGTCGCTGCTGCTGTCTAAACGGTGTGGGTCTGCTCGTCATGGTCTGCTGCCTCTTGGCTGGGTTCCACCTGGCAGCTTTCCAGCTAAGCCCATCAAACAAAACAGTTCCTGTGTAGGGTCTTTCTTACTCTCTGTGGGGCTGGGAGCAGCCAGAGAGGACCCTGGGACCACGGTGTTGTGGCAGCAGTGAGGGCGGGAGAGGTCTCCACCATCGTCCAGCGTGTGTCATGAGCAGGGGTCTGTCCCTTAGAGGGACAAACTTTCTAACAGGGTTTGTTGTGACAGGACAGGGGGAATGGCTTCCCATGTCAGAGGGCAGAGTTAGACGGGATATTGGGAAGGAATTCCTGGCTGTGAGGGTGGGGAGGCCCCGGCACAGGTTTCCCAGAGAAGCTGTGGCTGCCCCTGGATCCCTGGAAGGGTTGAAAGCCAGGTTGGACAGGGCTCTGAGCAACCTGTTCTAGTGGAAGGTGTTCCTGCCCATGGCAGATGGTCTTGAAGGTCCCTTCCAAACCAAATCATTCTGGGATTAGTTGCAGATCAGATAAACGACTTGCTGTGCTAGTCCAGGCTCTGCACATGTCTAACAGCATCATCCCAAAAAGTTTTTTATCCAGAACCAGTGCTGAGGACTCAGGTTGCACCAGACTCTAGGGAATTAGTGGTGGAAGCTTTTTTTTTGTCTGGCTACCTCTGTCGTTGAAGGAACTGAAGTCTGGGTCCTCAAAATCTGGGGAGAAAAAATACAGTAATGTGGGCTGTGGAGATTAGGAGAAACAATAAAAATACTAAGTGTTAAAGCAGCAACATACAAAATTCAGCAAAATTGAGGAAAAAGAAAGATTGCATGAGAGGAAGGGAGAAGAAAAATTTGGATTGATAAAAACATTTCAGATACAGCTGCTAAGCAGAAACATTTGCCAAGGGGAGTTTAGCAGTTGGCAGGTGTAGACTGCTCACTATTGCTGTCTCTAGAGGTGTATCCTCACTTTTTTGGCTCTCCCAGTCTGCATGCTTTCCTTTTCTTGTACTCAGGCTGCAAATTGTTTGGGACAGACACTCTCTTTTTGAAGCATGGGGGACTTGGCCCGGCAGGACTCCAAGCATTGAGAATTCTACAGACAGTTCCAATGAGGACAGCTTAACCCTGAGGAAGGGCATTCTGACAACCCAGAAACAGTCAAGACTCTCTTTTTTTTTCCTGCCAAAAATTTAACTTGTGATGAGTTATGTGTTTGACTCCATACACATAAACAGGAACACTAAGATCTGTTTATGGGAATCCTACATAAATTCAACAGCAACAGGTGTTTCTCCATCCAGCCTTCATCCCATGGTCCTACCAAAAGCCTTTTCCCAGTGGGCATTCCCCAACTTCTCCTTTTCATTCTGAGACTGCTTCAGGTAATTTTGAGCCATGATAATTACGCTTCACTCTGCTTCACTACCTTTGCTTTTTCAGAGCATTTAAATGATTGCATAAATGATCAGGGAGACATAAACAGCCCCAGTGAATATCTAATTGTTAAGGAACATATGTGTTTATGTCATGATGGGTCTTCTCTGCTAGGATTGTATTTATCTGGCCACGGAGCTCATCTGTGTATTCTATCCACCTACTTCAATCCCCAACTGAGTATCTCTGTCAAATCCTCCAAACACTCCTAGAAAGTTTAAAATTAGATCAAATCTCCGTGGGTGGCTCTTACTTTAAAGTGGATGATATCCAAACATGAGGCTGAACCGCACACATTCTGGAGGCTGCTCTGGGAGGCTCCGTCCATCCAGTCACCCTTGTACTGGGGCCAAACCCTTACAATTGCCCACAGCACAGCCCTCAGGAGTGCATTAGGACTGGGATCAAAGAACAGAAGAAATGGAGGATCACTGCTGGACCGCTAATCCTGCTCATCCCCGACGCAGTACAAGTTTCATGCCAACACAAACATAGCAATTATTTATTGGTTTTAATCACTTCAAGCTCAAACTTTTTTCTTAAAAATGCTTCTTCAAACTTCAGCCTCTAAGCCAGCTAGAATGGATGTAAGGACCTTTGGCAGGTGTCCTACACGAGCACAGGATGGCTCATGCAAAGCCAAAGCATCATATTTCCAGATGGTCATTTGACCAAGGGGAACACCAAGTCAATAGATAAGTGATGGATGTGTCTGTCCACTTACACAGGCATTTCCCTAAGTATAATAAGGTCATTTTCATCACCCCTGGGACACTATCTGTGCCAAATCTGGATCTCTGTCTTCAAAGAGAACTGATGACACTTCCCCATGTGTTTTCACAGCATCCAGTGCAATAGGTTTCCAAATCTGAAAGGGTTTCCAGACAGACAATACCAAAAGCTAAGTATTCATAATGTAAAAGTGCAGTCATTTTCATGTCCAATACAAGATAAAAATTAGACAAAATGTGCAGAAACATTTTAGAGTAGAAGTGCTAATGTAGTCAGACAAGAAACGACTCAGTACTTTCCCTTTTTTCAGTTTCAAAATTCAGGTAATGGAGATTCACAATTCGTCAAATGGAGCTTCACCTCCCATTTATCCAGGATAAAAGGCTCACTGTAGGGGGTGAGCTCAGCTGAAGAAGGAATTTGGTGAAATACTAGGAGTCATTGAGGTTTGGAATGACTCTTCATTTTGGGATGTGGAAGAGAGGCTGAGCTGTAAGGGGCATTTTTTTTTATGAAAATAGGGTAAAGCAAGCTCTGTCTCAGCTTTAGTACTACAATGGAGAGACCACTCATCTGCAACATCAAAGAGCACTGAGCTGCAATCTCTTCTTCAGGCTTTGCACAATTATTAGTACAAATGAGAGCTGTTTCAACAGGAGACACTGGCTGAGGGCAGAGGACAAAGCTGACACTTGGGCAAGGAGGATTTGAGCCTAGTGCTCTCTCACCCCACTTAAAATGTTCCAGTGTCTGAGTCAAAATGGATATCCCTTCCTTTGTGGGGTTGGTATGTGCTTTGGGCGCTTGGAGGCATGTTCTGCAGCAGCTTGGCTGGGGATTTGGGAGATTCCATTACAGTGTAGTGGAATCACTTAGGTAGGAAGAGCACTCTAAGATCATTGAGTCCAGCTGTTCTCCAGCACTGCCAAGGCCACCACAAACCCACGTCCCCAAGTGCCTCATCCATACAGCTTTTAAATCCCACTGGGGATGGGGACTCCAACTCTGCCCTGAACAGCCCTTTCCATGAGGAATTTCTCCCTGATATCCAATCTAAACATCCTGTGGTGTAACTTGCGGACATTTCCTCTTGTCCTGTCACTTGTTACTTGGGTGTCCTGAGCACACAAGATGGCAAACGTTGCTGAGCCCAGCTTTGGATAGCAGGTGCCCAGCTGGACTCAGTCCTATCAAAGCTGCCCTTGGGAATGTGGTGTGAACTATCCTTCTCATGAGACCCAAATTTTGTTTGGGATCATATAAACTTGGAGTGGGGGAGGGCAAAAAGGGAGGGAGACACAGATACCTTTTGGGGGTAGGGTGAGGGACACAGACACCCTGCAGATTTCAAAGGCCCTTTCTTTGTCTTTCTTTGAGTTCTTCGAGCCCAGCAAGTTTATTTTCCCTCAGAATCTCTACTCTTTCTCTTTAAAATGAATGTATACTTCTGTTAAAATCCAACCCAGACTATAAATGCCAGGATTTCTCCACTTGTGGTGCTGCACTCGCCATCGAAACAGAACAAAAAGCCAGTCCTCCCAAATTCTGGGAAAAGCAAGGTTTTCCTCTTGGTTATGAGGGATCCTTGTGATGTCTGGGTTATTATGTAAACAGAAGATTTGCAGAACTGTCCTCGTGCGTGGGATTCCCTTGAGAAAGTGAAAGTCACTTGAAGTAGGCAGGGTTGTTTTAATTTCCCAAGACAAAGAAACCCTGGACTGGGACAAAACAACCTGATGGGAGATATCAGCTAGTGGTTTAGACTCACCAGGATTCTTAGAGGAGTGGTGGCAATGGGAACAAATCCAAAGCCAGTTTAAACAACATACTAACTATTCAGATATCTGCAATGAAAAAGCAGGTTTTTTCAGCGCTGAAGGGAGCAGTGCCCCTGAGATAGAAGCGAAAATGTTGCTTCCCCTTGGGGCCCAGCTCCGCTCTCTGGTAGGCAAACGAGTGATTAACATATTTTATTGTTTCTATTTCCCTGCTTTGCATTGGTCTTCCCAGCCCACATCAGGGAGAGGGTTAGAAAGAAGACGCATTCCTGCTGAAAAGGCCTTTTTAAGTCTCTGATCTGGCACTTCTACGTAGGATTTTGACCCGTATGAGCAAGGAGGCAGCAGCTGTTAACAGCGGGGAAGGCGGCTGGAAGGGCAGGTTGTGCAGCAAACAGCTGGTATTTGTGTTGACAGCCTCCAGTCTGAAACTGCTGCATTTAACAAGCTGAGTGGTTGTGCTGCTGCTGCAAATAGATGTGCTCAGGCACAGCAGGTCTCCAGGAAAAAATAAAAAAAAGAGCACGAGGTCACAGCAGTATCTGAGCCTGAAGTGTTATCTGCAGCTTGGATAGACTTTCGAATCCTGCCCGGCCTGATCCCACAGAGACCATCATCATCGCGTCCACGGTTTTTCACAGCCTCACGAGGCAATGAATGAGAAAAGGTTGGACTAGGTGACCTTTAAAAGACTCTTTCCAACCCAAACAAATCTATGATAAAATAGACCTTCTTGACACATTTTTTTGACATTTCTACCTGGCGATTTAACTTTTTGCACTTCTGCAGTTGGGCTGTAAGTGCGTGGATGCAAAATAGGCAGCTTGGTCATCAGAATGGAATCTGAAGTAATCTTTTCAGTGCTGTACAAAAAACATGCAGCTGCATCTAAATATTTGCAGCTGCACCTTCTAATTATATGGCGATACTGACGATAAACCTTTATTCCTGGGCATAATTACAACACCCTTCATTTTTTAATGCAGTTTCATTGTTTCCCTTAGGCTGGCAGCAGCTACAAAACTCTTTCTTAAAGCTGGTGTCCACGCTGGAGGCACTTTTTTGCCATGCAAAGTTAAGCCTGCAGCTCTGAGGAGGGAGGTAGGAACAGAGGGATCACGGTGGGAACTCAAACCCTGCAGGAGCAGGTGCCTCGTGGCTCACTTTGGAGTATTTGTAGCTGCTGAAAGCAGTGGTGCAGCCTGGCGAAAGCCACACCATGTTAAGAGGCAGAATGGGTTCACTTTAGGTGATTATCATGAAAATGGGAATTGAAGTCACAAGTACCAACACTACCCTTCTAAAAGGTGTATGTGCTGCTTTTTGACTCAAGCTGGTTGTGGCAAGCAAGGCACAGCCAGGATTTTGGGTTACTCTTTATGCATTTTGTCATTTCTTTCTTGCAAGACAAAAAAATCTGATATGAAAAATCAATTATGCAGAGGAAGAGGGTCAAGATGGATTTTCATGGGGTGAGGTTGAAAGCCAAAAATTATGGTAGTTAAGAGGTTTGCTGCACAACTATTTGGCTTTGCATTGGATTTGGAGTTGGTTCTAATGCACAGCATTTCTGAATATATGTGTTTTTCTAAGTCCTAATTTCTTAAATTCAAAAATTTGTGCATATAATTGTACTGTTACAAGGTCATGGGGTTTCTTTCATAACTCTTGCAATTTGCTGTGATCGTTTTCTAAAGCCCTATTTCTTGTGTTTGTGAGAAACTCAGCTTTTATTAAATAAATAAACAAAACTCCTGACCAACTTTGAGTGTAGGGGGAAAAAGAGGAAAAAAGGAATAATGAAAAACATGACCAGAGTATAACCCGATGGTGTGAGTGGATCCTCTGGCCCAGGAAAAAAGGTGGTGTTCCCATGCTTGAGAGATGTTCTGTCTTGCTGGAAAAGGGACCTGGACCCACGGTTCACATGCTGGGGATTCTCTCTGGAAATAACAAATTGTGTTTGGTAGGTTGTCTGGAGGTGTAACACCTACCAGAGGAGAGATGGCTCCTCAGGTCCCCCCAGGAGGGCTCCTTCACAGCCTCCTGCAAAGTTATCCACAGGGTTGAGGAAGCTGTGCCTCAGCTGTCGCCCAGGGTAAGGTGCATAAAGTATCCACAGCCCATGGGCAGGAGAGCTACTGGCTTGGGAATGTCCTTCCTAGTGACTGTCTGGCAGCTGATCACAGAACCACAGAACGGTTTGGGCTGGAAGGGACCTGAAAGATCATCTTGTTCCGGTCACAGGCAGGGGCACCTTCCACTATCCCAGGTTGCTCCAAGCCCCATCCAACCTGGCCTTGGACACTTCCAAGGATCCAGGGGCAGCCACAGCTTCTCTGGGAAACCTGTGCCAGGGCCTCACCACCCTCACAGCCAGGAATTCCTTCCCAGTCTCCCATCTATCCCTGCCCTCTGACAGTGGGCAGCCCTTCCTCCTCGCCCAAAGTCCCTCCAGGCCCTTGTAAATAGGTCTCCCTCCATCTTTCCTGTAGGCTCCCTTTAGGTACTGGAAGGCCACAATTAGGTCAGCCTGGATGCTCCTCTCTTCTCCAGAGTGAACAATCCCGATTCTCTCAGCACTTCCTATTGTCATAGAAAAGGCTAAGGAAATGGATTGACTATCTCCTGACAAGCTGGAGACATTCAGTGCACTGAAGTATTGACACCTTAGAGCCAAAACTTCCCTTTTTATTGACCTGCTTTGGCAGCTGCAAAGATGAGATGGAGGTGTAGGAAGGGCAAAGATCTCGGCAGTCTCCCAGCCTGCCTGGTCCTCCATGGATCCAGGTGTTCTCACCAAAACAAGAGACCAACACTTGTGTGTTGTTTCATTGCAGCGTCCGCGCTTTAGGGAAAACTCATTTCATGTGGAGACTGGTAACCCCCCTTGGGAACTGAGCGGGGCTTGAAGCTGTTCCTTACCCAATCCTTTTGCCTGCAAGTATCTATGTCATTCACAAAATATATGGGAAATTTGTTGTTACTCATCGCTAGAGCATGATGGATTGTGCAGTCCTGCCAAACGTAGGTGTGTGCAGTCTGGCCACGAATCTCTGGTGCAAAAAGAAATGTGCTGGATTTTCCAGGGAACATTTGGGGAGCAAGCAGGCAGGAAGGAGTTCAGTTTGACTGAAGCTTCAGACACCTGAGGTCCTGTTGCATCTGCTCAGCATGCAGATTTCAGCTGCTCCAGCCCTCTCTCAGCCTGAGCTCTCTCCTGGGGGCTCAATTCTCCCTGCATGTGGAGAAGAGGGGAAGCGTCTCCGTGGTCCTCCTGTCCCCAGGTCCCACATTGCGTTTGGCCCCTTATTTCTAGTGGGTCACCTTCCCAAGCCCACACAGAGCGATGTCTCCTTTATGCAAGTGCTCCCACTTTGCAAATCCATCACTGCAGATACTGTAGCAACAGCATCTCTTACAGCATAAAATATCTTCAAATAACATTAGCTGAAGGCTATTCCTTGAGGAAGAAACACATGGAGTGGTGAAAATAATCAAAAACAGGGGGATAGGTAGAGGTTTACTCATAAATATCTGTGCTCGTTTGGTAAATTGTTCAGCATATCAGCATTTGGGCAAATGAATTACTTGAGTCTGAAAATGTGTTACTGCTTCCACATGTCTTTTATAGCCGTTTTTGGGTTGTTGCACAAAGTACAGTACAACTGACATCAGCTTTTGGTTTTCCGAAAAGTGACACAACTGAGAGAAAGGAAAATGTCAGCAGCTGAGAGAGAAAGAGAGAATTCCTTGCTTCCACTTGTTTTGTGTGTATACCCAGTCTCTGCAGTCTCTGGGGATCTTTCAAAGACCACGATTACAAAACACGGGAAGGTGTGTTTGGGAACCGAAGCACCAGAGAGTAACACCTCAAACTGTCTTCAGACTGATTTATCAAAAATTTTACTACCTTCACAGTTAATTAAATCCTTTGAACGCACTGGTGTGATACACAGGAGATGAAGGATTTGTTGCAGTTGTTGCATGATGTTGGGAGACGTGCCACGAGCCCAAGTAGTGCTGGGAGTGACACCCTCCTCTCATTGTGCATCCACCCAATGTGCTCCTCAAGGCTTCAAGGGATGTTGCTGCAGCCGAGCTGATGCAAAGGAAAGAAAACAGTAAGGTCTAAGTGGAGGAATTAAAAGTCTTGTCGTTTCAGACTCCTTTTACCTGGCACAGACGATTATTTTTATCCTCAATAGGATTTCACTTTTCTTCCTCTTTTTCACCAAAAAAAAAAAAAAAAAAAAAAAAAGGGGGGGAAAGGAAAAGGGGAG
>VXAY01003095.1:30380-65804 GCA_013399855.1 Oxyruncus cristatus | reverse complement strand
AAACCACAAGTGGTTTCACCTCTAAGTTCAACTGTTGAAAAAAAATGCAGAATAAACCCTGAAAATGTTTCTGAGACAAGCTGTCCTGACACACTTCTCATTCCTGGCTGTTTTCTGTCTGTCTCTCACTGTGCCCCCAAGGTATCACCCCATTTTTCAGAGCATCACCCTACCAGTATCCGGTAAATAATGTTGCTCACAGCAAAGAGTTCTTATTTTGCTAGGTTTTCCAGCCTTGCCCTTCAGACAACCCCCCCCTCCAAGCAGCCTGGTGAATAGGCAGGAAAGGAACTTCTCGTTGACCTTCATCCCAAGGGAATTTGAATTAATCATGGCAGGAGGAGGTCTGGGAGCTCTGAAGTCTCCTTGGTGCCCCTGAGAGGTCACAGCAAAGGGACTGCATTGCTCCCAACCCACCCCAGTGCTCTACTTCCAACCCACCCCTGGTATTTCATGTCCATCTGTCCTTCCTCTCCTGGGTCCTTGTGGGGAGCAAGCCACGTGGGGAGCTTGTCCTGCCTCCACTCCCCAGTCCAGAAAGTTCCCAAAGAGGGACTTACTGAATCCCAGAAGGAGGCAGAAGTAGCAAACTCCTGCTTCTACCCAAATGTGGCGGAGCTGTGGCAGAACACACCTATTCACATATAAGCTAACAGAGAAAATCATGGGATCTGGGGTCTGTTCTCCACCCCCCCCATCTCATTCACACGACAGGTCACATAACCCATCCCATGGAAATCCTTGTACGGTCTGACAAATGTTCTGGAGGGCACCTGACCAGCAACCATCCACCCAAACAGCACTGCTCAGCCTCAGCTCATCAGGATGGAGAGATCACGCCCTGACAAGCCCTCCCTGGCTCTCTGCTTGGCTTCATTACTGCACACCCCTTCTCGCAGACGTGCTGCCCTCTCCCTCATCAGCACCTCCTCTCGCCCCGTCCTCCTCCAAGAAAACACAGGACAGGACGGGGACATCCAGACGGAGCAATCCCATCAGCTCCACGTGTGATGTCAGCGCTGCGGCCTGCAGAGGACACGGCTGGAAAGTGGTGTTTTATCTCCCTCCAGCCATCACCCTAGGAAACATCTCATCTACAGCCAGGAGAGGAGTATTTCCAGGAGGGGGATGATCTCAACTTAAAAAGCCACATGTAAGAATATATGTGGGTAAGTGGCTTCAAACAGTCTTGTCCAAGCTTAAAAAACACAAAGAAATAACAAAAAAACCCCCCAGATTTCTGAAACTTTCCTGCTCCAGCAACTACAGAGAGGGTAGGGATGACTAACTGCTCCTTCAGCAGCCAAGTGAGACACAGCTCACCTTCACAACAGAATAGATCAGAGATTATTTTATTGTAAATAGAACTTGTATCCAATAACACAACACTATGAAATGGGAAAAACATGCTAAGGATTTCAGGCAAGGGTGTGCTTTAACTCCCCAAACACCTGGGGGTGGGTTATTTGTACACAGAGAGCTGCATGTCAAGAGGTTCAGTAAAGTATGGGGCTGCTGGGACCCTGAATGAGGAAATGAGCTCATCTTTTTACCTTCGAAAATCCCAATTTACAGAACTGAAACCTCTTCAGTTCTGTAAAACTGATGTATTAGTTGTCTTCGTTCCCTGACCCAGTGAGGAGAGAATTCTGCTTTTGTAAATATATAATTTGACGGAAATTTGCATTTTAATAATTCTGTTAAAGCTGATCTTCAAATGGACTTTAACAGCACATGTCATAATTTCAAATACTGATTGCAAATTTGAAAGTGTCCATTCATTATATATTCTAAGTCTATTAAAAATGTTAAAAATGACAGTAAGTATGATTTTAGATTGCACAGGCAAAGCTCAACAATTGGACCATATGCTTGAAGACTAGAAGTGTTCATTCTGTATTAATGAAATTATTCAATATTAAGAAACTCCCCTTATTTTTCCAAGCAGTTCATCCATATTCTGTGCAAGGCATACACTCATACTGACTTCTTTGAGAATGTAGATACATAAAATAAAACAGATATTGCAATAGAATAGGTAAACAACAACAAGAAGGCAGGATGTGAATAATTCATGATAACATTTCACAAACATCATATTTCTCAACTTCATTACCATTCCAACAGTTTTATTGGACTTTTAGCCAGGAAACATTTCTCAGATAAGTCTAGTAACTGAGCAGAATAACATCTCCAGGAAAAATCCCCTTGTTCATTTGCCAATGTGTAACGCTCCAGAATTCACAGAAAACTGGAAAAGTACAAGAGTGTATCTGTCCCCTATTTACCAGCCACCTTCTGTCAGGCACAGATAAAATGCAGAAGACCGTAATTACTAGAATAAGAGATTCAGCATCCTTGGGTACACGAAGGTTGTGTCCAGCAGCACATTTGTGACACCCCAGCGCAGCTAAAGGAGCAAACGTCCATATGGCTGCTCACACCTGCATCCACACCAGCACATCCTTCTCCTGCTCCTTCAAAATAACGACCCCAACCAGCCACAGCAAGCTCTCAATAGTAAAATAAACAGAAATTAAACACTTGCCTTTCTTCTGAAGTGAATGCCTGAGATGGAAATGGAAATACCCTGCTCCACTGAAGGTTAGTAAGGGGGAATCAGACCTAACTTATTACCTCTCCCAGTTGATGGGGTAATTAGCAGTAGGAGTGATTGTGCTTCCATCCAGCAGCAAAAACACGTGTCCTCGTAGCCTCCTGTGAAACTATCTGGGCAGAAATCAATGAGAAGTTGTTGAATTTGGGCAGTGGTTTAGCGGCAGTGTTATCCTCACCTCCCATTTTCCACCCCAGCACCTGAACTTGAGATGAAATTTGTTATGAAAGAGGATTGATTTGCATTAGATACAAGGAAGAAGTTTTTTTACAGTGAGGATGGTGAAACAGTGGCAAAGGCTTCCCAGAAAGGTAGTGCATGTCACATATCTGGAAACCTTCAAGTCCAGGTTGGACAGGGCTTGGAGCAACCTGGTCTAGTGGAAGATGTCTCTGCCCATGGCAGGGGTCTTTAAGGTCCCTTCCAACCCAAAGCATTCCATGATTTTATGAACAAATCACTCTAATCATGGTGACCTTTGTGTCCCTCCTGTGCACAGGGGTAGACTCCCCACATCGTCAGGGAGGGTTTTTTTACCGAGCTTTTTAATTGCATTTGGATTGCTGACAGAGAGCTACACATCCCCTGCTGCCAGAGAGAGAGACACTCCCATCTTTTGGTAATTAACTGTGGTTGTGTTCAGAAACAACCCACCAGTACTTCTTCTCACAGGTGAGCTGCATCTCCTGGTGCTAATTCTGAAGTTGTTCTCAGTGGCAAAGGGCACCTTCAGCCAGACTGCACTGAAGGGAGAGGAGAGATGCTTTTATACCGAGATAAGACTTTAAAGACTGTGGTAACGGGGTGGCTGAGACTATCGAGGCTTGTGTTAAGATAGTTCAAGCAATTGGTGCTCCTCCTGCCACGGGAGGAAATACAGAGATAATTAATTGCTCTAAGTTCTCACAAGCACCCACAGCAGCTTCATCATTGCGTTAAGTGGGTGATTTACCTTCTGGGTTAAAGCAAAAACTCTGATTAACTCCTCCAAGTTAATTGGCAACCGAAGTTGTCCACCTGGAACTAAGTGGTAGCTGCCTTCCTGTGGTCATTATGTCATATTCATTAAAAACAATGAATAATTTCCATTTAAAAAATATTGAAGACTTATAAAAAATATTGAATAAGAAGTATTTTTGAGTCCATCCCTCCAGTCAAAATCAGAACAGGTAGTACATAAAGCTATGTTTCAGCTTTGTCCCAGGTGACATCTGATGATGATTAAAACAAGTAAAAAAGTTACTTTGTGTCCTGCATATCTGACTTTTTCTGTAATGCAGCAGGGTACGTTATTCACTGCTTTTGAAACAGAAAATCCAAGAGGTTTTTGATCTCCATTTATCTTTGAAGAGCACCCTGAAGTTCAGAACATTTCCTACTATCAAAGTATGCTCTTCTTCCCACTTGATTTTTAAACACAAAGCAGTTTATCCCCGTGTGGATACAGACCAACCTCATTTTAAAAGAAGTCAAACATGAACGATTTCTGTTCTGGAGAAGCACAAAGGTTTGATCTCTTTGCTTGCACAATGTGACCGGGAAAAAGGTGCAACAGGATGACACTAATTTTTAGAACTGTGTTCCATTTTTGCAAAGTCAGAGCATCACTCACATTTGACAGTAATGAACTAAAACCATCTTTGTTTCAGACTTTAAAAAAACCCCAAACTAGAACAAGCGGAGTCAGTGGTAATCCCATGGGAAGAAAACACAACCCTGTTCCCAAATTCTTTGGGTTTAAAGGTATAAATCATTCATCCAGCACAGGACTGTGAGGGGTGAGCTAACACACTGCTCTGAACCTGACAACATATTTCCCCTGTCCTTATTAATTAACATCAGTGAATATGTCAGCATGAGCATGTGTTCTCCAAAATGCCTTTATTTTGACACATAGCATCCTTTGACCCACCAAAACCTCATCCCTCCCTGGTAGGGAAGGTCATCAGGACAGCCATTCTATTAACCATGTGCAGCTTTGCTGAGCATCCCCATAGCTATTCCTGGGACAAGCAGACCAAGTGTCCTGTATGTTTTTGGGGAATAACAGTCAGCAGAACAAAAGGTATCCCTGTGAGTAGCAACAAGATTCAGCCCCTGATGTGAAGCACCTGAATGGAGGTGTCTGTATATGTGCTAAACATCTGAGCTCCCTCCAGAGCCGTCTGAGATCTGATGCCCCAAACCTGGAAGTGTTGAAGACCAGGTTGGACAGGGCTTGGAGCAACCTGGTCTAGTGGAAGGTGTCCCTGCCCATGGCAGGGCCTTGGAATGACATGATTTCTAAGGTCCCTTCCAACCCAAACCATTCTGGGCCTCTGTGACTGTGTGATGCAGGTGTTTGACGCTGGAGAGCACTTTGCTTACACTAAAGCAGACTTCAGGTAGGACCCTGTGAAAGTCCTACTATTGTTTTTTCCCTTCCAAACCAACAGGGAACACATGTTGTCCATCAGACTCAACACCGACACCCTGGGAGGTCTGGACCAAAAAACACCCTTTGTGAGAAGAGCTGAGGTGCCAAAAAGGAGACTTTCTCCAAGGTACCATTCCTGTCTTCCCTTTGCTGGCAGAACCCCAGGAATCTGTCGTGCACATCAGCACTTGCCCATTTCTAGGATATTTCTAGTGCAGAAAAAAAAAGTGCACTCAGGCATCATCCTCCACTCCAAGCACATGCATTATTGCTCTCTGAAACATGTGTTGAAGTCCTTGGCAAGCCTGTGCTCCCCCCAAGGAGAGCTCAGATTCATCTCAGATTCATTCACTCTCTCTCCCAGTGCCAAGAATGGAGGTGATAGGTAGTAGATATATCATCACACACATTTGGGCCACATTATCTAAGGTCACCCGAGATGCATGGTGCAGTTCAAGGTCATTTTTCCTCTCTCTTGTCTGTGCACAAATCCAGGTTAATCCTTGCATGGATTATGATTTATAATGGTGATGGCCAAACTTCAGATGGGATGGGGGTCCACTTTGTGCACTTTTCCTCTCTGAGATTGGAAGTTTGCACTTAAATAAGGAAATAAATCCCCACATTTTGAAGCCCTGAAGTCAGCTCTGCAGCTCTTATTTCTACAGTATTTGCCTGCAGCAGCGAGGAGCAAGAGACCACAGGGCAGAGGTGGGTCACCACGTCCTTGCACTGACTGTGGCACACAGCCCTGCCTGCCCTCCACCTTGGAAAGATTGATGAGTCCCTCTTTAATCTCACAATCCTTCACTTTTACCACGTAACCTCCCCCGAACCTGCCGTGAGTCAGCAGGACTTGTCTGTTAAGGCAAGATTGATGCATGGCTTTGGAGCAGATAATGTGTGTTCCTGGGTCAGCCAGAGGAATTCTGGCGACATTAACCATCTCTTCTCTTGTCCCTGAGCCCCAGAAGAGGGACTGACCAAGTTCAGGACCTGCACAGAGATGTTCCGGGTGGTGCTGCCTTGCTGACCCTTCCCCAGACAGGGTGAGGTTGTGGTGTGATTGTGCTACACAAAGCCAAGGGCTTTTTCCAGCCCTTTTGCATGTCCCACAACCGTATTTTTGGCTGCTGGAGAAGTTTTCCGCCAAATTAGAGAAAAATGTGAATATTATCAATTGATGCACATTAGGGATTGTGTGGCTGGCAAAAATATTTACCCTTGGGTTCTGGCCAAACCCTTCCCACATGGTCAAATACTACCTCCCAAAGCTCTCCCAGAAAAATAAAACCCCATACCTAAAGTTGGTGCTGTAGTTTGCTTTAGGGGTGGGTCTGTGTCAGGAATGAGAGATGGCTGAGAGCAAGCTCTCCCATTTGCTTAAAGGAAAGTCCCAGAGCTTGATATGGGAGGTCAAATCTGCCAGCTTAAATCACTTTATTTCTTGAAAGTTGTCGTTCCTGGCAAATGTATCGTGGCCCTCACCTAAAAGCAACGTTGCCATCACACCAGACAGGGATTGCGGCTCCTTTCATCCCTGGCAGAGGAGGGCTGTGGGCTGCAGGCTGAGGGTTGAAAAGATACTTTTCTTTGGAGATGCCAACAGTTTCTTCAGCAGATTTCTCCCCCTCACCCCCTCCCACCCCAACCTACTTTCACAAAAGAGACAAAAAAAAAAAAAGGAAAAAAAAAACACAAACAAAAAACCAACAACCCATAAATGGATCCTGTAGTGTCTGCAATGTAAAGAATTAGCTGAATGGGAAGAAATGAACCATGGTCTTTATGTCCTAGTTACAGTCAGTGCAAACATTGCTGCTAATCCCTGTTGTCGGAGGGGACTGGGGAAGAGACAC
This sequence comes from Oxyruncus cristatus, assembly GCA_013399855.1. Lineage (NCBI taxonomy): Eukaryota > Metazoa > Chordata > Aves > Passeriformes > Cotingidae > Oxyruncus > Oxyruncus cristatus. Next base: position 58,912 of record VXAY01003095.1, on the reverse strand, counting down.
GGATAGATCCCACTGGGAACATTTTGTCTCTCTCAATCTACACTTGAGTTCACATTTTTTTTGTGTGTGTAATAACATTGAGTTGTATTAAGAAGCCTGTGGATAACGTAAAGCTGGGGGGGGGATATTGTTCGCCGTCCCTTCCACCGAGTGTAGCACCTACAGTCTTCGTATGCAGGGAGGTCTCAGCAACCCATTCATTTCAGGGGAGAAAAAGAAAGCTATTCATTCCCAGCAAATCCCATTTTGCCATGGTAACCCCCCTTCCCGCCCCTCGCACACAACAGTTGTTCACACGGGCAGTTTAAAACAAGACAACAAAACCAAACCATCGCCCATCCAGCCCTGGTATTTTCTGCTTTGAGTTTTCTGGAGGAGTCCAGCCCCCGTGCCAGGGCCAGGGATAAACCCATTGATGGGGAAGGGAAGGGGTAAACACCTCATTTTGTGCCCTGCCACCCCTGGTGCCATCCCAGCTTGTACCCCTCAGTGGGACCCATCTCAGAGACAGGGTGTCCTGTATCCCTCGAGCTCCCCGGTGGGACAGCGAGGGTGACAGCGCCTTGGAAGCAGGAGACAACATGGAGCACTTCCTTTTCGACGCCATCGTGCCAAGGATAGGTTTTTGGCATGCCAGAGCCCTTGTAGGGGCTGGGGAAGGGAAAAACAGGCACCCTGCCAGCTCTGTCCCAGTTTGGAAGGATCTGCCTTGTTTTCTGCTGTACCTTCCTTGGGGAGCATGTCCATGGGTCCAACAGCAGCTGGGGACCAGCACAACTCCCACCAGTCTGAAGGCCTCCAGCTGTTGCAGTCTGCTCTGGCTATTCTTAGGTATCAGCCTGGAAGCCCACAGCCCACAGCCACGACCAGGAAACTCCAGTCTGTGCTGCTCCTGGAGCATTTGGGGCGCCACTGAAGCTGTGTTCAAGCTGCTGGGGAGGACACATGAGGTTCAGGGTTTCTCCTGGCACCACGTTGATCAGCCTGGTCTAGTGGAAGATGTCCCTGCCCCTGCGAGATGATCATAAAACCATAGAATCACAGGATGGTTTAGGATGGAAGGGGCCTTAAAGATCATGTTGTTCCAGCTCTCCTGCCATGGGCAGGGACATATTCCACTAGACCAGGTTGCTCCAAGCCCTGTCCAACCTGGTCTTGGGCACTTCCAGGGATCCGAGGGCAGCCACAACTTCCCTGGTTGAAGGGTTTTGGGACAGTCAGACCCAAACCATTTTGATCTTGCACCGAAACTTCAACTAAAATCACAATTTCAACCAGACCAACCAAGACTGAAGTGACCTGTCCACTGCCTTGTTGGCAGAAGACCTTGTTCCAGCCAGAGGTGATTCCTTGATGTTGTTATTTTCTGAACAAAGACTGATGTAACATTACAGGAGACTCCTGTGGCAAGGAACAAAGTGGGAAATCCAGATGAAATCCAAGCAAGCAGTGCTGGGAAGACATGATTCCTCAGAGAGTGCTATGTGGGCTTTACCTTTGCAGCATCATCTCTGCTGAGAGCAGTGCTCCCCACAGCTAAAAAAATCACATCATTTTTGGTTAACCTGAATCCACTTTAAAGAGCAAATAAGGGATTCCTGGCATAAATACAATTTCATTAAAAACTAGATTTAAGAACTGGTTTTGATTATGAATTAATGGGTCATTTTACTTTTATAAATGCAGAGAGAGCGCGAAATGTCAGGAAATAAAATAAACTGTTTGCACCAGGTGTTTTTTAAAATAAATCCCAGCAATATCACAGATTTTATCCTGCCCTTTATTGCTGACTGAGGTGAACGAAGCCCTTTTGGTGACCCAGACTTTTCCCTGTTATGTCCTGGGCATAAAACCCTCCCTCTCCACAGGCAAACAAGGTTAGTCACTTGTCACACCACAGCCTATTAATATTAGATATTTTAAACACCCTCCAGATCCTCTGGCAAATTGCTCCACATGGGTTTTTCAAAGCACACAATTAGTTTCCTGACTTTTAGTGGCACTTCCTCAAAAATTTCTCATACATCCAGAACATCTTTGCCTTCCCAGAAGACCCAGCACATTCTGGGATCCACAACTAGCACTGCTGCCCCAAAATAAAAGAGTAACTTTAGAATTAGAGAAGACTCAAAGCAAATTGTCTATGTCTAAAACCAAAGCTGAATCACCCATTCCTAGGTGGAGAAACTACTCCTCTCCATTCACAAGAATGAGCATTTGACTTGCTTGAACATTTAAAGCTGCAATGAATCCCACTAAAAAGTCCCTCTGGGAAAAAAATCCCTTAATGACAGAGTTTGGTTCACACTAAACTCACGGCAATCCTGGTGTAAGGGGTGAGAAAAGGGAGAAAATAAATCCAAAGGGTTCTCCATTCTCAAATTTTCATTTAAAGGGCTCTGACATGAGCAAAAGCATATTAAATCTAAGCGCCTGGAAGAATGACTGCTCCCAGCTGTCTGTCCTGCCTCCTTTCCCCTCCAGTGTCACCGTATATGTGGCACAGACAGCCTGGCTCAGGCAACAGCTGTTAAACCACTGGAAATTTCACACAGATTTAGGGTTTCTTTCATATGTGAAGTGTAACCTGCAGCTGTTGAGCAGCTGCTCCGTGGGAGCTTAACCACCCGTGCAGCAGAGATGGGGATCCCGGGCGAGGGGGAGGACAAGTACTTGGGAGAACCAGAGCAACCACATTTGAACGTGTCCATAAACCACAGCTTGGCCCCTGGGCCACATCAGAGCTTCATTTTCACTCAGGAGGGTGTTTCTGGGGTCTGAAAGGTCCCTGCTCCCTTCAGGCTCCAGGTGCACAGAACTGTTGCCCTCCAGCTCAAACCCAACATGGAGGTTGAATAAGTGCTATGACCTTGCAGCCTCTGCATCCTGGGAGTCCTTAAAGTACTCAAACGTGTAACATATAGATTGAAAGGTCTGCATGGCAATGAAATAATAGGATGCATTTATAGATTATGGAATCACAGAATTGTTTATGTTGGAAATGCCCTCCAAGACCATCGGGTGCAACCATTCCCCCAGCACTGCCAAGGCCAGCACTAACCCGTGCCCCCAGGTGCCACATCCACATGGCTTTTAAATCCCACCATGGATGGGGACTCCAACACTGCTCTGAGCAGCTCTGCCAGGGCTGGACAGCCCTTTCCATGAAGGAATTTGTCCTAATATCCAATCTATCTCCACACAGGAGAAAATAAAAGCCAAATTCTCTGCTACTTGATTTTTTTGTTTGGTGAGGACCAGCAAGTTTCTTACCCTTTGGCTATGCCAAAGCCTTAAACTTTTGTGGCCACTGGCCTTTTCTGGACCCCTCAGAACTGAAACAAAGCCCCATGTCCAGCATGGGGCAGTCAGGAATCTTACACAGCCACGTGGGATATACAAGGATCCTGTTTGCTCCTGGTTTGCTCCTCATGCCTCATTAAAAGCAACCATAGTGGGTTATGGATGAAGGGAACACCACCTTTATCCTCCAAAAGCCAGGCTGAAACAACAGATTGCATTGTTACCCTGAGGGACCACGGCGACACTGGGAATGACACAACTCAGGTATCCCTCAACCAAGCCAGAATTTGCACTGCTGTTCAGGGTTTATTGGGATTTGTAGCTCCCAAACCACACAGGATGTCACCGAAAACCAGAAGCTACCCTTGGGGCTGGTGTTCCCACAGGCTGGACCACACCTGTGTCTTGGAGCTGGCCTTTTCCTAACCTGCTCCACAGACGTTTCTCTAGGGCACTGAGAAGGTGCTCAAGTGAGATTGTCCTGGTATCCTATGATTACTTTAACAGATTAGGTATGGCCACTGATTTACAATATCAGCCTCTTCATCAAGAACTCTCAATTTGCTACCACAGCCAGAAAAATCCCACAATTTTTACATAGTTCCCTCATCCACTGTGGACAAGCAAAGAAAAGCAAGCAGAGCACTGGCTTAGAAAAAGCAATCCAATAATTTCTGTATCCTATTCTTCATATAAAGGGAGTTCATTTCATCTCATCTAACCTCATCCACTATGTTTCCCATAGGAATGACCTTGTCCTCTCACCACCTCAAAAAGGAAGTGCATAAAAGCTTGACAAAGTCAGAATGTTCATTGTTGCCACTAAGTTGTTTTTATTGATAACTACAAATTAATTTATTTAAGCTGTTGATACCCCTTAAAGAAATACTTATGAGACGTTCTCCAGACCAATTCCAGTAGTATTTCATTGGTGGCTCCTAATGAGACTGACAAAACTGTGTACTGTCCACTCTCTAAAGTAAATGAGAAAAAAAATAACATTGCAGAATATCATTCTATATCAACCCTGTTGTGGCCAAGTTTTTGCCACACACATCGTATTACAAATGGTTTCCTAATTTCTTTGCACAAAATTAATGAAGAGTAAAATTTATGTTTACATTTCAAGCAGTCACACACCCCACAACAGTTTCACTGAGGGTGTGTATTAAACATAAATAAAACATTTGCTCTGACTTGTAGCTTCTTATCAGCCTCAGCCAAAAGATATCCCAGCGCCAACGCTGGACTCCCGGGGTGGAAAATATAACTGCTGACAACCCTTGTGAGAGCACCCAGGCACACTTTGGTTGATGGAGTAGAAGAGTTTCCCAAGAGAAGCCGTGGTGCTGTTGGATGGACTGTTGGGATTTAGGAGTGGACCTGAGGCAGAACCTCAGATCTACCCACCTTTGAATTTCACAGAGGTTTTGTATCTGTGTTACTGCACGAATTTTTCTGTTCTTGCCCTTTGACACACTCTCACAACCAGCAAGGCTGTTGAACTCCCACTGAAGAGCACTTACAGAAGCTGGCATGTTTTTCCCAGGAAAAAAACCCAGTCCTACAAAAACCAATCCTACACAACCAAAACATCCCCATCCCTGGCTACTTCTGCACCACAGAAACTGTGATGGGAGAGAATATACCAGTAGACACCAGGGTGGGTGGAAATTATAAAAATTTCCAACTTGAAAGGCAATTTCCTTCATGCAGCATCATCTCCCCGCTCCTTTTCAAGACTCTCAGAGCTTTGGAATCTCAGGAATTTGGAATCAACCCTGATCCTTTACTTTATTTTTTTTTTTTCTTTTTTTTTTTTAAGGTGGGAAATATTAGAATGCTAATTGACCCTTTTAATCAATGATCCAGAAAAAACACCTACATGACACTGCTGATAAAATCTGTGGGCAGTATTAGGGTTGGCAGGATGGCAGCTATCACTGGGGGCAGGGCAGCTGCACAGGATGACTGGGATCCTTCAGCCAGCCAAACGTATTACGACAAACCCCATTTTTACTGGGCTGTACAGAAAGCTGGAGCTGTTATTTACGTGGTGGGAAAATGTGTCCTGGAAGGTTTCAGCTGAAAAAAAAACCTCAGATGCAACGATATTGAATTGATGATGCAACTGCAGTGATATTGAAGAAGTCGGTAGCAATGCCAAAAAAAAATGGAAGCATTGGAGAAGTTATTTTAAGGTAGAACAAATACTTTCAGGTCTCTGTGTCAAAAGGAAGAACAAAAGGCATATTCAAACCACCATACTAATCGCTCTGCCTGGGGCTGTGGTGTCGCCACAGCAGAGAGGCTGGTAAGATTTTTAGATATTGCATTGAGTGAGGGCATTTGCCAGCTGGGATCCTCGCTACTGGGAGATGTCACAGCAGATTCCATCCATCCTGGGGACTGCAGGCACTGTTCTCTCTGGTTTAGGCAAAGAAGGGCTGAAGACCATCTTTATCACTGTGTGTGAGAGCCCGGACTGGGGAAACAATAAATGTCCACTAATGGACCCTCAGCAGCTGAAGCCAGACAACTGCAGATGAAGAATAAAGTTCCTTTTTCCAAGGGTTTGATTAACCACATGGGAAAACCATCATGGGAGATGATAGATCTGCATTTCTTGGTACCTTCATCTCCAGACATCACCTTTCTCAATAGTGTGCTTTAGCCAAATACAAGTTACTGTACTTGCACTGCAGTAGGGGTAGGGGGATGGAAAGAAGGAGGAACTGGATGCTTTTTGTTTGCTGAAGAAGCCTTTGGCACCATGAATCAGCCTTTCAGTCTGAAGCACCAGTTGGTAAGCAATGCAAGAAGAATTCTCTGAAGAATGATCTGTTCTTTACAGGAGAAAAAACTCTCCAGAGCACAACTTGTTCCTCCTGCTACACAAGCCAGCCCTGATCCCACTCGAGGGACATCTTTGTCTTTCTCCAGTTGCATCAGGCTATTTGTTGTCACTGCACATTAGGGTTTTCAGTAGTTGTCTGATGTTTTAATTCTTCCCCTGCAGAATTCGGTGTACTTCCAAGTTGGTTTCTACTCCTCTTTGTGAGGGCTGAGCAAGCATGGGAGCAGCCTGTGGCCCATGCTGCCAACAATGACCTGGAGGGAACAGAAAAGCCAACAAGCCACACATTTACCCCTCAATATTTGCAGAAATGCATAAAACTGAAATCATCTGCCAGTGGTGCTGAGGCTGATCAGCACACAGTCTCTGAGCCCAGGACAATCCATGCAGTTTCTAAAAAGGTGGCCTCCAGCCACTCCTGGATGCAGCCCCTAGAGATGAGGGCTCCCAGCCTGCATCTCTCCCTCTGTAAAGACTCCAGATGCTGCGAAGGAGAACCAGAAGCATTCGTTTGAGAAATAAAATCCATCTGGGTAGCGGGAACAAATTAGAGTTGCATCTGTCAAGGTTTAGGAAAACATGTGTCCATGTCCTTACAGCGTCACCACTGCGATGGCTCCTAAGGGGCAGCACGCCGGAGAGGGATGCTTTGTGTTGAATAACGTTTGTTGGTAAATCCTTGGAGAAATTCACAGAATAATAGCCTGATTTTAGATTGTTCTATTGTTAGAATAGATACTTTAGATTTTAGAATCAAAAGCCTTCTAAGATCATCGAGTCCAACCATTCCCCAGCACTGCCAAGGCCACCACTAACCCATGTCCCCAGCTGCCACATACACATGGCTTTTAAACCCCTCCAGGGATGAGGACTCCCCCGCTGCCCTGGGCAGCCTGTGCCAATGTTTAACAACCCTCTCCGTGAATAAATCCCTCCTCATGTCCCACCTGCCCCTTCCCTGGCCCAGCTGGAGGCCATTCCCTCTCCTCTTGTCCCTTGTTCCCTGGGAGCAGAGCCCGACCCCCACCCCGGCTCCCCCCTCCTGTCAGGGAGCTGCAGAGCCAGAAGGTCCCCCCTGAGCCTCCTTTTCTCCAGGATGAGCCCCCCCAGCTCCCTCAGCTGCTCCTCATCAGAGTTGTTCTGTACAACCTGGTGTTCTCTGTCCAGCTCCTGGTGATGATAAACCGAGCAAAGAGAAGGGAAGTGACAACGTTGTGCTGGGTTTTGTTTTATTTTTTTCCATACTTAGAGTTGTACAGTGCAAAGCTCACTTGCTTAACAGCTCGTTTTCTTGGGTTTCTCTTCCATCTGAAGGCTCCTCATAGACACCTTGCAGTAATTTTGTGCTCATGAAATTGTTCCAACCTCTGCAGCTCAGCTCCCCTTTGAACAATGCATTCTCTGTGAGCCCCTGAATAGAAAACATCAGCCCATAGTGATAGAGCTCCAGTTAGTGCCCAGCCCTAGACATGGGATAAAAGTGCTTTTCAATGTGTACTTGGGGGGAAAAAAAATGTCTTTTAATGCTCACACAGTACTCCTTTTACAATGCCAATGCCACTTACAGCTATTGATAGGAAGAAGTTGGACTAATCTTAGCAAGAGGTTCCCATGACCTTTCAGTATCTGCAATACTGCAACTTTTCTTAAAATTATCTTTGCATGGAAAACAATGTGAAATACACCAAAGGATTTACAGAAAACAAGTGACTACTTGTTAAGAAGCCAAAGTACTACAGGAGGAGATTTTTGGTGTCTTTATGCAGGTGGTATGAGGCGACCAAAACTCGCAGGGATCAAGTGGGAATATGGAAAAGCAATGTAAAAGTGAGTCAAAGGGTTCAGCAGTGATTTTTTACAACATGAAGCATAACCTGGTAAACTCTCTGCCCTGTGATATTGTCTCAAATTAGCTGGTAAAAATGAAGCAACAGTGATGAAAAACTGTGACCCCCTTTGTTTCCTTAGATGACATAAAAAAAACTCAGAAAAAAAAAATTAAAACCTCTTTTATTAGAAGCAATCCCATAAAAGGTTGGAAGAGTCGGTGGATTGAAGATGATAAGATTGAATCTTTAGGAAATTTACATTCAGCAGCAGCACTGGGATACAATATCTAGAAGAAAGAGGCTGAATTGCGGGGGAAAAAGAAAAAAGAGAGAGAAAAACAGAAGGAAATTTCTCCTCCCTGATGTCTTTGTGTACAGTAAACTGTGCTCACTGAGAAGCTATTTAACATTTCTGCCAAACAAAGCTTTTATTCTGGCCTATACATGTTGTAGTCAGCCAGGCTAACCGAAATCCCAAATAAATATGACAGCTGGAATAAAATAGAAATCCTGGCAGAGCAGACAGAATCTCAGAATGGTTTGAGTTGGAAGGGACCTTAAAACTCATATTGTTCCATCCCCTGCTGTGAGCAGGGACACCTTCCACTAGACCAGGTTGCTCCAAGCCCTGTCCAGCCTGGGCTTGAAATACATCAAAAGGATACAAAACAATAACAGAAAAAAAGTTTTGAGGAAACAGAAAACAATCAGAGGCCAAAATTGAAAAAAAAAAATTAATGAGTCATTGGTTTCCAAGGGGGAAGTGCACAATTCCAGAACCAGACCTTTTCCATATATAAATGGTGGGAGAAGCACTTCATCCTTTTTATGCCATGGAACCAAAAAAAAAAACACACAAACAAAAAAAAAAAAAAAACCCACACAAAAAAAAAACAACCAACCAAATAAAAAACAGAAAAAAACCCCAAACAACAACAACAAAACAAACAAAAAAACCACAAACACACAAACAAAAAAACCTCCACCATCTTNGATCTGTGGGATTTGCATTTCAAAAGGGAACCCCCAAAAAAAAAAAAAAAAAAATTATCTTCAATACTTGGGGATTTTCAGCACAGAAATTTGTCACGGGGCAGGTATGGTTACTCCTTGGACATTGTGGTTATACCCCATAGAAAAATGTCCATGAGCCTAGAGGTTTTTTACATGTATTTTAATATTTTATAAGCAACAGCAAACTGCTTTTTATGCAGGCAAGTGTGAAAACCTATGCAAAACTGAAATAGATTCCTTTACGTTCACCAGGCCTTGCAGACAACACCACTAACAACCTGTCCTTTTAAGATTTATGTGTATATTTGGGTATCAGGAGGCAGGCTCTGCAGTTTCTGCTCAAGTAGAACTCCTTTTCTGCTGTCAGCAGAGTAGTTTTTCCCCAGTAAAAACAATCATTATTTTTACTAGCAGCAGCTGTTGTCCTGGACTCAGCTCAGCAGCACCCGTCCTCCTCATTAGACGTGGCTGATAACCCTTCAGCTGGAAAACACCAACACAAACTCTGATCTTTCTGCTTTCAAATCAAGGATTGTCCAGACCTCAACCAGGTGATGAGCAGGGTTTACAAAGCAGAGCGAGACCGAATTCCAGCTTGGTCGTCTTTGCTTGCTCAACTCAGATTTGCACACCAAGCGTGCCCCAGGTCTTCACCAGCCTCCCGCTGAGCATCCATGGCATTTGGGTTCCTGAACCCCTTGGCATTTCTGGGAAACCCCAAAAGAAAGTCTTTTTTCCCCAAGGAAGATCCTTTCCTGGCCGTTGGGTGCGTGGAAGGTCTGCAGTGCCAGACGTTTCAGCTGCACACATTGAGCCTGAAGGCCTCTTTGTCTAATGTGAGTTATTCATAATTACTCAAGCTGCTAATTTTCCTCTTATGTAAATGATGTTGGGAGGCAAAGCATGAAGGCAGCAAGGCACGTACAGGATAATGGATGGCAGGAGGAAAGAATGAGGCAGGCATGACATGAGAACAGCTCTGGGTGCTAGGCAGATTCCAGCAAACTGGAATGCCCTTGGGAATCCCCTTGAAATCCGGGTGGTACAAAAAAATTCCTCTTCACCTTAACGACCAGAAAGTTGGAAGGTTGAAAAATTCCCTCTTGTTTGGAAAAAAATCTGCCCTAATGCCACAGTCCCCCCCAAATCAGCCCCATCACTGTCTCTTTCAGCGCGAGGACCTTCAGTTCAGCCACCCCAAGGGCACAGCCCTTTGAGATGGCTGGGTCAAGACTTTTGAGGACATCCTGTCTTCGTTTACTCTGTTGAAAAAACTTCAAATGAGGCCCTATAAACAAGCCCATATGTTTTCACAGCACATCCACCTGACAGCTGAGTGGCCATCCCCTGGGAATACGTGGTGCTCAGCATGCAGCCACCGAGTGCTCACCCGCTTTGGGACGCAAAGTAAACACCAGCAGATGCACATGGCAATTACCAGGAGGCTGTCCCAGGAACTTCTATTTTGGTGCTGGCATTTACCCACATAACCAGGGCTTGTTTTCCACCTTAAACCTCATTACTCTTTAATAAAAGCCTTTTGAGCTGGCGGCACATGCCTTGGCTCTCTGGCTGGATGCACCGTGTGCTTTGCTAACCATGAGGATGTCAGCAGAGGACAAGGCTGGATTTCCACAGAACACTGGTGTTGTTGCTTGTCTCACATAAGGTGGAGAATTGCTGAAAAGCAAAACTCAGCCTTTAACAGACCCACCAGAGCTCTGGCAAATCCACGGAGCCTCCAGATTTCAGCAGCAATTTGTTCAGCTGTAAACCTGCACTTACCACAAATGTGGGCTGAGGTTTTCACATGTCTCTGTTAATTTTTAGCCTAATGGGGCTGAACCCTATGGCCAGAATTTTCAACTCTCATGATTTCCTGAGCCTCTGACTATTTCCCATGGAAGGCTCGGCCTCATGTACAGGAAAACCTCTTGGCAGCACATTTCCTTTCCTTACCTTTCACAGACCCCCAGCAAAGCACCCGTGGACTTCCTCATACACTGCTTCTAGTCAAAAAGAATTATAACTCAGCCAGAAAAGTTAGGACATTCGCAAGATGTAAAGAGTTTTACTGGCACATCTTTACATATCTGAAGAGGAATAAAGCAGCCAGAGGCCACTGAAGTGCCAACAAGGGTGCAAACACTCGCAGGAAGCTTTGAGAAGTACAGGATTTTACTTCTCCCGAGTCCATGCACTGTCCCACCAACCTGTCATAGAGAATGAGGTGTGAAGCTTGCTTCAACAAACACACACAACCAGGGGGACTTGAGCTTGAGCTTATTAATTGGAAGGGTCTCACACATTTTCCTCGGGACCTTTATCTTCTTTAAGAAGAGAGGAAACAGAAGTGTGGGATCTGTCTCAGTAACTGCAGGAAAAAGAGGGTGATTCCAGCTTCTTTCCAGTCAAAAGAGCAACACACGTCAGTCAAAGGACTGAATCAGCTAATCACCATCTATGTAATTAAGCATAACATTAATAAGATATTTTCTTGCTTTATCTTCTTTCATCTTTGTTCCTTTACTCAAAATCTACTTTTTTTAGCCTCGTCTACCCTTTCATCTGTCTGTCTTGTTTAGTAGTACAAGACAGTGACTCTTGTGACAAGACTCTTGGCTGGGTGAGAGTGAGCTGAGGCACAACAGGGCGTTCTCCTCCTGTGGGGTTGGAGACTCTTCAAACTGGGATATGGGGACAAGATTTCCCTGTGATACTTACCCAAAACACTGCATCAATGGGCATTGAGGTTTGCTTCAACAAGGTCTACAAATTCCTCATGAGGGGCAGCAGAGGGGCAGCTCTGATCTCTGCTCCCTGTGATCATTGACAGAAACCAAGGGAACGGCTGGAGCTGTGCCAGGGGATGTTTAGGTTGGATCTCAGGAAAAGGTTCTTCCCCCAGAGGGTGGTTGGGCACTGAACAGGCTCCCCAGGGCAGTGGGCACAGCCCCAAGGCTGACAGAGCTCCAGGAATGTTTGGACAACACTCTCAGGGACAGAGTGGGACTGTTGAGGTGTCCTTTGCAGAACCCGGGGTTGGACTTGATGATCCTTGTGGGTCTTTTCCAACTCAGGGTATTCTGTGATTCATGTCAGATACTACTTGGATCATGAGCTCACAACGATGATCAGGTAAGGGAGGAAAGGTGTCTCCAGTGACCAAAAAACTCAAGGAAGTTCTCTGACCTGCAGCAAGATAGTTGAACACAAGTGTGAACTCATGATCCCTAAGAAACATTCAGTGCTTTCCGCATAATATCTGCATATTACTCAGAAAGAATACCATCATTGCCCACCCACGCCTCAACACGCTCTTAGACCGAAGTACCTCTCTGAAATATTTGAATCTAAGGCAAGTAACAGTCCTGTCCCTCCACCCCTTGTCCCCAGTCCCTCTCCAGCTCTCCTGGAGCCCCTTTAGGCCCTGCAAGGGGCTCTCAGCTCTCCCTGGAGCCTTCTCTTCTCCAGGTGAACCCCCCCAGCTCTCCCAGTCTGGCTCCAGAGCAGAGGGGCTCCAGCCCTTGGAGCATCCCCGTGGCCTCCTCTGGACTCTCTCCAGCAGCTCCACATCCTTCTGATGTTGGGGAATCCCATTAAAAAACAATAAAATGTAGTAAAACCCAAAATGCTTCCACATTTTTCCAGCAAAGGTGGTACAAGACCTCTGAGTAGCTGCTCTCCATGGGGCTGAAGTTTTCCCCTTCTGGGGAGGATGTCAGCACAACATTCCCGCTCCACAGGGAAACCACAGGTTACAGCTTCATGTACTAAAAATCACCAGCACCACCATAACCCCTTGCAGAGTTAGAAGCCAGCCCAAAGAACCCTCACAACCACTTAGCAGGCATCAAACCTTAAGAAAGATTGCCTCCCTTGTACATTTTTATAAACTGAAAAACATAGGCAGGTAGTGGAATTACATACAAGCTGAACCTTGCACGTCCAAAGCAGACTGGTACCTTTCACAACTAACTAAATCAGAGTTTCTTCCCTCTTCTTCCCTCTTACTGCCCCCTCAGGTTCATGGTGTTCAGTGGTTTCTTTAAGAATTTAGCTCCTGGGCTTCTGTTCTTACAGGAAAAGTCACCAACATAAAACCAAAAGCTCTTCCTTGTGGATGCTGGGGAAGCACGACCAAAATGCTCAAAGGCGAAGAGGTAAACAAGCCTCCCCGAACCTAATATTTCAAACAAGCCACTGTGACTTCAAACAACTTTCTGTGCTGTGAAGAAGAGATAGGGAAGTGATTAACTTGTAATTAGCTCAATAAGTAAGGGACCAAGGGCTAATGCTGACACAGAAATCAAATGCCCCTGCAAGACAGAGGGAAGGAGGGGCCATTTCAGGTGACACCTTTGTGTCTGGAGCTGGAGTCCTGGTCAAGTTCAAGATCCCCAAGCACTACTGCAAGAAGTTGCCTTCTGCCTAACTGTATTACTCTTTCTACTGTATTATTCCATACTGTGACCATATAAAAGCAGGATGAACTGCATTAAGGGAAAATTTTCAGTTTCTCTGTTGAACTCTACCATGCAACAGTTACTTCCCCAGGAAATAACTGGCCAACAAATGGGGATTAAAACAACATTTTTTTTCCAGGGATTTCTTTGTTTATTTGTTTGAAGTCTAAATCCTCCAAGGTACAAAATATGAGATAATCTTTTGCACCAGAAAAAAAAAAAAAAAACCACAAAAAATAATGGTTCTACCTCTGTAAAGTATCAAAATAAATCAATTTTGGACTTTTTTTTGGGGGGGAAATACTTGCAAAGTGTCTGTTTCAGAAAAAGTATTAGCTCCTGATGCCTTGTTAATTGAAGATCAGGCTACAGAGATGCTGATCAGCCAGTGGAATGATTTTAAGGTAAATCATAAGAAGGGATAATTTTGTTACTGTCAGACCATGAACATCAGCTACAGCTAAAAAGCACAGACCGTCTACCCAGGAACGTGGTCTGTCTATAAAGACTGGCTTGAGGAGAAAATAAGAAAGGAAAGAAAAAAAAAAAAGGAGGAAAAATCCTAATGGATTTTTGAGGATGTGGATTCCCTCAGAATGGCAAAACTAAAGTTGTGCATTAATGGCCTTCAACCAGCAAAATTAACTGACACTTGTAGGTTTTAAAAAATGTTTTTCCTGAACATACTCACATGCAAGACTGATTCATCTGGTTGTCCCCAAAGCCATACCTCCCAGGCTTACTGCAGGCCATCCAGGCATGGGAATAGGGCTCAGCAGAGACTTTTTTTTTACACTTTACTGATATGGGATTGCACTGGGGATTTCCTTTGAAAAGCAGCAGCTGATGGCAGCAAAGCAAATTCCCCAGCTAACATTTCAAGGAAATGAGAAGTGTCTCAGACCTTTTTGAAAGCGTCTTCTGTAACTGTGCAGCATGAGCATATCCGCTGAATTCACTCCACCAAAATCCCCCTTTCAAGTGAAGGCTCTGAAACTTTCTCAGAAGACGAAACCCCACAGTGAGAAATCTGTCTGTCTGTCAGAGGTGTAAATTTGCCAGGAAAAAAAAAAGGTTATATAGCTTAGCAGAATTTACTTAGGGGAAGCCTTCGTAGTGGGGTTTTCTCTTAAATACTTGTGCAATGATACGCTTTTCCTCCCCCAGTCAAAGATCCAGAGAGGGAGTGCGGGCTGTCCAACCTGGCCTTGAATGTTTCATAGTCTCAAGCTGCACCAGGGGAGAGTCAGGTTATACACGAGGAAGAATTTCTTCCTGGAAAAGGTGGTCGGGCCCTAGAAGGGGCTGCACAGGGAGGTGGTGGAGTCCCCATCCCTGGAGCTGTCCAAGGAAGGACTGGATGTGGCACTCAGTGCTCTGGGCTGGGGGACAAGGTGAGGGTCGGGCACAGATTGGACTCAGCGGCCTGGGAGGGCTTTTCCAACCTCAGTGATTCTGTGATTCTTTTTCCAGGGGTGAGGCATCCACCACCTCTCTGGACAATCCATTTCTTCCCTTGAAGAGACGCAGCACAGGTACATGTGATTTTGAGCCACAGGGAGCTATTTGTACATGGACCACATTATGAAACTTCCCTTGGAGAGATCCTGATGGTGACATGTCTGGTTGTCGTTTCCAGCCAAGGCTCCTTCCCCAAAATCCTGCAGGTAACAACTGAGTCCCTGCCCTTACCATCTAATGTGACGAGTGATAAATAACAGATTAGCTAAACCTACTGGCTGAACCGTGTCTGGATAAGAGCTCCCAGCTCCCTCTCCACCCAGGGAAGCTGTCACAGGTCGAGTTGAGTCCCTTTTCATCTCTCCTCAGCACTCGAGCCAAAGCAGCCCCATCCACAGCAACACCTCCAGAGCAGAGGCACGCTCAGCACAGATCTTGCTCTTGCTACTCACAAACTGCAATTAGAGAGGGCCTTCTCCCCCCAGACACTGTGCAGCAGAGTTGGCTGCATCATTTGCTTTGATGCTGAGCTACATCAACCAATTTGGCCCCGTCCAAGGAGATATTTATCCAGGAGACCCCCATTCCAGGGAGGAGATCATGTACCTTCAAGAATACCAGCTCAGAGCTCCACTTGGGCGTGGGATGAGCAAGACTGTAACATTCTTTGGAGCACAGCCACCAGCAAGCACTGCTACCAGTTCTTCCCTTTCAGGCAGACCTGAGAAAATTATTTCTTAGCTCCTTTCCACATGAAAAGCCCCGAGAATGTTAATGAGCCAGCAGGTATGGCTGAGACCAACTGTGTTTCCATTCTTCAGCAGGAAGAAAAAGGGATGAGAACAGCATTTCCAACACATACATATTTGATGGAAAATGACTTAGTTCAGTAAAAAAGTTACTTACTTCAGTGTTGATAACACCTAGCCTGGCACAGCTGCAGAGCAGAGGGGGGCGTGATCCTGAGGAACAGCAAAATTATTTATTTATTTATTTATTAACTCTCATTCCAAAAATACTAGAACAGTATCTGCTTGTAGAAATATTTAGTTCAGCCTGGGACTGTCCTTCCTGAAGCTGGTGTGGGATTATTTACCCAGGCAGAAAATCACAGGGTATAATCAGGTAGGAATAGTGTGACCTCAGCTGGGATCTTGATCTGGTCAGAGCAGCCCAGGGCGGGGCCAGGTGATAAGGAGATCCCTTTCCCTCCTTGCCCTGGAGGAGGATGAAATGTGAAAGCTGGTGCATCTCCTTGATGAGCCCCTGAGCAGGGTGAGAAGATGAAGATGACCCGCTTTCCTGTGACAACCCCCTGTGCTACTCACCTACGGTGGGATGGGTTGGATCAGGGGATAAGCAGTCATTTCAGGCAAGAGTTGGCAAGAGTTGTTAGTAGGTCAAAGGCTGTGGAAGAGAAAACTAATTGTCCTGCTCACAGCTCTAACAGGAGTGCATGAGGGCCATAGACATCTCCTGCATTCTGGATACCTCCATTAGGTGAAGAATAGTCCACCTGAAAACCTAAACAGCAGCTGTTGATCAAATCTGTTTTGCAGCCCCTTAAAAATGCAGAGGGATCAGGACAAACTTCACTAAAGCTTTCAATCCCTGACAAAGTTTTGGTCAGATTCTACAAGGAAATTGTCTCAAGCAGTTTCCCCAAGACAAGGGAGGTAGATCCCACCCCAGAAGTCATCTGCTTCAGGCAAACACCGTATGTGTTCAATGCCTCTTCTGATCTGATGTTGGGAGATTGTGACTCTGTAATTTATCCCTTTTCCCATCCTTCCCATCATTATTCCAGCACTTTCCCTGGCAGCTGGTGCAGTGGTACCAAAGGTTTGTCAGAGTGAAACCTGCTTCTCTCCTCCAGTGAGGCTGGCTGACTGAGGTATCCCCAGGCTGACCGTCCCAGGGGGATGAAGAATGTGATTACAGCCTACGGGATTTTGGTGGCTGTAGCCCCCTGTAATCTACATCATCTTTTTCCTATGGATAAAATACAGATCTCATCATCTTTGGTTCTGAGACGTCTCATGTACACCAGGAGAAACACAGACAGTAATATAAAACAGAAATATTTCCCAGACCTGGCAACCTTGTAGCCGATAATGAGAAACATTTCCTCTAACAGAAGACTTCCAGGGATAAAAACATTAAGAAATCATCTTAATGCTAAAAAATCAAGACAAATTATTTTGACACAAGACGCGGATTCTATAAATTTGTGAATTGTTCCCAGCGGTGGGAAGAGAGAGACAACAAGCATCTTGCCAAGAAACCACGCAGAGCTGGGTACCACTCCAGGGAAACCCTGACTAAGCTGTTGGGACTGACCTGCCTGTCTGGTTTACCCCAGTGCTGAAGAGCGTTGGGGTCCCAGGGTCAACATCCTGGCCAGGCAGCACGGCTGGGACAGCAGGCAGGATACCAGGGAGCAGGAGGTGGAAATCTGCTTCAAGGCAACCTGAGATAAACACCAGGGCTAAAAATCCTCTGGGCCAATTGCTCTGCAACTACCACAGCTTCTGTATTTGTCCCAGATAGGAATTTTGTGATAAGAGTGCCAGCAGGTATGCAGAGCCCACAGAGAATTTAGGGATTGTATTTCACACAGCAATGACTCATGTTGCCAGCATGGGTAAGTAATTTCCCCCCACCCCCTCTATAGTTCTTCTCTTGCTCCATCTGCATAAACTAACACGGCTGCAGAGCCATAGAAACTTTATTAATAAAGGTCTTTTATGTGGGTTTAATCATCTCTCAGAATCTGCTAGACCACAAACTTGAAACTCTTTATGAATGTGAGTCACTCCCAGAGCACACGTTCATTGGTCGACAAACTCTCCTGATTTCTCCCTGTAAAAGTCCTTTTCCTATTGGAAGAGAGGGCCTGAGGTGTTACCTATGCTGCAATTGAAGTTCAGTGACTCACAGTAACCCCAGATACTTGTATCACATGATTTTATACTCCTTCATTCATCCTCGAGCAGCCTCACAATGAACACTGACCCCTCCAGCAGAAATTCTCCTTTGTGCAGACACACTTTCTACTCTTGCAGCCACCACATTTTATGGGATAAGACTATCTGCAAGACCAAAAAAAAAAAAAAAAAAAAAAAAAAAAAAAAAAAAAAAAAAAAAAAAAAAAAAAAAAAAAGGGGGGAAAAAAAAATTGTTTTTCTCCTAAAATGTATTAAACATCCATATTTGCCACGGTGCACCTAAAGAAAAGGATTTTGACGAAAAGCCTCAATGTGTTTTAAATCAGTATCAGATCCCACTTAGGAGCTGGTGTTTGACCTGCAGAGAAATGCAGCACAGCCAGAGATGAATGAATTCTAGAAACATTTTTGAGTCAAATGCAAGCTTTGCAAATGATTCATAAAGAAGAAAGCTGACACACATGATGCTGTGCAGTTCAGCACTGCCAATTTAAGGTGAGCTGGGGTTCCTGTAATATTAAAACCCATTGAATTGCTGTGTTGTACAAAGATCTCTCAAGTTGCAGCTCCTTTGGGCTGCAGATGGATGGAGGATCCCAGATCAGGCTCACGGGCTGTGTGTTGCACACATAATCCACGGAGCCAATTAGAGGCTCATGCACATCATCACATATCTCTGCGAGCACAGGAAAGCGGAAAGGAGCGATTTCCTGCTTAGAAAGAGCCAGGAAATGTCCAGCTTGGCAGAGGTGTGAAATTCAAACCCTGAGCGCAGGTGACAGGCTCAGCTGCTAAAGAGGAAACTATTCACAAGGGGGGAACACGGAGACCAATAGATCTGACCCCCTTAACAAGCATCTGTTTATCAAGTTCACCATTTACATGAGCCCAGAGGGGCATCTCCCTTGTACATGTTTATTTGTACGTCTGCATTCTTAGCAGATACAGAGTATCTCCCACCCAGGGCAGCTCTTCAGGTAACCTCCCAGGTTGCCTTTCCAGTGGATGGGAAGTCAGCCCCAAAATCTGGACCTGCTCATTACACTGACACATTTACACCAGCTGAAGTCCCTTGTTAGAAAAATTCAGAGCGAAGCAGACAAGCAAGAAGTAAATGCATTCATAATCTGCTTCTCCAAGGCACTGGTTTCTCTGCAGAGCAGTATGTATTAAAAAGCTAACATCACCATGGCTTGTCCTCCCCAAACTGAGCACTGGCTTACACATTAAAGAAAATATCTTGGATGTCTGTCTGGAACACAGCCACTTGCTGACAGCCTACCATAACATTATATACAAGGCTATCTTACCTTCCAATTACACATCCCCAGGGAGTTCCCTGAATAAGACTATGTTGATTATATTCAGTAACCCTCCTTTTTTTGACAGGCAGTTATTTCCCCTCTCCCAATTTATTCCAGACACACCAGAGAATAAAACAAGCACTGAACTCCGATGCCCATTTCAATTTCAAATTCAATTTAAATGTTAAATTTTAATTTTAAAACATAGTTTTTGTTTTGTAAGTTTCTCAAAAGCCTTCAGTATCCTGCTGTGTCCTTGCTGATTACTCAAGTTAGCAACACATCTTTTCCCAGAGCAAACATCGCTGTCAAGCGTTTTCCTCCCTTTTCCACAAGGAAGNGTGGGTGGGTGGATGGATGGATGGATGGATGGATGGACAGATGGATGTCTCTTCTCCAACCACTTTGGATGCGATAGCCCACCCGCAGTGCTACAGAATTCCTATCACACAGGAAAGGTCACTGACATCACCACTTTTTTCATTCTGTACTTGCACAACATATTTGGCTTCCCAGTGACCACGTCAATGTTGGCAAACTCCAGTCCAATGCTGACATCTTTTGCAAACGCCCGCTCCATTCAACAAATGGCACTAAAAACCACATTAAAATATTTGAGGTGTCAGCAGAGCGAATAATACGTACACGGATATTTTACCACCCACTCATGCACTGGAGAAAATCCTTAATTACCACAGAATAGCAGACCTCATCTGTTAGAAGACTAAAAGAAGTGCAGCCTTAAATAGAAACAAACATACTTATTTGGTCACCGTGACACCAAGGTCAGTCCTGTTCTCCCGTCAAGGTCTTTGTCATCCAACCCTACAGAAGTCAAACATGCCTATGGATTGCTGTGATTGCAGCCATCTGTGTGTTGTCAGCATTTGGGCAATGCTGGGAGACATCCCCATGCCACATCCATCACACATTTCAGAGCCTTAAACCCCAGACAAAGCCCACAAGTTGCCATCATCCTGTGACGAGTGGGAGATGCTGCAAGGCAGATCCTGAAACTCTCTAGCTGCTTCCTTAGGAGCTGATACAAGAAGCAAAGAGGTGCAAAGCCAACCTGACAGTGTGATCAGCCTCCAGCTGGCCATACAAGCCTCAAAAAAACCCCAACTCTAATCAGCAACTGCCAGCACCAACATCTGGATTCACTGAATCCAAGCCATGACTTTGATTTCCTGCAATTCACCTGTGAGATAAAATGTTCAATCATCTGCATCAGCTATTAGGTAGAAAAATAGATCACTGCATAGTTTTTAGAAAACGTGGCATGCACATATACGCTGACTGAGGTCAGGCTTTCCAGCGCTCGAGGCTGTGAGCCCCGCTGGGCCGTGGGGCTCCCCAAGGCAGACTTTCCTAGAAGCCTGCCTCAGTGATTTTGTTGTCAGAGCATTTGTTTTCAAGGGTGTTTGTAGAAGAGAGGGATAATCATCACTGCAGCAGGAAAGCACAGGCTGGATGAAATCCAGAGCGAGTGCGCAGCGTTACAACGCGGTGCCGTAGCTCTTCTCCTGCTCCAGTGAACTGCAGGGAGATGGCTGTGGAGGGATGTGCTGCAATACAGCCACTGGGTTTTGCCTTTTTTGCCTTTCTCTTCTTTTCTTTTTTTTTTTTTTTCATAAAGAAGTAATATCTTGGGAAATCTTCCAAGGCGGCTAGAAAGAGATGTGGACATGCCAGAACATGATGCACGCTGGACACCGCTCCCTGCTGCAGCCTGCCAACGAGCTTCTCCAGCCAGCTGCTTTATGAGTTGACAAGTTTTTCCATACTCCAGGATCAAATTTAGAAGCAGTGATCAAGCTAGCAGCAAGGCACACAGGCGGTTTCTTTGTCAGGACAGCAGCAGGTTGAGATCTTCCAGCTCAGAGGACTGATCCTGTCTGGCCTCAGGTGTCCCTGTTGACTCAGACCGATCACCCATTTTCCTAGGAAAAACCTTATCAAGCCCCGATGGGACTCAGGCTGGAAGAGTCAAACCCACCCCAGGTAGGAGATGCCAGATAGGTCCCTTTACCTCCCGTTTCATCACCTGCACTCTGTGATCAGTACATTTATTTGTTCTAAAGGTGGGGCTGATTTCCAGCCTCACTGGAGAGCCACCACCTTCTCCAAGGGACTTTGGTGGCTGCCCTTGTGCATTGTGTTCATAATAAAGCTCAAGCAGGCCCATAAAACCAAGGGGAAAATTCAGCCTGTGTGCAGGTTCAGCCCTGGAAGAAGCAAAAG
This sequence comes from Oxyruncus cristatus, assembly GCA_013399855.1. Taxonomy (NCBI): domain Eukaryota; kingdom Metazoa; phylum Chordata; class Aves; order Passeriformes; family Cotingidae; genus Oxyruncus; species Oxyruncus cristatus. Next base: position 37,486 of record VXAY01003095.1, on the reverse strand, counting down.
TTTCACTGGATTTAGCTTGGGGTGCTCAGATCTCAGCCCAGGCTTGCTGCCAGGCACAAAAGGCTTCCTGCAAACCCAGTCTGGAGACGGAGCTTTGACGTGGTAAATGGGTTGGGTATACCTCTGAAGGGTATTCATGAATCCCTATGCACTGTAGCAAGGACCCTGTCAGGATCCTTGCACTAGGAAACAACTGGGCAGCAGCGTGAAAAGTTCAGGTCTGAACTCCACCCGAATCTCATCTCAGGCACTTTAGCTTTGCAGTGGGTCACACTGCAGAGTGGGGACAACTGCTTTGGCTCTCCCAGTGCCTGGATTGGTCTCTAGGGCTCTCTAGGGCTGACAAAGCAGCAAAATCTGCCTCCATCTCTAGCACTGAGCCGTTTCCTCACCTCCAGTGAGGGCCAAACCCTTTTGCCTCAGTTTCCCTACCTGCTACAGGAGCCCAGCAGCACTTACCCAGCAGTGCTTTGAAGTCTGTCACAGTGAAACTAATGCCACCTGAAAGACCTAAGTGCCACTGCAATGTAATTATAATTCCCTTACTAACTGTGGCTTTTCCTTCTCCGCTGAGAGCTTTCTCTGCTGGCTTGCAGGAGGTGGAGTGCAACAACAGGAGCCCTGCTGACACCACTGCTGCTTCAGGCCACGTCATTCGACTCACACCACCCTTCTGCACCATATTTCTTTCGGGAATGCACCACAAAGAGCGTGGGAAGCACGGGGGGACTGAGCCATTGATGTGCAGCACTCAGACAAATCCCGTCGCGCTCGCTCCTGCTCCCTTGCTCTGCCCCTTTGTAGTTGTGACCTCTCCCTGGCGAGGCCAATCTTCTTGATGGCATTTCAGAGCTGACCAGGGCACTGAATGGAGAATTAGCCAGAACACAGCACTCTTTGTTAAAACGCTTCTTTTAATATATGTAAATGGGGCAGGTTGATGTTCCAACTCCTACGCCCACCAGGTATGGACCTTCCTCGAGTGGCAGCAGCCAGAGCGTAACCAAGCCCACATTTCTGTGTGAAACACAAGCTGCATTCCTCCTTCCCGGCCTTCCCAGCAGAGAAACATGACCACACCAGATAAAGCAATGAAACATGCGATATTTTGTGGGGAAAAGAATGCACTTTATCCTCTTTAAGAGGCCCGAGGTTTTCATGCCATCTCTTCTTGCTGTCAGATTACTGCCTCTCAGCTGGCTTAGGGGTCTCAAACAGGACACAAAACACAGTGAGAGCTGGCAGTAACCTCCAAACCCCAGCAAATCCTGCTGATTGCCCTTGTTTTTCTGATATCCTTTTGTCCTTTACCTTCAGTGTGGTGACACTTATTGTCCTGGATGACAATGGATTGGAAACCTCCATTCTCACGGGACTTCATTATCTCATCATGCTTAGAGGCATGAAACTGATGTTTAGATATCTCCTGTTGTCCAAGATAGGAGGTAAAATACTTCTTCCAGACACTTAACTGCTACTATCAGGTTCATGCTGGAGCTTCCTGGACCCAGGAACAGGGAATTAGGGCCCTCTTTCACAGAAATGGGGAAATTCCTCCTTAAAGCACAGGACTTGTCCAATGTCTTAGTCCACTTAGTCAAAAAACAGGAAAAATTAAGGTTTGACTGAGGGATACAGAAATCTTCCACACATGCATGAAGGGAGCCCCAGGATAGACCCCAGGCTTTCCTGCCATGGTGTTTTAGTCACCAACAGTCTGTTCCATGGCAAAATGTAATGGAGAGGAACCACCACAAGGAAAAGCAAGGTGGGATTTTGTTCTATGTGTCCCCACTTCGCTGCACAACACTATATTTTTGCTTTTGGTAGCAAACACCAGGGCGACCAGGCAACAAAGAAAGCAAAGAGAAGAAAAAAAGGAAGAGGAGGAGACAGAGGGGGAGGAGGATCAGAGGTTAGAGGGCACACAGAGCCTCGTACAAAGCACTTTGCTTTTGATCTTGTCCTTGATCATGAAGGTCCATCCCACTTTTACACAGTCACAGGTCATGTTATGGCTTGTTTTCTTGACAGAAAGAAATACAACACCAGAAATTTGTAGATATCGTCTCTCATGCACAAACTTGAATAAGGGTCACATTTCCAAGGAGGTCAATGTCTATTATATCCTAAACTGAGAGCCCAAAAGATCTGCAGCTCTGTTTCCTGTGTGAATGTGGACGAGCAGTTTAGGATCCTGCTCCCTCCACCATGCTCCATGCTTGCAAGTTCTTAAGCAAACTGGACAAAGAAGAAGAGATCTCAAGGAATTAGCTTTACTACAAAGTTTCTGGAAGTTTATGTTAGTGAAAACAGAGAGGAAAAATAGACCCTGTAAGTGTATCCGTTGAGAGTAAAAATCAATCTATGGGTTCATGTCCTATTAAATACTGAAGAAACACACACACCAGAGACCTCTTTAAATACCTTGACCATCAGAGAGTCTTCAGTCAGAGCTCATACTTCCTGAAACACCAAAGTCAATCAACATCAAGACACAAACTCATAGTAAATCATAGTAAATCCTAGCTGCAATGCTCACAGGAATGTGGGTTTTTTTCCTTTCTTTTGGACAACATACAAGAAACAAAAAGCGAGTTTCCAAACCATACAAATTTGAAGTGGGCAGCTGTGCACCAGGGAAGGACCCAGAGCTAATTACCAGGCTCATCTAGCAACCTCTGTGTTAGGCTCACGGGATGATTCAGGTTGGAATGGGCCTCGGGGGAAGTCTGCAGAACCAAACCCCTGCTCGGACCAAGGTCAGGTATGACCAGGTTGCCTGGGGCTTGATCCAGCTGAGTCATGGAAATCTCCAAGGATGGAGACTTCAACCTCCCTGGGCAGAGCTTCTCGCACAGATCCCTAAGTTGTGATGCTCACGGACAAGAAGTTCTCAGTTGATGGCAAGGGAAACACAGACTATCACAGCCAGAGAGCGCCGACCCATCTGTCTCTTGGGGTTCCTCATCTTATCAACACTTATTAACACCAGAAGGAGCAATAGCTTCAGCAAAGCCCAGAATAAAACAGACATTAATTAAAAACATCTTTGCAAAGTGAAGTTCTCTGGGAAAGTGCAGAGCACAGCCCCTTTCCCTTCAGCTGCATTAAGAAAAACCCACCCATTGCCCACGGTGATCTCAACCCCTAAATTTAAACTAGGAAATCAGCTGTCATTGGGAAAGCAACCTGGGTATTTTCAGCCGCTGAAGAGGAGGATTCCTGGCATAGCCTGGAGCTGCTCCGTCGCAATAACAACGCTCCAGTGATCCGTGTTGCCTTATGTGGGAATTTGCCTCCGACTGGCCCCGGGGAGGGAGGGGTACATGAGCAGGTCCAACTGGTGAAAGGTGTGATGGGTGCAAGCCGTAGCCCACACTGAGGCTTACTTCACACCCCTGCCTTCCCAGGATACCATCAAGCCCTAAAAGGTCTCTGGCAAAACCAACTGTATCTAAAGAGTGGTTACTAGATCCAGACAGGTCCCTGACTCTGGCTAGGAAACAGCTGGATGGGTCCATAAATGCACGTAGATGAGATTACAGCCCGACACGAATGGGGTCTGGTCCCAGTAACCCACAAGGTTCTCCCAGTTCAGGTGTATTTACATAATATGTCCTAGCTGACATATATATTTACATACTTATTCCCTACTTTCCTGCATGAATAGAGCCCGTTTCCAACAGCCTGATGCACACTTTATGCAGCGAGGTAGAGAAAGAAGGAATAGAACAGTTTAGATCCTGATCCAAAATGGAAAAAGCTGTAACCACGCTGTTATTGCAGCCCTGGGTTTGGCTGTCTCAAAGCAGTTTCTGAAACGAATGGTGAAGTTCAGCTCTGCTCAATGTTGGAGGAAGCCCAGGTGCTAAAATTTTGACAGGATTAGTAAAAGAAGGTGGCTTGGTACAAGCAGCTGTTTCTCACTGCAAAGATACCCGCGTAACACGTAACCGTCCAGGTAAGCAGGAATCGGTGATAATTTTCACTCCTGTTTTATTCATGAACTCCTTTCCCTCTGTGGTTCAAACCGTGCCAGAGGCAGCAATGAAGACCCATCCATGGGATTATTCTTGTTAATGAGTGAACAGGAAGGAGCCCAGAATGACTCTTGGTTTCCGGACTAGGTTTCGGAGATTGTTGCTCAAAATAACTACCTGCGATTTGAATTTGTTATAGTTGGGAACTCTTGCTTAGGCTCAGCTTTTATTGTCACTGCTAGAGCACTGGCACATCTTGGTGAGACCAGAGTAGGGTAACAAACACAACACTACTACCAATCTTTATGTCATTTCCGCCTAACTGCAACTCTCTATTCCTTTCCTTCACACAAAAACATGGCCCAAGTGACAGCTACCTCAGCACAAGGCACCTGAATCACCTCATTTTGTACTTGCTCTAGACTCTCTTGCAAGACTCTTCTTCATAACAGAGTTATGAAAGTGCCTGTGATAGAGCTGCTGATTCAGGTGTTTTTCTCATGTACCACACCTCAGAGATACATAAATGAAAGTTTACCCATCCCTTTTTCACACTCAGCATCTCCCAGACCCTCTCTCCCTCATTCACTGGGCTGGTGGAGATTCTTCCTCCGCAGAATAAGAGTTGTGCTGCTCCTAGAAAGGGGGCTCAAAACTGAAATCATAAAATCACTGAATCATAGAATGGTTTGGGTTGGAAGGGACCTTAAAGATCATCTCATTCTGCCTCCTGCCATGGGCAGGGACACCTTCCACTAGAACAGGTTGCTCCAAGCCCTGTCCAACCTGGCATTCGACACTTCCAGGGATCCAGGGGCAGCCACAGCTTCTCTGGGCAACCTGGGCCAGGGCCTCCCCACCCTCACAGCCAGGAATTCCTTCCCAATATCCCATCTCTCCCTGCCCTCTGGCACTGGGAAGCCACACCCCCTTGTGCTGTCCCTCCATCCCTTGTCCCCAGTCCCTCTCCAGCTCTCCTGGAGCCCCTTTAGGCCCTGGAAGGTGCTCTAAGGTCTCCCTGGAGCCTTCTCTTCTCTAGGCTGAAAACCCACAGTTCCCCCAGCCTTTAAAATGCCGACTCTGCTTCTCCACTTTCCCTTCAGACGTCTTCCTTCCCTCCTCTTTATCCTTCATTGCCTCTTTCATCTCCCAGAGCTCGCACTCAGGAATGCCACAAGCCCAGTCTGGCTCCTCACTCCAACTCAACCGTCCCTGAGTGTCGGTACCCAGAGCTCAGTTTTCCTCTGTCTTCCCTCCCAATTTAAAATTTAATTTCTCAGTGATGTCTCAGAATCCATCACTCTCCCCCAAAGAACCACTCACAGCCGTGCAAGTCCACACCCCCTGGTAGTGGAGACATCAGGGGAAGCCAAACCACAGGGACAAGCGCTGGATGGCAGCGATGCCAAGAAACTTGGACATTTCCTGTTGCAGCACCTATGGAAAAGGAACAACTTATTTTTTCCTTCTTATGTTCCCATTTATTCGTGCTGAACACTCCCTAATGTTTCCTGTCTCGGCAGAAACTGCATTTGCTGTATCCAAAACCCTCTTTAAAAAAAGACACGAGACAGTCACATCCCATCCAGGGTAGTTGCCCCTGTATGTTTTCTGGGATCACGGCGTCAAATAGGTTGTAGCTGTACTATTTGCATCATGAGTAATTCTCCCCATCCTCCAAGAAGTGATCTCAAGGACAGTATTTTTGAAATAGCCAAAAAAATTGTTCAGATTATTTCGGAGTTTCTTGAAGACCACTTATTTTGCTACCAACAGAAAAAACGAGATTCCAAAAACTATTTAGAAAACCTTGCCTTCAGTAAATGAATCCCAGTACACTCCAGAAGTCACATCTACCAGTTATCAGAACCCACACACCTTTGTAAGAACTTGTATATTTTTTAAAAAACACCCAAACCTACCAGTAATAAATATAGCTACTAAGTGCTTTGAAAAAATATCTTTTTACGTATTTAAGAACTTAAAAATGTTTCTAGGGAAGGTGTAATCCATTTTGGAAAGCTTGGTCCACATTTCTGAACCTGCAGATAAAGTTTACTGTAGCTGTGCTAAAGGATCTGTCATTTCCCTGAAGGGATGCAGAAAGTATTTCCATACTAAAAAAGTTGTGAATGCAACTTTGTGTCTATACTTAAAACATACTAAATGCCTCATTTTTAAAGATTATAGAGCTGAATAATTTTTGCAACCTCTTTCTATTCCATCCTAATTATTCTTTCTTCCCATAAACCAGGAATATTTTTATTTTCTCTTCATTTCTTGAAACAAGGAGACTTCATACATCATTTGGCAGCTCTGTGCAAGCAGTTTGTACTTGAATTTCCAGAAACACATCGTGTTATTTACATTGCCAGTTGCAAAACACTTTACTGTGTAAAAGCTCCCTTAGATTTCACCAATCTTTGCCTTTTTTTTTTTTTTTTGAATAAACAGACCCTGAAGGCAAGAAGAACACTGCAGGAAAGGAAAATAGTTGGGCTCCTCTTAGAGCTGGAGGTTAAATACAAATTCCACACTCACTGCTGGCTTAGGTTGATAAATTTGCTGGGATTTCAAGGTGCAGATCCAAAATTTCATCTTCCAAGGGACAGTGTTGATGTACAAGGTTATCTCTGCCTTTTCATCTGGTATTTCCGCGTGGAAAATCTGTTGATTAGCCCTCAGTTAGTAGAAAACTAACTTCTCACTACTGTTCTCCTGCCCTGTGGAAGTCTTGGAGGATTTTCCGAGCAAGTGGTTGGGGAGGAGAACTGGCCAAGCGTAAAGTTGTAGTGGGGAAGGTGAATTGTAATAGTGGAATGACACCAGTGCTCAGATACAAAATCACAGATCCCACGTTTCTGTCTGCTCCCACTCAAACACTGCTCTCATCACAGGTATCAGCTCCGCCAGAGCATCCACCCCTTCCCGGTTCCTTTCCAACGGGAGCCACAGTTTTAGGGAAAAGTTATCCCTGGAAACACTTACTGGAGTCTGCAAACATCCATGCTCATTCTTCTTCAAGGAAACCAGGCATTATTAAATGGGAAATGCCACACAATTGCTGAATTAAGAGTCCATATTCCACGTTTACAAGTTTTTAGAAACCAAACAAGAGCTTGC
>VXAY01003095.1:0-28426 GCA_013399855.1 Oxyruncus cristatus | reverse complement strand
TCCCCCCCGCCGCCCTTACATTTCTTAGTGACTTGTACTTGTTTTTGCATCTCTTCCCCCGGTTCCGGGAGTTTTGTGTTTCCTGTTGCCGCGTGTCTTCTGTCGTAATCGGAGGCCAGTGGAAGCCGTTTGACAAGAACAGCGTTCGATTTCCCAACCGTGGCTGAGCTTGGTGCAACACAACCAGCAGCATAAAGGGAAATCCTTTCTGTCAGCCGGAGTTTCAGAATAAATCCACTCAAATTGAAATCATACCAAAAGTGACAGGCTTGCAGAGAGCTGGCTGCGTGTTGCAAGAAGGCTGTGCGCTGAATCCGCAACTCAGACATGTCCTCTCTGGATGGAGAGAATCCAAGCCATACAACAATACCACAGTCCAGTCTTCTGGGAGGTGTAATCCACAAAAAATCCGTCTCTGGGTGCATGTGTCACTGCCCAAGCACAGCAAGCCAGCTGGAAAGAGCTGACATGACTGCCTTTGATGCCTAAAGCATTAAGTATGATTTGGTAGGGACACTTTGTGGTACTGGGAAGATCTACAAAATCCTTTAAGCTTTGCATTTCTGTGCCTTTGTCTTTTGCCCTCCTCCTTCCCACCTCAAAATTGTGCTTTAACTGAAGAAAGGACAAACACAGGGGAACTGCAGCATAAATAATGTGAACACTAAAATAGGTGCCATTGTAAGTCAGGATTCTTAAAGCATTACCTCTTCCTGACGCAAGTACTACAATCCTCATCTACAAAATTTAAAACAGATTTGTACTACACAGTTTTCCAATGAGTAAAATCCCTTATCACCTTATTTTCACGTGACTGTTCCTTGCAACATTGTCACACAGGCTCCCAGCTCCTAACAGTGCCCACTTGTCACCCTCACTTCCACTTCCTGAGGCCTCCAATGAGTGGCAAGGAAATTTGCAGAATTCGTTGCATAACTTGTTCAAAAGAAATAAGGAACAAATGTAAAAACATCTCTTGGATAACAGTAAGCCTCCATGAACCCTGAAGTCCCCACAGGCATCCCCTAACCCGAAAAGTTGTATGAGGACTCTGACCCCAGGCCCACTGAAATGCATCTGGGAAAAAAAAAAATCAACTCCAGACCACAAGTGCTGCAGAACACTGTAAAGACATGGTTTGTAAACTTTATCAGCCACGTATCCCCACCCCTTGCCTTCAGAAGGTGGATGGCCTGATCCAAGGCTGGTTTTCTCCATGCTACCTGGCTGGCCAAGACCTTAAGCAAAGCTCAGCCTGACACAGAGCCATCTATTTGTCAGAGGAGATGCTGAAGCCCTCCTAAACAGGGTCATCATGTCTGCCCGTGATCAGCCCTGTGATGTGACTGCAGGGACACACAGGTTTCATGTGTGCTGCAGGTTGTCGCAGTCCATGCAAGATCTGGCATGTTCCTGAGCACAAAGTATACCCTAGATACTCATCTCCTCTGCAAATACCAGCTGGGCCTTTCCAGAGGCAGCTTTGAGAGTGCTAATGTGGACAAATATGGGTACGAACAGCCCAGCCCCAGGTGTCCACACAAACAGCTCTGTAAGAGCAGCTACACAGGAAATTCAGGGCATCTTGAGGGGTAAAACCTGGGACTCACCTGTCCTAGATCATCTTAAAGAACCTCTGCCAGCTGTGAAAATGCTACAGCTCACCCTGCTCTTCTCCTGATGCTCTGCTTGGCCAAAGGCAACAGCCCTAGAGCGCTGAGAGTTGGATGAACACCCTCCATCCATCTCATGCCAGGTGGGAAGTGGAGGAGCTATGGGTGGAGATGGAGCAGGTAGAACCAGTGCACACCACCTGCCAGAGAGCTGGTGCTGAGTAAGACCAAAGACCCAGTCCAAAATAAACAACAGGAGAAACCACTTCTCCAAGGAACAGTCTGCCCATGCTGTTGAAACCTCATTACAGCAGAGCAGCCCTGTCCTGACAGGCACCTCTGCTGTTTTGGAGGGTGTACACTCCTGGGTTTGGAGCACACCTGGGAAACAGAATGAAGAGGGCAAACCCATGAGAATGGCCATGCCTCGTGCCACAGGCTGATCCCAAGTGCTGCACATTTGCTCCCATTGTCTTTAGTATCTGTGTATTTTAGTGCTGTCTTTAGGCATCTGGTGGGACCCTTGGGCATGGTCCTGTGCAAGGCTAAGAGCTGGACTGGATCATCCTTGTGGGTCCCTTCCAACTCAGCATGTTCTGTGATTCTGTGGTTCTGTATTCACACACAGAGGAGGAGGGACTGCCACAAATCCAGCCCTGGGTACTGACACTGGCATAATTCTGCATCTCACAAGAAAGAGGGATGCAAGTTTTTCTCTCCTCCCCAGGAAGGCTACGACCTTTAGTACCTGTGTTTTTTTGTCTACCCTGCAGGAAGATGAGCAGGTTTAACCCTGTCCCATGGGCAAGCAGTGGGCTGGTACAGTAAGGCACACTGCAAGCTGCACAACCACCACCTCTGACACCTCCCTGGAGGGCAAGAACAAAACAGGGTGCTCAGTTTAAACTGTCCTTTAAAATCATATGTAATTTTCCTTGTTCTAGCAGTGGACTGTACATCTACCACATAACCTGGGGGTTGAGACTGGAGGAGTCCCACCACACTTAGCAACTCTATTCATATGGGTGCATAACTGTGCAATAGTAGTTGCAAAAATCTCTATCAACCAGGCATTGAGATCTGAAATGGAAGGAGGGGGATCCTTTTTTACTTCTTCTCAGCACAAGGACACCTTGGAGAACACTGTCAAGAAGCCTGCAAAAGCCAGTGATGCCTCGGCTCATGTGCTACGTGGCCACCAAACTGTCACTCCACACACACCTCCAACAAGCAGCTCCATAAATCACATTTAGAAGTGCAGTTGCCATCATTAAAATGTTATTTTCCCTGTGAAGAGTCCTCTCTTTATTTGTCTGTCACAAACTCAAGGTTGAAAGGGGCATGGGGAGCTCCAGTTGCAAGTTTTCAATCAGATTAACAAATACCTTGATGAACTTCAGCTCATTTCTGGTGGTTGTTGTCCTAAAGGATTTTATTTATATCAAATACATGCTTTAAACAGCTGATAGTCACTCCAAAACATGTCAAGCTGACCCCTGTACTGGCCTCAAAGGGGCTCACAAATCACAAATTTACGTAATATATAAAAACTTCCCCGAGGACAAACAACAAACTGTAAAACGCTTTCGTTCAGCAACTGCTGAGAACACTCATTTCCTAATCAGACTTTGTGAATGCGGCACACACCAACTTAACCTTATCTCACCTCATCTGGGATTCAGACTATGTGCTCACACAGCAGTTGTGCTACTGGAGAAGCTCAGTGGGGCTCAAGTGCCAGGTCAGGGTGAATCAAGCAGTTGCACAGAGCAGTGAGGCCCTACACGCACCCCTAAATCTGCAGGGCACAGCCACAGCCCCATTTTTTGGAGCTGAGGAAGCTGGGCTCCAAATACTTCCTCTGGTGGCCTGGGGCCCATTATCAGATGCAGATCAGAAGCTGCTTCAGCTGTCACTGTTGCATGTGACTGATTTGAATATCAGGTCACACCACGGAGCTCCCCACCTGCAGCCTGGTATTGGCCAACTCCAGCAGGAGACCTCAGTTGCTCCACTGCACGTTGGGAAAGGCCCATCTAGCAAGGCTGGTGCTGGAATAAGCTCAAGGGTTGGAATGGAAAATGGGATGAGGGCCGTGAATTTGAAAGCCAGGTTTTGACTAATTGTGTGCAACATACCAGGTTCTGGCATCCATTGTGTGCAGTGTGCCACAGCCTTGTACCAGGCATTTGGTGCCACCCCGATGCCACAAACCTGGAAATATTCAAGACCAAGTTGGATGGGGCTCTGAGCAACCTATCTATTGGAAAATGTACCTGCTCATTGCAGGGAGGTTGGATTAGATGTCCTTTAAAGGTCCCTGCCAATGCAAACCATTCTATGATTCTATGGTCAATCCCAGCACTGTCAGTGGTGGGCAATGGTTTAACAAGGTAAGTCACACAGGGAGGCATTTCAGAATTTTAATGTGTTTTACTTTTCCTGGAAAAGTAATTTCCTAATGCTCAACTTCTACCCAGCCTAATAGCTCTGCTCCCAAATTCTACCCAGGTCTTGACCCGAAGACAATCTTCTGACTGAGCTCAAACTTTGCACAAGGGAATATGTTGAGGAAAGCATTAGAAAGCGGGATAGTGAGGAGGGTGGCAATACAAGCTTTGGGTGCCTGTGCTGTGCTCTGCAGTATTGCATCTGATTTCCAAATGTCTCTTGTACTTATGCAGTATGTTCCGCAGATCCATGGATGGGAGACAACAATCTGGGCTAGTGGAAGGTGTCCCTGACGATGTTAGGGGTTTGGACAAGATGGGTTTTAAGGTCCCTTCCAAACCAAACCAAACCATTCCATGACAGGGGACCACCTGCAATGTCATACTAAATCAGAGGATCTCCTGACACACAAAAATCTTGCTTCTGCTCTCCTTAAGAAGCAGGCTGAGGGATAACAGTAAGTTCACCACACCTACAGCAATCTCATGGAGAGGCCCAGTCCAGCAGAGGCACATCTATCACTCTGGCTGCCTCGCTGTCCCCAGACACTGTTGCCACTGACTGCACAAATGTCCAAACCACACATACTGTGAGCAAGGGGAGAACAGGGATGTAAAGGAGTAAGCCCTGTACATAGCCCTGTATGGTTAGAGCACCCAAGCTACTTATCCTCCATCACACTAATGATGGGAGTCACTGACACGGCCCCCTCCCTCCCAGGGGAAGCAGTGAAATGTCTCCAAAGCGATTTAGACTGGAATTCCACAGGTGGCAGCGACATACCACAAATTCTTTGGGTTTGATTGGTTCTTGAGTGATTCTCAGGGAACCTATTTTTAGGCCTGCAATTGCATTTTTCCATGGCTCTCCATCACCCTGCCTCCCACCTCAGTGGGCTAAAGACAGAGAGCAGCCCTCCAGCACAAGAGACAAATAGACTTCACCAAGGAGCACACCTGCTCTGAAGTACAAGAGTCGAAGGCCTCCATTGAGGTATCTGGAAGCTGTTTTAAGAGAAAGCAGAAGCACAGAGCCCACCCTGCAGCACACACTTCTGCCCAGAGCACCAGGGCTCAGGGCTCCCCTGCTATAGGTAATGCCAGAGGCAGGACATCCCCAGTCCTGGCACAGAGCACCTGAATCTCACCTTTTTTTTAGAAATAGGATTAATGAATAAATAGTAGTGTCTGTGTAGGGTAGTTTTGTTCTGTGTCCAACACCTGCCACAGTCAGTTCTTGATTCATGTTGATACTTGCCCTTTCTCTCAAATTCAACCTACTCCATACTCAGTATCTACCCCATACCCTACTCCATACTCAGTCTACTCCATGTTCTATTTCCTTACTGCCTCCTGAATCTGCAGTTATTTCCAGACTGACACTTGCCACTGTTAGAAGAATAGTCATAAATGTTCTGCTTCTTGCTTATTTCAACCTCACATGCTTTTCTCCAAATCAGTCGTATTTTTTATCATTCTACCAACTGCAGATTTGGTGAATCTCGCAGTTTCATTATTACTCTTTTGGTGATTCAGAAGTTTCTGGACTCTGTTGAATGTCCTTTTATTAAAAAGAGGACAGCTTTAGTCTTGTGTAGGTGAGAAACTTCAGCCTAGTGAGCGTGAGAAAAACCCCCTGAAAATTAGTTGTTTCATGGTCAATTCAACAATTATAGTTCAGTAAATAGAACTTCTCAATGCTCTGCCATCCCTTCAGTTCTCCCTTCTGTGTTTAAATTATGTTGTCTTCTGCTTCACACTCTAGATTTTGCAAATCCCTTTTTAAGACCTGAAAAAGTCTCTATTTATAAATGACCACAGCAGAGGGGAAAACATTGTAGTGTAAAATACTCTTACAAGCAAAACAAAAAGCCCAATGATTATATCATGTGTATCTTATACTAGAGATAAATGTTTATAAAGAGGGATTAATTTTTTTTTTCTCCCTGGCAACAGCTATAATAAATATGCTGCTAGAGAAAATATGTGAGATAGAAAACATGCACTCAACCCTGAAGGAACATGTTTGGATATAGCACAGGAACTTGCAGAAGTATCTAACACCATAAAAACTCTGAGCTTCCAGCTTGTTGTCCATGCTAAGATCTCTCAAAGTAAAACTTGGGTGAGTTTTCCTTTGAGATGTGGTCAGATGGAGTTTACAAGCTCCACTAACTGATTAGTTGGTAACAGGAATGATAAACATTTCACATAGGTTATCACGCAGCAACACAGAAATGAAGGCACAAAACCTTCCCCTCTGGTGCCTCCTGCAACCCCTTAGTTCATAGGTTTTGAATCATAGATACTTCTTTTTTTAAAAAAAAAAAAAAAAAGATTATTCCAAGTACCCTGGTACTGCAGAGGACCTGGTGTGATGTCTGTTTCGGGACTGCAAGGAACCACCCAGCAAGGCCAGTCTGTGCCCCACTCCGCCCCCATGAGAAGGAATTTGTTCTGCCTTGCTCCTGGTGTCCAGGTTGGGCACCACAATCTCTCCAGACCGGCTCCTTACCTCTCCTGAGCTTACTGCCTTGACCTTCTGTGCAACAGCTCCCTGCCTCACTGATTTTCAAAGAGATTAAAGCTCTGCTTTCACAATCATTAATGCCACATTTGGGCAATTCCTGGTCTCAGAGAAAACACACTGCCCAGGTAGGGTGTGAACACACAGCCCTGCTTCTGCTGATTCAGAGCAAGAGCATGACCACCAGGGGGAAAAACAATAGCTGCTCTGGCTTAACACCTGCCACAAGGAGTTTATGGTGCTGACAATTTCAAATAGCTGTGGATTAACAGCCTGAGATTACACCTGATCTGTCCTGCAATTCCTGTGGCTCCAGCGTTTTGACCAAGCATCACTAGGTCTACAAAAGGAGTTGTTCTCAAACAGCAGCCTGGAGTAAGTTAAAAAATGTTACCTTTTGCTCTTGGTTTTGATCTTGGTTCACCTTCTATGAGAACTACTTACCCACTATAAAGCCAAAACCAACAATCACAAGTGTAATTCCTACTTAACTCATGCTCCAATCTACCTGTTCAACTTAATTTTTCATGTAAATGTCCTGAAGTCAGCAAAGACATCACCAGAACTAAGTGCCTTGTAACTGTTTTCAGAAAAGGAGAACTGTACCCCGTTACTAAACCCTTGGCTGGGAAGATCTCAAAAGGATTCAATTCCCCTCTGATCCCCCTCAGCATCCCTGTGAAGCATCCAGTCAGACAATCTCACAGACTTTGGCAGGTGGAGAGGCCAGACAGAGCCCTGCCCAGCTTAACAGCATCACACCAGATGGAAAACGTCTGGATTTACAGATGGAGGAAGAGCTTAATAGAAATACTCTCACAATGAGGTGAGACTTCCCTGAAAATGTGCAACTTTAGGAGCTTCAAGATGTAATTTTTTTAAATATAGAATTCTCCACAACACCCCATCTTAATTACTGGTGCTCCACTGGCAGCCTAACAGAACTGCTTATATATAACCCAGAAAGGAATGCAACAGGTAAGTGTATCTCTGTCTAGCCTCCATACCTTCTCCTTCTCTCTCACATACAGTTGTTCAGGATTAAGGTTTAATAGCTTTTCTTGTGCAAAAAGGAATCACAAAATCTAATCTCTTCCTCACCTTCTATCAGACACAGGACTCCAGACACCATCCTCTCGAACTTACAGTCCACTCTGCAAAACAACAAATGCTTTCTAACGCACTTGGAATCCAGCAGCACCAAACACTCTGGGGTGCAGGGTAGCAAATGTCCGTATCGTGGCATCTGCTCGCGTAAAACACATAAAAGGAGAAATGGGACCTGAATTTTTAGGTGTTTCAGTTTCAAGTTTAAGCCAGCCAGCACTTAGGAGGAAGGCCGTGCTACCACAAGGAGCACAGATGACTTTGTAAGGCAGGGAGACATGTAGGGTGTTTAAAACGCTCCACCCAGTGGTAGGAAGCTACACCTACCTGTGTGAATAAATCCTGCATAGTTTTACACAGGCATTTATAAATTCTTTTCACTCATGCTTTTTTTCCCCACACACATTTCAAAAAAGAAGAAAAACAGTTAAAATTTTCATTATATTGTATAATGGAGACCACACACATGAAGAATACCACTGAGCCTAAAAGGAAAAAAAAAAAGTATGCACTTGGTACAATCAAAGTATGTGATTATCCCTCTAAAATCTAACACATTTCTTATCTTCTGCTCCTCCCAAGACACTATTAAATTCCCCTAATTCCGATTGCTCGCAGCAGAGGTGCCTTCATTTCCCAAAGGCAGAAACACAGTCCTACCATTGCTACACCACGGAAATCAGAGAACATAGTTGGGAATTATCTCCAGGAATCAGGCATTACTGCTCTTATTCTGTGATAAATTATTGGGCTTGCTAGTAAGGACCAGCTCAGACCAAAACCTCAAGGCTTGGCACCCCCTATGCATTGTGAAAGATTGGCTCAGGAAACAAATGTCAATGCTTGTGCTCACCTTTACTAATAACCTGGTAAGAAAAAGCCAAGATTTTGTATCCTTGCCCAAGACAGTCTTTAAGGTCCCTTTCAACCCAAAACATTCTATGGCTGTATGACTCTATACCCGAAGCACAGCAAACCCCGTTTGTGCATGGCCTAGAACAGGACCTGGCTTTGCCCTTCTGGGAATACCCTACACTTGGCTTAAAAGTGAAGTCAGGACCTACAGAAGAAGAATGCAGCATATTCCCCCCAAACCCAGAGCATCCATGCACCTTTCAGAAGAAGGACCCCCCTCTGGATACAAAGTCATTGACTACTCAGTAACTGGTGGCCTACGCAGAGGGGTTGCCAACGGTCTCAACCATGGTTTAATTGAAACAAAGTAGATTTAAAATAGAAATTAGGAAGAAATTCCCGGCCGTGAGGGTGGTGAGGCCCTGGCACAGGTTGCCCAGAGAAGTTGTGGCACTCCATACTGGGAGTGTCCCAGGCCAGGCTGGAGGGGGCTCTGAGCAACCTGGGATAGTGGAAGGTGTCCCTGCCCATGGCAGGGGATGGGACGGGATGGGCTTTAAGGTCCCCTCCAACACAAATCAGTCCATGCTTTTATGAACACAACAATCTGAGCTTGGTGACCTCAGCTGGATGTTGTGGGAGAAGTTGCACGTATTAGAACTGTCCCCCTGACTTAACAGGAAAGGATTTCACTCTTCCACTTTAGTGTGGCAAAGCTCTCACAGGAAATGAACAGGATAAAAATGGAATGATATGGGAATAAGCAGCTGGCTCACACAGCAAGGTTACTAGCAGCATGCACAATCATCTGTGCTGATAAAATTCTTGTCGAGATATTTGGAAGCTGTAGCTTATATATAAAAGTCATCTGGAAAATGAGGTGGACGTCATGATCCATTTTGCAGGAAATACACAATTATTCAGGACAACCAAATACAGCTCTCACAGCTAGAATTACATATGGATCTCAAAGATCTGAATGAGAAAAGGGAGAAATGAAACATTATGTGCAAAATAAAGTGCACGAAGGGAATTATTCTTTAGTGTACATGCACAGTGATGAGCTCGGAAAGAACTTTTATTACACAGGGATGAGAACTTGGAAAAACTGTGTCCAGTTCTCTGAAGATGAGAATTCAATGATGATATCCACAGACAAGACAGAAGACGGAATTAGTTATTGGTTATTATGGAAGGAACTAAGAACAGAAATCCTCCTGCAAAAGGATGTGGCAAAATCCACGCGGCAACTGTATTTTGAACAGTGAAACCCCAGTAATCCTAATTTACAAAGAGCAGAAAATCAGATACTGTATTAAATGAACATCTGGCTTGCTGCCTTATGGCAGCTGGGTTGTTGTGGTTTTTTAATCCATATAAAGAGCACTATCTCTCCAGTTGTTACTGCATCCATAAAAACCCCTAGAATGGTGACCAACATACTTAAACTGTTATCTACTACTTGTAACAACACTTGCCTTGACCTGAATTTCTTGCTACACTAGGCAGTCAGTTTTGGAGTTTTGAACCTCTCAGCTTTCATAATCATCTCTCATGCCAGTGGAGTGGCAAGAAGTTGCTGTAGATAAGGAATATTTTGACAGTGGACAGAGGATGAGGAAGAGTAAAGGCTGAAGTCTTTGCTACTGCTTTAGTCTTATGGAGAGGTGCGTGCTATCTCTGACAGGGATCTCTCCAGCTGTGAATGTCTCATGTAGACATCGACATCAGAGCAAGCTGCAAGGTGCAGTGAGCCTAAAGGGCTTCAGTGAGCACAAAGACCCCATTTCATCCAAACGTCATGTCCATTCTGTCAAACGATTCGTGACTTGAACTCCAACACCTCTGAGAGGCCAGACAGCTTCCTCAGAGGTGCACCTCCCACACTGGCTGAGAACAGCCCCACATGAAGTGACCCAAGAAATATGGATGATACTGTCAGAGAAGTGAAGAAATGAGTTGCTGTTATCATGCAGCAACACAGATGCAGCTATCCGCTCACCCCCCACCTTCTGAGAGGGCTGGGAGATTTGCTGGAGGTTTCTAGAAACTACATAGTAAACACCAGTTATTCCTGAGCCAGGAAAAACAATCTCTCCAAAAGCCAACACTGATTTCACAAAAGTAACAATTCTCAGGGTGTTTTTTTTATTTTTAAAATAAACACACAAAGAGAACACCACACCCTTTTTTTTTTCCTGTTATATTTATTGATCTTCTAGGAGGCACAACGGAAATATCAGCTTTTGTTCATTTTCTCCTCCCTCCCTCCTCCAAGGTAACAGGTTAATAGTCATCAGTCTACAATCAATATTTCAGAAGGTCTCTGATTACATTTTCACATTTCCTGATAATAAAAGAGGCACATGTGCCAGTAGCTAAAATAAAAATGATTTAAGCAATACTTGCTTAAAAAGCTGCACCGACTGCTATTTTAAGGCAGGTTTGGTGAAAGTTTGACAGGCAATATCCCCATGAAATGAAAATAATTTCTCCTACAGAAATACATTAACTTTGATTAAAAACAGGCTTTTAGGAAATACTTCATCAGTGTGAAATTATATTGATGTCGCACTTCCTTTAGTTAGAAAGACACGGACAAATCTTTTTTGTTCAGAATTCTGACTTCTCAACTCTTCCTTTACCTTGCAGGGAAGGCAAGCAGTGATGCTCTACCATCACAGAAGGCAGGGGTTTCTCAGGGCATTAGTAATTCGGGCCAGGCTGATTCCCCAGGATCACTCAGGCTGTGTTCTCAATGACAACAGCAATACCTTGTCCACCGCCGATGCAGGCTGACCCAACCGCGTATTTCCCACCACGACGCCTGCGAACAAAAACCAACAGTGAAAATCACTTACAGTTACGAAACCACAGCAGCTCCTGTCCTGATTTTACGAAAGGAAAGTAGCCATCAGCTGGGTATTACTAAAGATGACGTTTTAGAACGTGTATGTTGTTCTTTTTCTAGAAAAATATCATGAAGCCACAACTGATGTTGAAATACTTGTGTAGAAGACAAATGACTTTAAAGCTCATCTTATTCCACACCCCTGCCATGGGCAGCGACACCTTCCTCTATCCCAGGTTGATCTAAGCCCTGTCCAACCTGGCCTTGAACACTTCCCTGGTAGTTTTTAAACTTCCTGAACACGGCCGAGGTAATTTTTAAAACCTAAGTTTCCTACAGCCACACTCCAGGAAAGAGTTTTCTAGAAGGTGGAAATTATCTGGGGCTTTATGGTGGAACGCTAAGACAGAGTTGCAAGTGTACAAGCACAGAAATCCAGCAATCTCTGCCCTGAGGGGAAATATTAAAAAAGGAAAATAAAAATTAAAATGGTGCTAAGCATATCAAGGAAGTCAAAAGAGTCAGAATTCCTGTAAATGGAGAGAGAAATGAAAGGAGAAAGAAGGTGATTTTAAAGCCTTTTAAAGTACCCCCTTCCAGTACCTAAAGAGGACTGAAAGGGGATTTTGGAAAAGGGCCTGGAGGGACAAGACATCGGGGAATGGCTTCCCACTGCCAGAGGGCAGGGTTAGATGGGATATTGGGAAGGAATTCTTGGCTGTGAGTGTGGTGAGGCCCTGGCTCTCCTCAGGTTGCCCAGAGAAGCTGTGGTTGCTCCATCCCTGGAAGTGTCGAATGCCAGGTTGGACAGGGCTTGGAGCAACCTGGGACGGGGAAAGGTGTCCCTGCCCAAGGCAGGAGGTTAGAATAAGGTGATCTTTAAGCTCCCTTCCATCACAAACAGCTCTGTGATTCTATGATTCTACTAAATGCACCATGTTAAGAAAAAAACACACTTTGCTCAAAGGCCATTTCGAAAAAGGAAACCTTCCCACTGACCCCTGTGAGCTTGGATCAGACCTAGATGAAGCAAAAGATCCTGTAATGACAACAGAATGGAATATGAGGCAGGTGCAGGAGCTGGACGGCAGCACAAAGGTGACAAATTCACACAAAAAGCGGTATATTCCAGTTTTAAACTGATCGACTGGAAGAGTTTAGTCACACTGAATCCAGGCTAAAAAACCTGGTGCAGGCAGAAATACCTCAGCACTGCATTCTCCACCAGCAGCTACCAGCTGTGTGCATACCTTAACTCATGAACCAGATGAGCTGTGATCCGTGACCCTGAGGCACCTAAAGGATGACCGATAGCGATGGCACCTCCGTTCACGTTGGTTTTCTCAGGGTCAAGGCCCAAAACTTTTTCCACAGCCAGGTACTGAGGTGCAAATGCCTCATTTACCTAAAGCACCAGGGAAACGATACAATTTTTACACAAGCTTTCAGCACTGCGTGCGCACACAAGATTAAAAGAGGTGAAAACTTCTTCCCTGGCTCATTTTGAGAAAAATATTAAACATTGTTCATAAAAGCATACTTAAGTCAACTTACAAACTGCCAATCCAACCCAATTAAATTAAAATACTAAGCAAGTGTGAGGTATACATTATAAAAAAAGGTATGTTCTGATGCAGTGTGCCCAAGAAGGGCCTGTTGCTCTGACAAGAGGTGGCCCTGTTCACAAATGAAGTGTGACCAACTGAAAACATGAACAGTCCAGCCAGCAGAGTAAAACGTCATGTCACATGAGGACATTTGTATTCCATGGAATTCTATCACGCCATTTTCATTTTCCACATGCCTGAGATTTTTGTAATGACTGTGCAACTGCATGGCAGAAACGAGACGGACAGAGGTCAGGCAGCTCCTGACATGTAGGAACACCTACACAGATGAGTGGAATGTTTCTGCCAAAAAGATCGGGGTTAAAATCACTGTTCATGTAAAAACCTCTCACCTCTACCAAATCCATATCCTTCAGGGTCAATCCTGCTTTCTTCAAAACCTCAGTAATTGCAGGTACAGGGCCTGTTTGGAAATTATATGCAGTTAGTTAAATAAAAAATAAAAAAAAAATCAATAAGTGTTCTAAACATGTTATACATAAGATAGCTTCATAAAGCCTCACTAGTTCGCTTCCACTGAGCCTCTGTACAGGCAGTGAATTCTGGATATGCCACTCAGCTGCCTTACTAGGTGGTAAGAGAACTCCTAAATCTCAGAACTACTGGTCACCTTCTCAACATACAAGCAGGGGAAGTTAAGATTGCCACTACTGCTGCGCTGCTGTGTTGGTAAACACACACAGAGCTTTCAAGTCCAGGGAAGTGACAGTCCCCAGGCAAACAGAACTACTTCACGACAGATTTGAGGCGTTCTTCTCCTCACTACTCTTGGACCAGTTTATTCTTTACTCACAACTTGCAGCCTCGAGCTAAACAAAGAAGAAAAAAATCAGGCTGCTCCAGAGTTGCTGGTCATGGGTTTGATTATGGGTATTGTTGTTTTGGTGTTTGTAATACGTCAGAAAATCTTCCAGTAAAACCCCTAAAATTTAATTAGTTTATTCTGAACAATTAAATGCTCCCTCAGAGCCAGGTCTCGGCCAGCTGAAGACAGTAAGATTTTTCTTTTGAGACTGTTACAGAGTTTGGCAACAAAACTGTTCTCTAGAAGAAAGCTGACATCTATGACCTATTATTATCCACTAAGGGAAATTAATCTCAAAGCACGGCTACCTAAGGAAAGACACACTCAAAGAGAATCTGAAAGGGTTAATTAAGGTATGTGCTTGTGGGACAAAGATACCAAGATGTCATATGGCAGCTGATCATTATCCAAAAAAACCCCTCAATTCTAAAACACTAACAATTCTAAATCTATCTCACAACTAAAAAAACAGCGTCGAAAACTCGGAGCTCAAAGAATAAAAATCATAGAAATAGGTAAATTACTAAAGACATAGAAAAGTTAAAAGAAGAAAGGGCCCAGTTCAGAGCTCAGTGGAGTATTAGAGAGCCTCGGGCAGCTTAATACTATTCTAAATGCATCCCATCAAGGAAGGGTTTTAGTATGCCCATAATGCCTGAGAGTAATGGCAGGGTCTCGTGTGGACAATACAAAGACTACCAATAACAGCCAAGTAAACTTCCCCCCCCCTCCTTTTTTAAATAATGAATTCTCTCATTAAACACTGTGGGGCAGGACTGCCTGTCACTATCAGTATGTGAAAGGGCAGTTGTGCAGACTGAGGTCCTGTTCTCAGATCTGTTGCTGTCACGTCCATGAATCTCATCTGGTCCCTGTGAGTTGCAGGGGACAAGCTGTGGTGTGAAGGAGATGAGATACTGTTTCTCCCTATGATTTATGAAGTTTTTAAACAAGCTAGAAGGGTTGCCTGACCTAGGAAGAATGGGCTGGTTTAGGAAGCACAATGACAGCATGAAGCCTTTCGTAATAAACCCTCCCTCCACATTTGCTTTGAAGGTTGTGTCAGTCAGATAGTCTGATCCGGGAAACAAACCTGACAATGCTTCATTTGCATTTCCACTGACACATGGAACCAGTCAACAATGGCTTCTCTGAACAAAAGGACAGAGAGGAGAAGCAATGCTGGGATACAATGCTGTCTACAAACCAAACAGAAGGGAAAATTCCTGGGGTGTCTGGATTGGATCTGAGGAATTGTTTGCATTGCAAGCTACTTGATGAGGAAACATAAAATAAGGGACTAAAACAACCAAGAAAGTATTTGGTTTGCCAAATAATACCTCAACAGATGTGTACCCTGGAACCCAAACTTAGCCTGAGCCACTGAGTAACTGCTCAAAGGTGTACACATAGGCAACACTTCCTCAGCAAGAGGTGAGGAAGACAACTCATAGTTACACATTTTATAACGGGATCTAAAGCTTACAGGAAACCGAATTTCAGGAGAAAAATGGTTTAAAAAGGAGTGTTTGTTTTCTTGACTTACCAGCAGAGAGAGTAAAAAGGGAAAGAAAAGAGGTGCCTGGGGAAACCACATCTTTGTGTTATTACTATAGGTTGGACAGTGCACATACCTTTCCAGCCAAACTGAGAGGTATTTACCTCTGTTTTCCTCTGCATGACAGGGATAGACTGACACAGTGGAATGGACAGTAAGATACACAAGCATCCTCAGAGCTACCAGACTGAATACACTGCAGTCTCTCCTTTAGAATGCCCAAGAAAAGAATAATTTAATGCTGCTTGATGCTATACAACAATGTGCTTTATTGCAACTTACCAATGCCCATGATGGAAGGGTCACAGCCAGATGAGTGATATGCTACCACTCTTGCCAGAGGCGTAAGACTGTGCTTTTTAAGTGCTGATTCACTGGCAAGGATGACAGCACCAGCTCCATCACACACCCCCTTGCAGTAAGAGAGAAAAGCATTCTTAGTGAGAAAATACAAAGAAACAAAAAATCCCCTCTTTAAACTAAACTCTCAAAAAAGGTTTGAGTCTAAGACACTATAATTAACATTTAACAGACAGTTTTTATTCAAAACAACAAATGACAATCTGTCACTATTTGAGGACCGGGAAAGAAAGTTAACTTTTTACATTAAGATGTTTAATTAATTCCAATGTTTTAGCAAAGTAAAACATATTTTTGACTCTTAGAGTCTCCCTTGCATTGGAAACGTGACTTTGCAGACTTGCAAGAACACCATTAATAATGTATAATGTATGTGCTATTAATTATGAAAGATACTTTACAGACACCCACACTTACTGTGGCTATGATGATCTATTTTAGGCAGGAATTCAGACTACATGACCACAGTGGTCCTTCTGGCCCAAAGAACATTAATCAACTAATAAAGATACTGACTGTAAGAGGAACAGTCTGTAATGACATGGTGCTAGGCCCTCAGTCTACTCTGGGTAAGAGCAAAATGTGGTTTGGATGACAGAGGATATTAACAGTGGTACAAAGATGAGCAGTAGCAGTCTGCCCACTAATACAATGCCTGGTTTGGAAAGCAAATGTTCAGTAGGCATTGCCCCCAAAAGAAAGTAGGATGGTTAATTCTACACAGCCACTGCAGGCATCAGCTGTACAACTCAAGGCTTATGAAAGTGACAATGCCTCACTAAAAGATCAGTGACAACCCACAGAACCAAATTTTAGGACTTAAGAACAGACGGAAGGATCCCCTGCCATCTTGGGGCTGGAAGAGTCAACCAGGGGCATCGAGCTGCAGAATTAGAAGTCACTTTCATCAGGAGACACCACTGACAGCCAAAGGTGACTCAGTGAGACACAAAAACAGTGGCAATAAATCTGGAGAACCATAGAGGTGACACTTTCACAACCCAGGGCTCTGACGTACTCACTGAAGCATTCCCAGCCGTGACCGTTCCATCCTTCTTAAAGACACACGGGAGCTTTGCCAACTGTTCCATAGTGGTCTGGGGCTTGGGGTGCTCGTCCGTTTGCATGCTTTCCTTCCCCTTTTTGGTTTTCACTTCAATTGGTGCCATCTCAGCATTAAAGTAGCCAGCATCATTAGCTGCAACCACAAAAAGGAAAATAAAAGGACTCTGATAAAAATATCGAGATGATTGCGCAGCATGACCAATAATCATATTTTCATGTGCACGCAACTTTTGCTCTATTTTAACCAAAAGTTCAGGGGCAGCAATGTTTATGCTTCATTTTGCTTAAATAAGCCAGTTGCTGTTTTACTGTGTTTTGTTTTGTGGTTTTTTTCAACAATTTGGGCAAAAACTGTACAAGTACACGCTCAAACTTCTCTAAAGAAAGTCTCAAATACTAAAATTTTATTTCAGTTTTAAATAACTGAACTATTTTTGTTCTGGTTTTGTTTTAAACCACTGGATTTATTTTTGGTACAAAAATAAATGTACCACTGCTTTATTCTACAGCTCTGTTGTTCATCAGATAGCCAAGAAGATGTAAATCTCAGAGAGAAAAGTGGAAAAAACTCATAAGCCACATTTTCTCTGTTGATAAGGTATTGTATAATGATTAAAATTCTGTCCAAGGTGCTCCTCCACAGGTGTCACACTCAAACGAGGATCTCAGAATGCAATTCAGCTGCCTAAACAATCTGAGACAATTCAAGACATTGCAGGTATCTAAGATGCCCACAAAAGCATCTGGCCACAACACCTAATATAGCATTAGACAGGGATTTAAACTAAGACACGGAAATTGTCATATCTGGTGTTGTTTAGCTACCTCTGGACTTCTCAATAAATTCCTCAAAACCTTTTCCTTTCCTGATTAGACACAGGACTCTCTCTTTACTGTGGAATAAGACGAACTGGTCCTACAGGCAGAAATAATAACAGGAAGCCAAAGTCCTAGAAAACAAGAAAGAAGCACAGTTTCTAGCAAAGGGTCCAAGAACAGTAGGAGTCAGCTAACAAGATCAGCAGGAAAGGTAATAAACGATGGAGGAAAGTTATAAAAAGCATTGCTACACCAACTGCAAAAACCACAGACTCTTCCTTCCACAGTGCAGCTGTTAAAATGCACCATCATTAGAATCTAAAAGAACGCCTGGATCTTTGTTTCCTACATTCACCTTTGGGTTGCAACAAATGTTGAGCCCCTGGACAACCCCTACAACTGGCCTTTGGCCTAAACTTTACAGTAATCCAATCACAGAATCTGAGTGGTTTTGGTTGGAAGGGACCTTAAAGCTCATCTCATTGCAACCCCCTGCCATGGGCAGGGACACATTCCACTAGCCCAGGTGGCTCCAAGCTCTGCCCAACTTGGCCTTGGACACTTCCAGGGATCCAGGGGCAGCCACAGCTTCTCTGGGCAACCTGGGCCAGGGCCTCACCACCCTCACAGACAGCAATTCCTTCCCAACATCCCATCTATCCCTGCCCTCTGGCAGTGGGAAGCCATTCCCTCTCATCCTGTCCCTCCATCCCTTGTCCCCAGTCCCTCTCCAGCTCTCCTGGAGCCCCTTCAGGCCCTGCAAGGGGCTCTCAGATCTCCCTGGAGCCTTCTCTTCTCCAGGGGAACCCCCCCAGCTCTCCCAGCCTGGCTCCAGAGCAGAGGGGCTCCAGCCTTTGGAGCATCCCCGTGGCCTCCTCTGGACTCTCTCCAGCAGCTCCACATCCTTCTTACGTTGGGGGCCCAGAGCTGAATGCCTCTGAAACTTGGCTTTGGCCATGTTAACCATCCAGAGAACATTTTAAACACAGTTCCTGAAAAAATATCCTAAGATTCTGTCTCCTATTACTCCTCAAGGTTTTTAGAACAGCATTGGATTTGCAAAAGAAAGAAAAAAGGATTTAGATCAATGACAGCACACACTGACACGTAAGGATGATGAGGGTCACTGTGGAAGAGGATGGTTCTACAGTGCAGAGGAAGGACAGGAGGGCAGTTAGGCATGCCTGGGACAATGCTGCATCCTACCAACAGGCCACCAACAAGCCATATTTATGAACATGAACCCAGTTCAGTTAGGTGACATGTGACAGGCTGTTAAAAAGCACCACATGACAGCATTTGCTGCCTGAACAGCTGTGGAATGTCCACGAGGAAGGCACAGGAAGGCAGGCAGAAAGGGGGCTCCTTACTTAACCTGCTGGTGGGCACAACACCTGACTTAGCAGACTCGAAGTCAAACCCCCTAGGGGTGAGCTACTTGTATCACAGGGCCAACAAAATCATGAACTACAGTACGCAAATTAATGGACAAATTACACCACGAGCTACACAAAGCTTGAAAACACTTTGAATCAATGCTAAAAACTGAACAGATTTGAGGTTAGTGCCATATAAACCCTTCCATTCCTACATGTACTAACCAGCTTTGCACCTCTGTTGCGTTTTCAGTGCGTATCCATCACAGGCCTCTCGTGAGATGTTGTATTTTGCAGCCAGGTTTTCAGCTGTCACTGCCATAGGTATTTTAACGTGTGTATCTGTTAGAGCTTCCCACAACGTGTCTTCCAACTGCACAGCACATTACGAGAAGAAAATAAGAAAACACAGCAACATTAACATTTATTGTTGACAGTTCCCAACTGTTCAACAGCCTCTTGTAAACTAATGTCTCTTTGTAAAATTAATTCAGGTTACCCACAGGTAATTTATTTATTAGAATGAACACTCTCCAAAGCAGCGTGCAAGTCCTGTGTGTGTTAATCTATATTGTGCTCTTGAATGGTTTTTTCCACTTCCCTGTGGCCACAGGAAGCTTGGGAAAAGCCTATGATTTTTGGTATTTCAGCACACTTTACTTGTCTACGAATTATTTATTAGAGACCTATGAGAAAACACACCTGTCTGGTTGCCAAGACTGAAAGCTGAGGAACTGTGAAAAGGCACAGCAGCCCACTGATTCTTTAGCTCTTTCTCTACTGTCAGGTAAAATGACTTTACAAGGGCCAAAGGTTTATGCAGGCCTAACATCTCAGAGGAGAAAATACCCAAGCCTAACTTCACTTAACCTGATAAAGGCAAGCCCAGTCTGTTTAGATGGGTTTTGTTATCTCTGTCACCAAAGTTCTGCAAGATAAATCACCCATTCACCTGATAATTCAATTATCTTCATGATAAGAACCCAGCAGAACCCACTCAGTGTATCAGCAACTTTGTGAAGTTGTTCTCTGTAAGAACTGAGGCTTAGACTCAGTGCCACACAAGAACAAAGCCAAGCCTAATTCGTATTCACCATCTTCACAATGGAAACACACAGGAAAAAACCTGAAAGAGCTGAAACACTGAAATACCCAAATTTTGCATTTTGATGTCAGTCATGACCCCTTGAGTAAGTGGTAATTATCAGAGCACATTATCAATTTATTCTGCTGCACACTTCCCACACTATTCACTTGGGATTTATCTTGGGAAGAAAATGTAAAAATAACTTACCTGTCAATGGATTTAAGTTTTTACTTCTGGAATGGAGAGATGCTTACAGCTTGGAGGCATACACATTCTTTACCAGTCTGCCTATCTACTGCCAGCATTACTAGCCTTGCCTAAACTGTATATGTCTCTATTTCACAGCCTCTGACAAGTTTTTATATACAGTACTTGCACAGGATGTACCAAGTGAACTAAATTTTGTGTCTAAGAATTTATTGATACGTTTATCACAGAACAGGAATTCAAACATGGTTTTGGAAAAGCTAGAAAAACTGGCATGCTTAACAAAATTGCCTGAACCTACTGTTTTGATAATGTATGAATACTGGCTAAATGCTTTAAACAACTACATCTGGATGTAATCTCCAATAATTTCATTTGCAAGGATTTAGTGTCTACAGGCCTGATACTTGCAATGCTCTGTAAACATTGCTTAGTCCAAGGAATAAAAAAAGAGTCCAAAAAAAAAGTACCAAACCTTGAGTTCTGCTCCTAATCTGGTTCCAAATCGAACCTTTCGAACTGCATATGGAGCCTGGCTCATACTTTCAGCTCCACCACACAGAACAACTTCTGACTCATTAAGGCAAATTTCCTGTTAACAGAAAAACAAAACAGATACAGAATTTAGTGTCTGAGTAAGAAAAATTAAGTGTTTGGTGTTTGAGTAAGAAAATAACAACTGTTTTTAAAAAAAGAGCTTGTCACTTACAAAGCCACAAAATGAGAATGAATTCAAACTTAGTCATGTGTATATTTATGAAAGGTTTATTAAGGTTGGGATCTGTCTCCTTCATGGCATGTTCCTTCTTTCTGCTTTCAGCAAGGAACGATTACATCCATGAGGGAAGAGACTATGGGTGTGCACACATGAGAGGACAGAGGAACAAAGACATTAAGCCTCCATGTTTGTGTGGTTAGGTTCACAAATGGCTGAGTTGGGTGTTTTTAAGTTCTCCATCTTCTCAAAAGAAACACAAATTAAACCTCAAAGCCTGAATGATTCAAAAAAATGGGACATAATTTTAGAAGACATTAGCTAGGTAAGCTGCCAAAAGTACCTGAAATATGTTAATTCATCACTGGCAAAGCACACAGAACTAAAAGTCCTAAATCTTAAACACATCATCAAACCACTGAAAAATTGTGCTTCCTTAAAACAATTCACTGGGTTGGACTGTTAAGGTTATTTGTGTACTGGAATGGAAGCAGATGGAATTATCCCAAAGAAGGGTGGCTGCCCCAACCCTGGAAGTCACTGATTTTACTCACATGTGCTGAGATGTTTTCTGTAGTTACTAAAAAAAATTGTGAATGTTAATGGAGCTCAGCACAGAAGCTGCAGCTTTGTTGTGTGCCAGAGAAATACAGTGACATTGGCTGCATTAATTAAATGCCCATCTTTGGAAAGGACCTCACAACCTTTACTTTCAGTAAAAGTGGTCAAATTTTCCTTCACTTTTATTCATTGTGGACAAGCGTGTGTAGTGCGCCTTTGCAGAAAGCACTAGAAAAAATGGTCAGATGGATATTACTGTAAACATGTAACCTTAACTCTACATTGTCTTTCACATTTTTTTCCTCTAGAGGATCTAGAGGATCAAAATAATCCTAAAAATAATCCTCTGGCCAAGAAAAACAAAAAAACCTCCACAAAACCAACTATATTGTTGCTCAAGTATTTTTAAAATAAGTGTAGGAACGAATGAAATAAACCCCCCTGTACCATCGCACTCAGTGGTTTTGGCCAGCTGCTCACAGAGAAGTTAATTCTCTTCTATTTTAAAGGAAGTGGAACTATAAATTACCTAACCCATGAGAGGTTTGGATCTTTGAACAAAAACACTTAAAAAGCACAAGCTGCTGCTTATACAGCTAATCAGGTGAGAATATAAACAATGATCAAGAGATGAAAGCCTCCTGTTGTGGTCCTGAAGCCCAGAGATTCCAACCCAGACAAACAGGATCACGGTATTCAACTACTGCACAGCTGAGCTCCATTTCACCAGCTAACACTGGTTAGCTTATATTAAACTAAAAATAGCTACCGTGCTGATTTTAAAAACCAACCACAAAATGTGGCACTGTGGAGGCTGAACTCCTGCAAAAAAACACAAACATGCAGGACAATATGAAGTCTCTACTACTGGTAGCTAAAAATCCATGTTAAGACTCATCCCAAACACAAAGGACATGTTTCTACACATGCCTCTTCTCTCACATTAACAGCCTGATAAAGATTACAACCAACACAGAAGTACAGAGCTTTGTACCTGGCATCCATTGGCAATGGACTGGAAACCAGAGCCACAGAGCCTGTTGACAGTGAGGGCTGGCACGGAGATGGGAACTCCCACACGTAAACCAACATGTCTTGCAATGTAAATCGCATCTGGGGAGCTCTGCAGACAGAACAAACAGCAGGTTTTGCCAGTGGAAAGCAAAAGTCTTGATGAAAAGTCAGGATGGTGTAATTGCATCAGGTAGAAGACAGTGTATGTTCAGCAGAAATATGACCAGTCCTAAGAAGCACCTTGACTCACTTCAAAGATACCATTCTACATTATCTAAAAGTGTCAATGTCTTAAAATGCACATTTTAAATAAAGAGTGTGTTGTTAAAGCCAGACATCAGGCCAAAATGGGACTACAGATGTTAAGATTTAAGTCAACACTAGGCAAATCTTACGTTTTCCTTTATCCCTTATTTTTAAAACAGTATACACACAGCAGACTGATACAAGGACAGATCCTGACTGGTGAGCAGCAACTACTTTAAGGTAAATTAATATTGCTCAGACTAACCCCAAAACCACAGAGAACACTTATGCTCTTGCGTATCATGCCCTAAGCTAATCAGTAGTATAAAGACAAAGTTCTGGGCACAATGCTGCATGCTAATGCAAGTTCAGACAAAAAAAATGAATTAATGAAGCCACTTCTGCTGAAGAAGGGGAGTTTAAAATGGTCATACTTTCATAGTTACTTAAACTTAATCAAATAATACCTAAAAGGATTCCAGGACTAAAAAAAAAATAAAATCTATTGGAATGGGGAAGTATCATGCAACGGGAAAGAAATGTATTTTAAGCATGAAAAGAAATTTTATTAGAAGAATGCTATTTCTTATGTAAAAGCATTACAGCAATTATTTTCTAGGGCAGAGACAGTTCTTACAAGATTAAAAAGCTGAATAAAAGAAGTTGAGCTGGTAGTTGTAGGAGACAGAATAATCTAAGGCTACTCTTGGCTGAAAGTTCTTAACAAGGAATACTGCATGTTTCTTCACATATCATGAAAGTTTTGTTACTTGTTTCTTCCACATCCTTGAAATTGTGCAAAAGAAAAGTCCCTACATTTCATAATGGTAAAGTCAGAATACATCAAAACAAAACAAAACAAACACACACACACACAAAAACAAACAAACAAAGAAACAAAAAACACCACCAGAAATGTTCTTTGCTCTGTCTTGCCTAAAGCAAAGACACTCATCTAGATATGTGGATAACTGCAGTTTTGCAAAGTGGTGTCCTGCATACAACATCATCCTCCTCCCAAACTCTTTGGAAAAGACATGGTTGTCCAAATGTCTCTGCCAATCAAGGCATGGATCCTTCCAGCTCAAAGGAAACTCGTACTTACTCCAAAAAAAAATCCTACAGAAAACTCAAGGGAAATAGATTTAAATCAATCAAAGATAAAAAGGGATTTATATACTTCAGTGGAAAACTGATCACTGAGTTACACAGCTCAAGCCATTAAAACAGGGAAAATGTACCGGGGATTAGCAACTAACCAGTTAACGAATATATACTTTTAGGAGATCAGCTTGTCCTAGTTTAAACTACCTTTGGAACCAAAAAAAGAAAGCTAAGCCTTGCTCCCAACAGTACCACAAATCAGTAGGGTATGTCCCTCAAACACAGACAGGAAACACCACACTACAAACGCCACTCACGCACTTGACTCCCACCCCTTCGTTTTATTCTTGGCTGCAAAGCTGCCCACAGCACCACAATGGGGGAGACACCTGAAAAACCCCCGACCAGCAGATTTTCCAGGGTACCAACCTGCATGACATTGCCCACGACAACACTGTCGATGATCTCAGGGGAGACCTTGCCTGCGGCCAGCGCGGCACGAGCAGCGTGTTCTGTCAGGTCAGTGGCCGAGAAGTCCTTCAGCAAACCCCCGTAGGTTCCGAAGGGAGTGCGCTTTGCTGCCACAATGAATACACCTGAAACACAGGCAGGAATCACCCACACGTACAGGGGTCCAACAAACAACACCGCCAAGCCAGCTTCAAGTGGATAACACCCTAAATTCATGTGAGTATTTGTAGACACAGGCAACACAAACCCCGTGCAGTTTGATAAATGATATAATGGTGGTTAAGGAAGGCAGGAAGAACTTCCTCGTGAGGGGAAGACAAGGGGCAGGTACTGAGCTCTTCCCTGTGGTGACCAGTGACAGGACTCCAGGGAATGGCCTGGAGTTGTATCAGGGCAGGGTCAGGTTGGATCTCAGGCAAAAGTTCTTCCCCCAGAAGGTGGCTGGGCACTGAACAGGCTCCCCAGGGCAGTGGGCACAGCCCCAAGGCTGCCAGAGCTTAAGGAGCACTTGAATGATCCTCTGGGGCACAGGGCGTGACTCTTGGGGATGGGCCTGTGCAGGGCTGAGGGTTGGACTCGATGATCCTTCCAACTCAGCATGTTCTGTGATTCTGTGAATTAATGGTCAAAAAGAAAAGCAGGGAAGATTCCAGAAATACCCTTTTTCACAAAGAGGTTTGACGAAAAGAGGGAAGTTTGCATTTGGATACCAGGCAGACAAAGGAGGTTGCCACACACATCAGATATTAGTGACATTAATGTACTGAAACCATGACAGTAACATCCAAGAAATTCCATAGTGGACACCTGTGAAGCAATCAGATAAGGAATGGTGCTTTTAACAAACAAACAAGCCATTCCCTCATCCTAGAAAATATTTTTGGTTTATATTCTAAAAGAGTTTCCACAAAGAAAAGTAAAACCCAGACAATAAAGCAAAGTAAAATTTTAACTTTGATTCCTTTAGCTGAAGAGGAAAAATGCTCCCTAATCAGAAACTTTACACTTCTGCCAGAATTATTTAAGTAATCTAAACTGCTTTAGCATCAGTATTTCAGGTTCTGAGAAGAACATCCAGTTTTCAATAGGCAGGAGAGTGTGTGCAAGCACAAGTGTACAAAGGCACTGGGACATGCAGTAGCTCACACGAATTCCAGCCAGGGAGAAGCCACCTCTGAACCAAAGCAAACATCTACTGGCTGCCTGTCACAGTCCATTTCTGCTTCCACGTGCAGAAAAACAAGTGGGAGGCAAGTTGTGAACTTTTCCCCAGTTGAACAACAGCGCTCACATACTCTGTTTCTACAGCTGTCATGGAAAACCCAGCTATTTTAAGTAACACTGCAAGGACATATACAGATGTAAGAATGAAGGCAAATGAAATTTCCTGTTCATTAATCTGCTCATGAGCACTGATTTCAGGCTGTCTGGTCTGTATAACTTGGCTGTTTTGTCAGAGAGGGTGTTCTTCCAACTCTCATGTATTTGGATCCCAGGCTGAATGACTGCTAGAAAAGGAATTTCCAAACTGGTGAAGGTCAAGGCTGCCCCACGGACAAGGACTTGAACACAACACTAGGATCTGAAATATGCAGGGAGCATGCTTAGAATCATGGAATCATATCACAGAATGGTTTGGGTTGGAAGGGACCTCAAAGCACATCTTGTTCCAAACCCCTGCCATAGGCAGGGACAACTTTCACTAGCCCAGGTTGCTCCAAGACCCATCCAACCTGAACTTCAACACTTCCAGGGATCCAGGAGCAGCCACTGGGCTCTTCTGAGCAACCTGTGCCAAGGTCTCACCACCCTCACAGAGAATTTCTTCCCAATATCCAACCTAATGTTGCTCTCCTAAGCTTGTCTTCCCTGCAGCAAAACAGGCCTTGACATTCATCCTTCAGCACTCCTCCTGTCCACTGATTCCCATCCCTCTGCCTCCTCCGAGTTGTGCCAACAATAACTGATTACAAAGCTTTGCTGCAGACCAGCTCAGGGACTCGACCAAACTAAAAGAACTTGTCCTCCTCCCTTTTGTTCAGGTTGTCTGTTATCCATGTTATTTGCTCAATCACACACACCATGGCATTGCCTTACAAACAGTCCAGGGGCAAGGATGGAACTTTGCCCTTAAACATTCCTTTCACAATAACAACATGTCTCTCTCTTTCATGGAGGCTGCTGACTGCTGCCCACTTCCTAACAGTACCGTGGGGCCAATAAACCAGGGCAGGTCACACAACCGAGGCAGCTGAAGAGTAACCCAGAGTCAGCAAAAAATGAGGGACTAATTTTCATTTGGATCAGCTCTGTGCCTGAGTTCACCTTCTGGTTGCTCAATAAAACAGTAATTTGAAACTAAGAGAGAAGGCTGGACTGAACCAGTAAGAGAAGATGATGAAGCAGCAGCAGCACAAGCTGTTATGCTGAATTAAACTGGACACAGAGCCATGCCCTAAGGGTATGTACTCAAGAGCCTGCTGAATTTTGCTCTATTGAAGAGACATCTACAAATGCTATTCCCTCCACAGAATTTCAGGAGAGGCAACAAGGGGTGGCTGAAATCCTGAGTGAGAATGGACTCTGTGTCCTTTGACAGCTCTTTCTAAGTCTCCATTAATTAGCACTGTCCTACATTATCATGGCAAGATTTCCAGAGTCTCTCCAGTTTTCCAAGGTGATAAACACTAGGTAAGAGCAGAACAGTACCAGATGCATAGAGACCTGGACATTTTTTGGGCTAGAAAGCAAAGGTCACTTTGAATCCTTACCAAACACTATATGTCAGACATCTTTTAACCTGGGGTTTTTTTAACCACTTGCTGCCAAATGGGGATCTGAAACACTCCCTAACCCTCCAACACTTCTCAAACATGCTTGGTATGAAAATAATTGTTTATCAGACCCTATTTTGAAAGACTAAAAAACAATCAGTAAGATAAAAAAAAATTAAGAAGCAAAAACAGTGTATGAAAATATTGTGATTAAAGATGAGAGAAGATATTGCAACAGGCACAGAAAACTAACATCAAACAAGTATAGGCAAGGTGCTCTCTGTATTATGCAGCTCAGCAGAGCCATCAAAATTAGTGCAAGAATTACTAGACAGGCTTTACCACTGAAAACTCACACCATGACTGACACACGTTATTATTTAGGCATGGTCTGTCAAGTAGAAAAATGCTGTTGAATAGATAAAAAGCCCTATTGCAATAAATTTCAATTTTGTTTTCAAACCAGAGCAGGTATGAAAGGGCGTATTAGCCTCATTTTTAAGAGACACAAAATTGAAACTATGTAGAGCATAAATTAGTACTTCACACTAAACACTTTCAAGAGCTGTTGGGACCTGAAGAGTCTATTCTGCAATGCCAGTGTTAACACAGGCAGGGGCTGGATGCGATAATAGAAACCTTCCGTCACTGATATTTCAAGTGTCACTTCCAGTGACTTGTAGTCACTACACATAAATGACAGAGAATGACAGAATTATGGAATCATTTAGGTTGGAAAAGCCCTCTATGACCATCAGGTCCAACTGCTCCCCAGCACTGCCAAGGCCAGCACTAACCCGTGTCCCCAGGTGCCACATCCACATGGCTTTTAAATCCCTCCAGGGATGGGGACTCCACCACTCTCCTGGGCAGCTGTGCCAGGGCTGGACAACCCTTTCCATTAAGCAATTTTCCCTAATATCCAATCTGAATGGCCAGTTACTGGACAGACACATGCACCCTTTGCCGTAGGTTTGTAGCACGAGCGGCTTGAGCACTGCAGAAAATAAAACCCTATACTCCAAGCAGTGCTAAAAACAAAGGGGCTGTGACTGACACCACATGCAACCCTTCCCCACCCTCTGAGCCCCCCTCCCCTTCCACTCTCTGAATCCCCTTCCCACCCTCTGCACCCCCTCCTCACCTTCTGATCACCTTCCCACCGACTGATCCCCACACACACCGTCTGCACCCACTCCCCAATCTCTGATCCCCATTCCCATCCTCTGTACC
>VXAY01003093.1:13969-27047 GCA_013399855.1 Oxyruncus cristatus | reverse complement strand
GGGAAACAACAAATGACTGCAAAACCCCCATTTCCTGTCCTCCTGTGCTGCTGGTGGGGGAGTAGTGAGAACATGTGGGGAAGGAGGGGTGGGGGGAAGGTGTTTTTAAGGCTGTTTACTTCTTACTCTTTGGCTTTTATCCTGTTAGTAATAAATTTAAGTTCTATCCCCATATTGAATTTGTTTTGCCCTTCATCAATTCCTTTGCTTTTTTTTTTTCCTCTCCTCTGTCTAGTTACAGAGATAGAGAGTTGTAGCAGCTGCCTGTAGAGTGCCTGGCATCTGGCCAGTGTCAAACCACTACAGGATCTTCAGATGTTAGCTAAAGCTGGAACTTACTGACTTTTGTTTGAAGTTTGAGGCTAGTCTTAGTCTTATATCAACTGACTCTTAAATTAAGCCTGTGAGGACTACTTTTTTCTTTATTTTACAGAAACATACACTTTTTTTATATTGGATGTGCAGTAGGCAATTCACAGAAGTGAAGAGCCACTGTCGTTTCTTCATGGTAGTATCCACAGAAACACTGGCCAATCATAAAACTCAGTGTTTTTGTAAAGCATATATTTAGATTTAAGAAATTGTGTCAAGTGACAGTGACGTTCCGGTAGAAAGTGAATTTTTATGGATTCTGACTCCTACCATTTGAGAGCAGCACCATTAGGAAGCCTCCATGATCCCAGTTAGCAGAAAACCCCTCAAATATACTGTAAAACTTGTTCCTTCTAAATAATAATAATAATAACAACAACAACAGCAACGACAACAATATAGGAGGCCACAGACAGCCACATTTTTAAACCACTGTACTTTTCAAATAACTATTTAGGTACAAAATGATATTTTAGAACAAGGTCCACCAAGGTGACAAAGCAAGATGCTCTTTCTGTCAAACAGGTTATCGTGATGCTTTATAAAGCAACCACAAGAAGTGGCGAAGTATTTGTGAACCAGATTGTTTTCTGAGTGGTGGTGGCTGTTTTCCATGCAGATTCAGGACAGCTGCTCTAATTTGTCCTGCGCGGGATCTAGAAGTCAAGTTGGCTGCATTTCTTTTAATACGATGTGCTCAACCAATACTAGTGAAAAGGAATATTATTATAGTGGAATAAGTCTTAATACAGGTGTGAGAGACCACGTTCAACTGGACAAAACTGGAAAGCTGTTGGGTAGTCAGGAAATAATAGTTTCCGCCTTCCCCATCCCCTTCCCTTTTTTTCACCAGGATGAGCTCTCTCGGCTCCCTCAGCTGCTCCTCATATGACTTACTCTAAAGAAAGCTTCCCTGAAATTCTCTTTAGAACCTAAACAACCTTGAATATAAAGTTCTGACTATTTTAGTACTAAATAGATACATCCTCTAAAGTCCCCTAACTCAGGTTGTTTGTGTTGAAAAAACCTTTTGATTTTACAATTGTGTGATGTTAAACAACCAAGTGTTCTGTCAAAAAGCAATGAATGGTGTCGGAAAATCCTGGAAAAGTTGATGCCAAGAAACACTTTATGTATTATTACTTTAGCAGGATATTGCCGTTATTTTCTTTCTATTCTATTTTTGTTTGTTTGTTTGTTTGTCTGAGTTTTTGTTGTTTTATAGTTTGGTTTTTGTGGGTTTTTTTTGGTGGTGGTTGTTTTGTTGCCCTTTTTTTGGTTGGTTGGTTGTTTTTTGGTGGGTTTTTTATTTTTTATTTTATTTTTGATTTTGGTTTTTGATTTGGTTTTTGTTTTTTTGTGGTGTCTGAGGAATGTCTCTCTAAAAGGATTTGGGCAGATACTCTGCCTATGCATGTAATCTTATTCCAAAATAATTTTGGCTTTGTGGATGGTGAAACCAGAAGTTCATACACAACTGCTGTTCATCACCCCATGTTTGACTCCATGTCACTCAGTTTTGTTTCCAATGCCAAGTATATCTTTGGCAAAGATGAAACTCAGGGAAGTTTATTTCCAGGTGCAGGGAAAAAGAATTTAGAATGGCAGAAAAGTAAAACTTCACACCAGTCTTTAATTACATATCATGCCACTAAAAAGCATTCATATCCCTGAGGAAACATGGAATGAATTTGATTAGGCATCCTAAGACTAACTATTGCTGAATATCAGAACTACCCCACTGCTGCGTGTGTTCAGCAGATGTAGTGTAACTCATCCAGATGCTGAAAATGCCCACACTGTTACTTATTAAAGAGCTCCCTCCCTTCCCAAGGTACTGATTGTTTCAGTCAAAATGTTTTTTAAGTGAAAGCAACATCTATTTCTTTCTCAGATTCAGAAGCCTTGCTTTTTTGTTTAGGTTTTCTTTTTTATTATTCATTTTCTTCAGTATTACGTAAATAGTTCAAAATTGTAAGCTGACTAATACAACAGTTTTGAAAACCTGGACTATTTCACTTTAAAAGTGAGGTAGTCTAAATCTCAAACTGCCTTTGAAATACTTTGTAACACACAAATAAAGTAACTATTACAGTATTTTCCCTAAATGTGCATAATGAAAATGAAAATCAAAAACTGCTTGTTCTCCACTCCATCACTGTGGCTCTTTTAATTTCCAGCTGTGTTTTTTGTGGTTGACTAATGATGACCACTGCTTGAAATTTCTTTCACTGCTTGAAAACTTACCATGATAAACAATATATATTATTTTCATCATGTCTATTGTCTAGGAGACTGTATAGCCGATTGGTAATAAAACTAAATTGCATTTTACTATTGAAATGACTCGTACAATGTAGAGCACAATAAAATTCCTTGTTCTTTATAGAGATTTAATCAAAGACAATATTCTGTGTGTGGTTTCTGTGTGTTTTGAGAATACAGTATGCTGTAGGTTCTTTCTTTATGATTGTTTCTCTGTTTTCTGTTGTTCATCCCCTCCATCTGTAATATGCTTCTTTATTTTTGTTTTAAAAAGTAGTAGAGTGGATAATACATTTCCAAACATATGAAAATTAAAATGAACTTTCTTGAATCTCTTTGGAATTCCATTTTTAGTTTGACTTTGGCACCAGAATTTACATTTGATGGAAGAAAAAAATTTTATTGGAAAATGCTGAATTGGTGTATTAAAGTTATGCTACTTAGTTTTTATTGATGCTTTAGTTGAAAGATAATGACTTTTGGAAAAACCAAAGAACCTGAGATAGAGTGGGTCTTTTTTAGGAAATTTTTTTTTTTTATTTTCAGATTATTACTGCTATTACACACAAAAAAAATTTATTTATAATTTGTACTATACTTTTTTTTTTTAGTAAATGTGTTTAGCTTCATAATTTTTGCCTTGGCTAAAATTTATTATATTTTACCTGAGCAGAAACTAAATTATACAATAAAACTTATTTTGTTATTATGGGGACAGATGACAATGTTGACTGAATTTCACTTCATTGTCTATATGTTGGGTCATTCTTACAGCTCCAGGAATAATCCAGCTTCCTAAAGAAATTTCTGCAATGTTTTTAAGTAAATGTCTGAGAATAACCTAAAAAGTGAATTACACACATACAAAAAAAGAGGTATGTTTACTAGATGCCTGTTTGTATACTGTGGAGTAAGTTTCATCTTTAAAATAGCAGAGAAAGGGAATTTCAAATTAAAAACTTTGGTGATAATAGGTAGCAAAAATCTTTTTCTTAGTATTATTTATTTATTTGTCGGAAACAATGCTGATCAAAATGAAATTCAAAATGCTATTGTCAAATTACTTTCAAATGATCAATATTTAATCAAATATTACTTTGTTATTAATGTTATGAGTCAATAATTTCTGTCCTAAAAATTCATTTAATTCTTAGTTAATTTTACTGAAATACATTAAAGAGTTAGATATAGTGTCAAACAGGTACAACTCCTGAAGTGTTGCACCTCTGGAACTTTTGTTTCCCTTGTAATTTCTTTTTAAACTGAGGGGCTGGAACCTATATTCAGACATCTTCGAGAAATCAGGATTAATGACTGCAGTAGAAAAGTGTAAACAAAGCAGCATCAAAGATGCTTCATCCACCTTTCTTTATAATTGTTTTGCATCTTTAGAATCTTAAATTTTTTTGTAAGAAATACATTACTGGACTTAAAGAAACTTATGTTGCTATCTTTTAAGTGCATTATAAATTATAATAACCTATGCTGTGGACTTTCACATGTAGTTTGAGCTTCTGTCTTCCCTGGAACAGATTCTACATCCATCTTGCTTCCCTAATCTAATATCCACATTTTCCCCAAAAATTTATAGGGTGACATATTAAGTCATTGTAGAGTGACTTCCCTCCTTATCCTGTCTCACTCCAACAGACTTGTTAAAGTTTACTTTGCTTTTCAGCTTAAAACCCTACTCCCCACAGTTTGTCTTCTCCCAAGATGGCCTCTGGAGGAACACAAGCAAATTATAAGGGATAATTGAATGTATGAAGTAGTTTGTGTCAGACAGTTTCAGTTGAATGTGACCAATTTTCCTTTTAAGTGGAAACTGGATTGTGTATTGTCCTTTCTGATGGGAGATAAATGCACTGGAACAGTGAATTCTGAAGCCCTTTGAAGAGGTGCATATGAGGGAGTACTTAATTAATAATTAAGTATTACAAATACTGATATTTCTTTTTAATTGTTTTAAAAATAATAACATCCCCATGCAAGAGAGCTTTATACAAAAATTCTCATCATATCACACTCTGTTTTGTTGTCTCTGAGTGGTTTTGACAGCTGCAACCATGGTTAGAACAAGCTGCAAGTGGGATTTCAATATTTTGACAAACTTTGCAGTAATGGAAATTGTTTCTGCAAGCAATGATTTCAGTCACCTAGAATATTTAGTAGCTCATAGCATCTGAGGCCAGAAGGGATCACTAGATTTATTAGTACAGCTTATTTCGTGCTTCAAAACCATTTTTTTTGAGCCTAAAATATCTACCATTGGAATAAAGAATGTGGTCTTTAGAAGTCAGAATCTAGGAATATGAATATAAGAGGTACCACTGAATCACAACATCTTGTAGTGGTGTGTTTTATAACTGTGTACCTGATAATATTTTATGTTGTAGAGGAAAAATTAAAAAATAAGGTATTAGAGAGACTATAAGGTAATTTAGGAATTCTGAGGTAACAATGTAATTTCCCAGCATCTATGAAATATTCCCTTTTTATACATTCAGGAACTACACACAATCTCTCTTCATAATGAAAGTACCTAATTTACTTTTGTTGTGGCTTCTCTGTTGCAACTTAGTGTTTTGCAGAGAATATATCCTATGTTTCTGTTCTCTTTCAATCAATTCTTCTGTTCTGCCCCCTCCATTGATATATCAACTTCAGGAAAAAATTTTCATCTTAATAATCAGTCACGCAAGCATTCTTCTTTTGTATTGCTATTAGTTGGGGGTGGGGGGTGTTGGTTTTGGGGATTTTTTTTGTTTGTTTTTGTTTGTTTGGGGGGTTTTGTTTTGTTTTGGGTTTGGTGTTTGGTTTTGGTTTGGTTGTATTGGTATTGGGCCATGAACCAATTTCTACAGAAATGCTGAAGAACTGGTTTTGTTCATAGATACTTCATGTTACTCCCCTAGTAACATTTAGATTCACTAATAAACCACTTCTTAAACCTCTTAATTAACTCCTTTTTTTTTGTTGTTTTTCAATTCAATGAAAACTTAGATAAATATATCTTAAGGAACGAAGCTAACTCCCTTGGAAAAATATAGACATACTTCATCAATTACCCAAATTTTCTTAATTCTTTCAAAAAGAAAGCAAACCCAATGTTTTTTGAACATATAACAGCATTGATTTACATTTCTTGTACTTTTAGCCTTGTAATGTCTTCAAGGTCAGAAAAATTTCTTACATAGGCCAATTTCTTAGCTCAAGACCAATTTTCCAAGGCTCTAGTTTTCTGGGATATTTTAATCTTAGGGTATCCAACTCTAATTCATCGAATTGAGTTGTAGTTGATCACTTCCCAAAAACAGAGATACAAAATATTCCCCTAAAAATATAGTCCCCTTTTTCATTTCACAAGCAAAAGGAAACATTATTTTCATTTAATTCTTAACAAGCTTATGGAACTTCCTAATGGTCAAATTTGATGTTGATATTTTTTGATATTTAAAACTTCAGAGTGGCTGAAATACGTTAATT
Source organism: Oxyruncus cristatus (assembly GCA_013399855.1). Classification (NCBI taxonomy): domain Eukaryota; kingdom Metazoa; phylum Chordata; class Aves; order Passeriformes; family Cotingidae; genus Oxyruncus; species Oxyruncus cristatus. The sequence continues at coordinate 20,924 of VXAY01003093.1, read as the reverse complement.
TTTAGCTTAGATTCATCGTCAATAAGTAGATTTTTTTCTTATGTTGTAAGTAATTTCTTTTTATTGAGCTTTCATGTGTTCTTTACAGGCCAAATTAATCTGAATTGAATTCTGAAAAAATTTTTCTGAAGCAAGTAGTATGATGACCTGAGTTTATCCCAGCTGTTATTCGCACATTTTTCTTACCCTCCTCTTTTTATTTTGTTTATTTATTTGTTTCTGGGGGGTCATTTATTTGTTTTTTAATTTCAGATAAATATATTACTTGTTGGTGTCATATTTTTCTTGTTAAAAGTAAATGTCTCACCACCAGTGCTTGGGGAATAGCTTATTTTAAGTGAACATTTATTGTTACTTTATTGTTCAGAAAGAGCTTTTATAGTCTATAAAGCAGTGTTAAATATTATCCTCACAAAATAAGTACCCAAAATAAAACAATCTCATTTTAATAAGGACCTATGATTTAGATTTCACTCCTTTTGTAAGTAATCCAAGAAATATTAGAAAAATACCAGGAAAGACAGGAAACTTGACTAACTATTATGAAGTTTAGAGGAAACATGACTAGTTCTCATCCTAGGGAGAAAGTAATTGCAGAGATCCAAAGAAGGTGAAAAAGCAACCTTAATCTTTTGGATAAAACTCTACATGTAAACTAAATACTGCTGTACAAGATATTGTTGATCAAGAGAGAGATCTGGGCTTTACGATAAGTAGATCTATGAGAATATCAGGTCATCAGCATTTAAGGACAGAAACAAAACAGTAAGAAACTGTTGCAGAAATACAGAGCTCAGGATATGTCTAGATAGAAGTGTAAAAATTCACAAAATTATATTGATGTGTATCTGGAAAGTGCAGATAAAAAAACAGACAGTTGACCTAAGCTTGATATGTCCCCTGCTAATTTTTAGATTTGTAACTTTATAATTTTTTTTCATTCTTCCTCTAAAGTAAGAGCGGAAATGTTTTTAAAAATTAGTTACTTCTCAGTGTGTTGTCCGGACTTTTGTACTATTGATATGTATAATTTTTTTAAGTGTTTTGTTTGTTGGAAGTTTTTTAACTAATATAATGTCATATTTGTGCTTCTAGAAATAACAATATTTGCATAAGGACAAGTGTTCATGAAGAATTCAAAGCACTTTTGAGGCAGAAGAATTATCTATACATTGCAGAACAGGAAAACAATTCTGAGAATTAAAAGTATGTGCTTGTAAATCGCTGTGATGCCACCAAACAGATGTGCTTTTGTGCTCCTTTACCAGCATCACCCCTGATAATGTGTTCACTTCAACTGGTCCAGAGGGTCATTTTGTCATAAATTAATTTTGAAGCCCACTAATGAGCATTTTTGTTGCTTATTTGCTGTGAGAGTATCTCTAATGTACAGCCTTGACGTATTTCGACCTTGAAAGATCCTGAGAGGATGTAGGAAGGGAACACAAATTCCTCACTTGTATAAGCTGATTACTATTAATAAAGTCAGCATTTGAGGATCATTTATAATCACGTTTGGAGGGGATTCTCATATAGCTATTGGCAGTATCTACTTTTAAATTGGTACTGATGTGCTTCAATGGAGATGTTGTCACAGTACGAGGAAAAAAGCTCCACATCAACTGAGCAGATATTGGTAATGCATGATGAAGACAGCATTTTGGAGTGCAGGCAAGATATAAAACACTTCAAAAGAACAATTCTTCAGGGGAGTGCAGATGCTGTGAACTTTGGATTAATAAATTAGTCAGGAAATGGCTTGGAGTAAGCTCAGTTCAACTTGGAAAAATAATTCATGCCTTGTATAAAATTCTATTTCCACTTGAAATTAGAACAGTGTTGACTCTCCTTCCAGAGATTTTGTTCATTTGATTTGGTTGTAGTGTGATAAAATAGAATGAAAGTACAGGGACTTTATAACTTTGCATCTCTTCATTTTTGTTAAAAACCACCACCACCACAACAAAAAAGTGATGTTCTGGCATCCCTTACAGGTTAATTATTATTCAACTCCAGAAGGTATCAGCAAAACAAACTTAAAGGCAAATGTATCTTACATCTTATTTTGTCCTATTAAGGCAATTATGTTTTTCAATTTTAGTTCTGAAATGGAGCACCAGTAAACTATTCATATACTATTTTCATCACTTGTAATACATTTTTATTTGTGAATAGTAGACAAGCTGATGGACAAATTTCCTGTCCACTCAAATCCTTGAGATTTTTTTTTTGTTAATTTTATAAGTTAAAAACTAATTCCTTATCCTCTTGCAAGTTATGTGCAGATATTTAAGATTATATCTCTCAATTAAAATATTATTTTGGCTTTCATCTGCATATTTTTGCTTAAAAAACAGCATCACGAATACTTAAGCAACGATATATTTAGAATTTTAGCTCCTGGGTTGTGGTTCCTTTAATATGTTAATATCTGTGTTTTGGTGATATCTCCATTAGTTTTTATTTGTAAATTATACACATTAATAAGCAGTTTCTAAAAATTGTTCTTCTGTTATTAAAAGTGACAGAATTCTGTAATATTTTTTGATGTTAATTCTTTTAAACTTTTGATAGTATTTTTAAAATTATTTTTTATTATTTTAGCTTTAGGAATTTTATGATCTTCACATTATGTGGTGCTTCAAAGCTAGCAGTGTATTAATAGACTATATTGATTTTTTTTTATCTTTTACACTAAGTAAATTAATTAGCAAATTTAATATTTTCTCAAGACAGCAAGTTCTTAGTCTATTTATTCAGTTGGCAATCTGTTTCCTCACTAGAGTGAAATTTCAAATAACTTAAGAACAGGAGATTTCAGAAAGTACTGCAGGGATAATCATGTGGAATTTATTATAGTAAAGAGTTTTTGCCTCTTTTTTGTCTCATTTGTCATATTATGAAGGGAAAACCTGTGGCATTAAAAAACTGCTCACATTAACAGATTGGAGGTAGGAGAGGGGATGGGGAGATGGTAACTGAGAACAGGCCATTATCATATGGAGATGGCTATAAAATAAATTAATATCTATGTTGGATGTGCCATTACTGGATTATTCTGATATAAGGTGATAAATCTGTAGTCTACTCTGATATTTCTGACATATTTTCTTTCTTATTCTGGTGCCCAGGACACGGTGGCCAGGACCTAATATCAAAAAGAAGGGAAGTAAACTGAACTCAACAGATTTTAAGAAGTTGATTTCATTGTATTCAGTGAACTTTCAAAAAGAGGGAGAAATAATGTACAGTGATTGGGATATAAAACGCCTTTATATCTGGATATGAAGGCTCCACATTCTAAATGGAGGTTTTGTGAGGGAACTGGATACATTTACATATTTTCAGTTAATGTGGAATTCCATATTACTTTATAACACGTAATTTTAAGATTTATTAGTCATGTCCTTTATTACTTTGTAGAGAATAACTAAAGTTTTCTTCATTTTTTCTAAAACACTTCATCCCCCTAGGTTAATATTTGTGCATTGGGAATCACCTTCATTTTCCTCCTCTGATGAAAAGCGTAGCTATATGCTACTTTCAATGACTTACTTTCCAATAAATGTTTCAAATTCTTGGTTTTTTTTTTGTTTTGTTTTTTGTTTCTCTGTTTGTTTTGGTTTGTTTGTTTGTTTTAAGCCTTAAAACAAAAGAATGCATCTGAATTTTAAAGCAAAATGTAACAGCAGAGTAATAAAACTTTCCCTGGCTCAGTCACCTACACAGTCAGGGATTATATTTTATCTGCTTTTTACACATGTGGACGAGAAAATGCATCTGGAACAGTGTAGAAAGTAGGAAAAAAGGTTGTCATGTGCCTCTCTCTGCTCGAATCTGTTGGGTTTAGTGTGCTCCTGTGCCAGCACATGAGATGGAACCCAAGACAGTAAGACCTGAAGGAGAAAAATAAATCAAAAGCTTTTTCACTTGCATCTAAGGAAATAAGTATTATGGGAATGTTATCTCCCAGTTATGTTACCTGTTTGATACCTGGATGTTTGAACCCTGAGTTTGCGTGAGGTATCACCCCAGCAACTTGCTCTTCTACTTCAAAAGACAGACAATAGTGATGATTAATGTTTAAACAGGTCTTTTTATCAGTACTTTCCTAAAGTGCCTTGTGAACTGATTTAGAAGCTGTTCACAATACTTTCCAGGAAAAGTCTATTTTTCTTTGTAGCTCATTCTCAAGATACATATATGTTTTCTAGAAATATAACATATTTTTTTGTGTTTTGTTCCTCAGGTCAGTAGTAAGTAATACTAACCTGCATTAAATATAAGGCTAAATCCCTGTAAAAGCACCAATACACAAGTCTTGTTCTGTCAAAATCTCAATGTGAAAAGCCATTATGAAAATAGAAGAAGAGGATTTCAGACAAAAATATTAGTCTGATTTGTTTTTTCACAGTCTGATAAAATTTGTTCATTTTTTTTACTGTTGCACAGGAATCATTGCAGCATAAAAGGGGCTCTTTTCAGAAAACACTGTTGGAATAAAAGAAGATCAATAATAAAGATAGTGTATCCATCTTTCAAGTTTTTATTGACTTTTTTATTGTATAAGGAACTTTTAAATCTTATTAAATATATGTGGCACAAAATAAAAATCAGTGTCGTGGATTTACTCTGGACAAATTTTTTCAAACTCTTTACACAGTTGCTATAAAGGTGAGAGAAGTTTTACACAGACAAAAGAGATTTGACGAGGGGGAATAATATTAAATTTATTACTGGTTAGATAGAAACTAAAGAATAATATATACAACAATTCTAACTAGGTTTTCTCATGAAGAAAATTCTATGTATGTACAAAATTACCCCTTCCCCCTGTATCAGTCCAGGAGGAGAAAAGTTTTCTCTTTACTGTCAGGGCTACAGTTCTTCTAAATCAATTTTGCAGGACTTGAAAGTTTTCCTTCTGTTATCTCTGGGGCAAGAGCTCTGATCTGTCGTAGCTGGAAGTCTCTCTCTCTCTCTGCTGCACGTCGCCCTCAGAACTGTCCCTGCTCCTCCCTGCCAGGCCAGGACCGGAGGCTGGGGGGTACTCGGGCCCTGTGAGGTCCTCCACAGACTGCAAGGGGACAACTTGCTGCACCAGGGTCTTCACCACTGTTACAGGGGATAATGGCATCGAGTCCATCCCCTGTTCCTTGTGGGGTCCCTTCTCACAGGAGACAGCCTTGGATGAGCTTCTGCAGCGTGAGTCTACCCTCGGACAACAGTTCTTCCATACTCTGCTGTGCTTTAGGGTCACAAATGAGCTGCATCAGCATAAATCCCTCACTGGGATCACAAGTCCTACTCAGGACAACTTGCTCCAGCGTAGGTTTCTCTTTCCATGAACCACAGGTCTCCAGCAAGACTGTTTCATCTTAGGCCTCCCACGGAGTTAAGAAGCTTCCTCCCTGCACTCCTCTGCTCTGGCACAGGCTCCTTCATGAGCTGCAGGAGGGTCTCCTCACTCCAAACAGTCTTCCACAGGTGGCAGGGTTTTAGTTTTTAAGCCTTTTCCCCTGCTGGAGGGGGAGAGGGAGCTCCCCTGGGCCTCTCCTCCCCTGCTACACTGACCTTGGAGGCTACAATGCTCTCTCTTGTTCTCCTTCACTCTCCTCTGGCTTGGAATGTCTTCTGCGCTACAGGTTTCTCTTCCATTTTCTTAAATATGTTATTCACAGAGGTATTACTAAAACTTTTGATTGGCTTTGCTCTGGAAATCTACCTGGAATTAACCATTCAGCCCTGGGCGGGGATGGTAAACCCACAACAATCAGGTTCGTGTTACACCAGAATTTTATGATTTTGTATATAATAGGCAACTGGGAAACATTTCTTTACTTTCAAGAACAAAAATCAATATGTAAAAGTAACAATTGGAAAAAAAAGTTAGATTGCACTATGGTCAGTAAATTAATGATGGAAGGGTTTAGTTTAAAGAGAGCATCTTTAACAACCTACCATTTCGAATTAGGTTGGGTGATAATGACACTTTTCTTGCAAAATATTTTGGAACTTCTCTAGAAGAATTTAAAAAATATATATTTTTTTTCTTCCTGTGGATTATTGTTTTCATTTTCATCAGTTCCAGTAACTCTTACTGAAGTGTCAGTTGTAAATATAGATGGTTGACTGAATGGAAAAAGAACATGTGGCTATTAAACACTGTTAAGTGCATGAAACAACGAGTTTGTGCTCTTGTGCACCTCAGGGCTACAGGAAGAAATTTGTTTTGTGAACAAATTAGGTTATATTATTGAGTAGTGACTGTGTGAGGAACAATGATACTCCTGTGCTGCCTTAACTTTAATATTTCACTATTTCAAATTCCTATGATTCACTTGAAGGGCAATAACTGATAAATTAGAAGTGTCAAAGGATGCTTAAAATTCATAAAGCGGGCAAATAATTGGGTGTTGTATGATGATGATGGTTACAGAAGAAAATCATTCTCAGTTTCGTCAGTCTCATATAACAATCTTCTTTTAAAGGTCAGGAACAGATTGAGGTCTTCATTGATAACATATTATTCCTTGGCTGAGCCAGATACTTGCCAGCCAAGGATCTGAACTCATGGTATATATGATCCATGAGGTCTGGGTTTTAAATGGCTGGACACCATAAAAACATTAAGCAAATTAACGTACTTCTTCATGAGCTCATTTGAAATATACCTAGATTAATCTGGTTTTTTAAGAGAAAAATTGTTAAAAATTTTAAATATTACTTAGTTTGGCAGAATTTTATACACTTTTCCTCCTCACTAGCAAAGCAAATGAGTGTGAAAGCTTTCCTGTATTTTTGTAAGCTCTTTATTCTAGAAACATATTATGTCTTTTAATAATTTCACTTTTCACCCTGTCATTTTTGAGTGGAAAAATTTCAGACTTACCAGTCCCCCTCTAGATCAATGCCACTTATTAATTTTCATGAAATTTCACACTTTTCTTTAACC